>OX451414.1:7145410-7496523 GCA_949629135.1 Eremobia ochroleuca
GATGAGTAGAATCATGTGTTTAAATATCGGTCATTAATGCCAGTCACCCTATATAATTTATTTCTGTAAATAGGTTATAAATTAGTTATTTATGCAACTGTTGTATAATAAGGGGTATTGTTCTTATGTAAGAGTGCGAGGGGTCTAGATTGTTTTTACGTAAGATCTCAAAAATAAGCAAAAAGTCGTTTTTGAAATTTTTTTTCTTTGGAATTATTATATAGGGTAACTGGTAATTAGTGATCGATACTTAAACACATGATTCTACTCATCATTACAAACAACTTTTACTATCGGAACAAATCCGAAATCGCGAAAAAAAAAAAATCATGTTCCCTACATTTTGACGACTCGTACGAACATAAATGTAGGGAACAGCTGATTTTTTTTTTATTATTAGAATCATGTGCTTAAGTATCGGTCACTAATTACCAGTCACCCTATAGATACTGCTATCTACCATAATTGCAAAGAAAAAAATCCTCAAATCTTCTTACGTAATAAATGAACAACCCCTTATAGAATTATGACGACGACCCTTGACTAACCAAAATTAGCACTTTAAAGCTTAATATTTCACAAACGGATCACTGAATCGAAAAATTGTTTTTACAAACCCACAATATGTTTGAAAGACCTATCCAACTATACTCGATACCACCCACTACGTGTAGAGGAGGTACCCTAAAAAGTTTTTTTTAATGATTTTATATATGACGTGAATAAATATGTGTATCCATGCCGAATTGTAGCTTTGTAGTACGTATGTGTACGTCTCTGAGCTAAGCTACGGACGGACGGACGGACGGACAAAAGGACATAAAAAATAAATAAATAAAATTTAATTTAATAAAAAGTTTACAAAAAGTGTACAGCCAGCACATGAAGCTACTACAATCTGTCAAATTTCTTTAATAGATTTTCAACTTTATCGCTAAAGCATTAGGTCCAAGGTTGATTGGGAAAATTTGATAGTTTCGGGTAGCTTGATGTGCTGGCGTCTGTATATGTAGCCAACAGTAATAATGGATCGGAATTAGAATGTTAAGTAGCGACCCGCCCGATCTAGGTTTATTGAAACCTGTGTTTCATGGCCTGAAACACAGGTTTGAATAAACCTAGATCGCTTTACATTTCAATTACATTGGGACATTAAAATTTTAAGTACCACTGATAGAAATATAATCTTTCAACAACTATGAGAAGAACGCGATGGCGAAACTATAACGGTTCCTGGTTGACTACGGAACCCTAAAAAGTTTTTAATCAAGTTCATGAAATTATTGTCTTTTCAGGTGACGCGCGTGACACCGGAACGCGACTCCTCCACAGACAGCAGCGGTTCTACGTCATCGTCATCGTCCACTCCCACCAGGCTTGCTTACTGCCCGCCCTCGCGGTTTAGAGTCGTGCAGGTATATATACGATGAACTTGCTGTATACAAGATGTAACTTAAACAACGCACAACTTCGTAAGGGTTCACTGTACTCATCATTATGAAAAACTTTTACTATGGGACCAAAACAGAAATCCTGAAAAAAAATCAGCTGTTCCCTACATTTTGACGAGTTATGCGAACATAAATATAAGAAACAGCTGATTTTTTTCGCGATCTCAGGTTTGGTCCCATAGTAAAAGTTGTTCATAATGATGAATACAATGACCCCTTAAGAGGTTGTATATTTTAGCTACACCTTGTATAAACCCGTAAACAGCGGCTGAATAACGACCATCTAGCATAACGTTTTCTAATGGCGAATGCAATAAAACCTATTGCCAAGTCATTTTACAGGATTACTATCTCTGTTAGAATGTATCATACCACGGTTGGGCGAAGGCCTCTCCCCATGACTTCCAGTGCTTGAGATCCAGGGCTAATGTGGATCACGTGTCGTTAGTTTTATCCAGCCCATCCCGCCATCTTTTACAGGATTATGTTTTTGTTACTTCCAGCAATGACGAGTCAGCTCGGCACACACATGCTCGGCTCGGCACGATTCGGCACAGCCGGGCGGCAAATTCGAATATACAACGTGTAACGTTAAATGCGCATAACCTGAAAATAGTTTGATCGGAATAACGAGCAGAATTAATTGAACCACTTTTTAATATAGGTCACATTTTTCAAATAATCTTCATTAAAAACGTTGCCGTGTCTATTTATTGATAGGTCAAGCAAGCCAATGTCAGCGCGGCGCAGCGGCCTGGTGTTGACTCCTCTCTCGATAAAGCGCCGTCGCAGACGCTAGAAACGATCAGAATGGCCAGTAAAACTAAAACACCACATAAAAACTTTACAATTTTTTAACGACTTATTTTCTCTCTGAAATAGGTCAATTGAATTAAAAATCAGTTGGGGTGTCTGAGGTTTTGCGCATTTAACGTTACACGTTGTATTATGTATGTTTGGGAAAAAGCCGCTCGGCTTAGCTTGAATTGTGCCGAGTCGACCCGAACATGATTATGTAAGGTTTAGATGCCGAACGAAATTTGCCGATCGGCACGAGTTGAATAACATTTGTAGTAATTACTTCGGGTTCCTTGTTGTTCAACAAATATTCCAAAGCCCCTTAGGTTTTACAACAATTTATTCTTGCTTTTAATACAGATATTCAGGTGTATCCGGTTAGACTGGACGCCGACCCCAACATAGTAATAAAATGGCAAATGATGATTCTGGCTTTTAGAAATCGTAAGATAACTGCAATAAAATTCGTAGAAAGACATTAACCAAACCAAAATTTATTATTTTCAGGTCATGGAACCTCCTCAAATTCAGGTGCATCCCGCTTCCAGCCAGCCAAGGAAGTCACCTTCAAGATTCTCAGTAACCAGAAACTACGACTCAGTATACAATCCCAACCCCACCCCACCTAACAGTCCCGCTCAACCCGTGATATATACTCAACTACAGAACGAAGTCGTCACTCAACTCAAACACGAAGCGAGTCTAAACAAAAATGATGCCTTAACTCAAACTAAGAACGAAGTTGTGACTCAACTCCGGCATGATACTATAGTGAAATGTGACTCAGTTAGTAATGAAGCTATTGCTCAAATAGGAAATGAAAAAGCTGAGACTCAAATTAAAAATGATACACAGGTGAAAAATGAAGTGCACACTCAAGTTAAAAATGAAATTACTGCCGTTAAAAGTGAACCGATTATTACAGAGAGTAAAACTATAGTTCCAATTGAAAATGAGTCTGCAGGTAAGAAAGTTATTACTACACAAGTAAGAAATGAAGCTATGAAAAAGTCAAAGATTGAAGCGTTAGCTCAAATTCAAACTGAACCTTCAGTACAGGTCATATGCGAATGTACGGCTCAAACTGAAATCAAACCAGTAGAAACGACAGAAGTCAAACCAGAGCCTAAAACTGAAGCTGCCGCTCAACTTACATCTACAGAATCAAATAAAAATATTGTTACGACCCAGTTAACACATGGACCGACTCAACATAAAAATGAGCCTGTGCTTCAAGTCAAAAATGAAACTGAAACTCAACTACAAAATGTACCTGTGACTCAAGTTAAAAATGAGCCGACTGAACTTAAAAATGAGACTTTGGCAGCGATTAAGAATTTAGTTACAACTCAACTCCAACATGTGCCGACGTTAGGAAAAGTTGAGCCGATAATTCAAGTTAAAAATACAGGCAGCCAAGTTAGTCCTAATGTTGCTTCCACAAGTAAAACTGATAATGTTAATAAACAGGCTAAATATGCAAGTATTGAGTCTATAATTCTAGATAAAATCACATTAGGTACTGAACTAGAAATGGAATCGACAACTCAACTTAGAAATCTACCGGATGTGTCTACAATTCAAAATATTGTGCCTTTTACTCGTGCAAAAAAAGATACTATAACTCAATACAGCTCCGAATCCGTTGCTCAAGTTGGAAAACTACCGGTTGAGTCTGCCTGTCAAACGAATGTTGATGTCAAACAGTCAAAGTCTCCTAGTGTTGAGTCTGTAATTCAAGCAAAGAATGGAGCAACTCAACCCACCGCTGAATTAACCATTCAACTTAAAAAATTCCCGGTTGAGTCTGTGAGTCATAAAGTTGAGCCTGTAATTCAAGCAAGAAATGAAACAGTTACTCAATTCTCAACGCAACCGAAGACACAAGTTAAACATTTCGTGGTTCAGTCTTCGAGTCAAACGAATATTGACGATAAACAGACTAAATTTACAACTGTTGAGCCTTCAATACTACATAAAAACAGTGAACCTCAATCAGAAACAGACTTGACTACTCAACTTGAAATGTTACCGCCGGTTGAGTCTACAAGTCTAGCCGATATTGGTATCATCAAGCAAGCTAAACCTGCAACAATTGAACCTGTACATCAAGCAAAGAATATTGCAGCTACATCAATCAAAACAGAATTAACGGATCAATCGCAAAACGCACCTTTTGTCTCTATAAATAGACAGCAAACTGAGCCTGTGAGTCTAATACAAATTATCAAAACTGATACTCAAGTCAAAACTGAGCTTCCAATATCAATTGAGTCTTCCAGTGCAGATAAACCTACAGATATAGACTCGGCGACTCAACTTAGAGGTTTAATTGAAACTTCAAGTAAGATCAAAACCTCACCGTCTCATTCAATTTTACCGAAAACCTCAATAGCTACTATAGAAGAGTTTCCTGAATGTGATGACATTGAACTCAGTGACTCAACAGCGTCGAGTATTACTCAAATTTCTACGGATAACGCTACAAGTGATTTTAGTAAGACTAAATCGATTGTCGAGTGTGATCCTACTTGCAAATCCAATGAGTATGCAAATCTAGACTTAAAAATAAGTGTCGCCCCTAAAAAGACTTTCGACAACGCGAAAATTGAGTTCACAGACTCGAAAATCGTAACTGGAATCTTAACTGAATTAGGTAATACGCCTAAAAAGAGTGCTGAATTGAGTACTCAACAAACCGTGCCTCAGTCTGACTCTGAAATGAATTCAGACGCATCCAATCTCAAAAACGTAAAAGCTATAAGTGACTTATGTGTGATAGACATTAGTATTAAACCGACGATAGTGAAAAGTGATTTAAGTTACAGTGAAGTGGTTAAAATTGATAAAAGGAACGCCAAAGTGTTGCCCGACCAAAACACAATGAACAACATCGTAGAAGATCTAGGTAATATAATAAAAGAAATAAAAGTTTTAGTTAAAAATAAAAATAGTTTAGATGACAATGTACCTGTTGATAGCGTTATACTTAAAAAGAATAAGAGTGAATCAAGCTTAGATAGTCCCGATCTAGAAGTTTCTAGACTTATGGAGAATAGGAGAGAGGAAAGGAGTGTTTTCGATAGTAATTCTTCTTTGGAAATCTCTGGGAGTTCTATGGAAAGTCTTAACGAACAGAATAAGACTATTCAGGAGCTAGATAGACGGAAATTCGGTACTATCCTCTCAAATGAAGGTAGCATGGAGTCCACAAGCGAAGTAACGCCAGTTAACAGTGGGAATTTCTTAAATCTCTCGCTCAGTTCGAATGAAAGTGTGTCCCCAATATTTGGGAAGACTAAACTTATTCATGATTCGTTATCGAGTTTAGAGGCAAGTGTTAGCTCCCTGGATTCAGCTAAACAGGACAGGATCATGGTCACATCAGCTGATTCCGGTATAGAATACTCCTTACAACACCCTTCAGAAAACAGAGAAGATAATTCCTCAAACGAAGGCACTTTGACTAACAACTCCAGTTTGAAGGAAACTGTCAAGAAACCTGAAACTTTCCAACTAGTAGATACTTTGACATCTTCTCCAAAACGGACGTCAAGTTTGTTGGATGTGCCCGCTTTAAAAAATAAAGGATTGGATCGAATGAGGAAGATTTCTTGGGTGGCCCCGTCTTCCAGCTTCCATATACCAAGACCAGATGAGAAAGAAGCTAAGCCTTCTCATTTAGAGAAGCTACTAAGCTTATTTCAGCACCCAAGCAGCATATTCTCAAGGAGTTTGACTAGTGATGATGAGAAAAAATCAGCATCAAACACTCCCCCACGTAAAGATTCTTCTCTGACCAGCTCTTTCTGGTCTTGGGGCAGCACCATAGAGAAAGACAGAGAAGAAGATAGCTCAGAAGCAACAGACTCGACTCTCTCCGAAAGAGTCCAAGTCTCATTCGTAGACGAGTCATTCTCAAGGAAGTTAGACTCTAAAACTCCCTCTACGGACACTGATAACACGCTAAGCGAATTCCAGTCGTTTCCCACGCAGGAGAGTGAGATAGCAGATGATAGAGTTACCAAAACCACCGAAGATATAATAGTACAAAATTTAGACTTAAGTGTAGTTAGTAATACAAAGAGAGATGTAGATAGGAGAAGCGATGATCTCGTAAGAGAGGGACAGGAAGAGAAAGAGAAAGAGTTAACCAGGCCGAGGTCTTTCGCCGCTGTTCTCAAAAGCTCGGGCTCTGAAAATTCTTTAGATAAACAAAATAGTCCGGAGAACGGACAATCAGTTGATAAACTTCCGAGTAAAGTTATCAGAGGTATCAAAGAAAATATAAGCCCTGAAAACACGCTTACCTCAAGCATGACGAACACTAAAGCCTTAGCAGTAGAATTAGAAAGACAAGTGAAGAATCCTACCGTAAATGTATGGGATAATACAGCAAAAAATGAACCCAAAATCGAAGAAGTTAAAGTCCAAAGTGATTTAGCACCCATAGCTACTATTGAGGAGACGTTAGACGAAGACAATCCTTTACAGCTAGCATATATAGATGACGTTAAACTCGAAGATATGTCGAGAGTTCACGCAGAAGAGAAAGAATCGAAAACGCAGGATATAGATTTAGGCAAAGATGCGTTGTCATACTTAATTTATGAAAACAGGGACTTTGAACTAGGAGCAGAGAGTATAGTCAAAACGACAGCTCAGCAAGGGTCGTTAGCAGAAGAATTAAAAGAAGCCGAAATCAAGGAAATTCTAGATCTTTCGCCGGAATTGGTCGTTGACGACAGTCTTCAAGACAACGTATTCTCAGCGAAAGAAATCATCGGCTTACGAACTTCCCCGATAATACCCGAGCGGGCGAAACTGAAAAAATCGAATTCTTTAGAAGATTTATCTCAACTATCGGACGACAAAAGTCCTAAAGCAAAGACTATCGCGTTCAAAGTACCGGAGAGTACCACGCCAAGGGACATACCTGAGCGCAGATCGAAGCTACGCAACCGAAGCGGATCGAGCCCGAAATCTTTGCCCGAAAGTTTGAACAAACCGTGCCCGCTAACGAAAATGGAATCTATATTGACTAAAAAGAAGAAAAAAGTGTCGTCCTTAGGGAAAATGGCGCGTGATTCTCTGCTCGCTTTAAATATGAGTGAGGAAGAAATTGCAGAGTTCAGACGTTCTTACAAACTGACGTCTGTCGAGAGTCTGAAATCGTTAGAGTCCGTTTCTGAGAGCGGGAACTCTGTGGACTCGAGATGCAGGGCTTGTCTCCGACAGTCCCAAGAAAGTTTGATGTCCCTAGACTCAATTTCTGAAGATTGCAGATGTACAGAGGAATGTGATAGGCCTGGTAAGTCCGCGAGATAGGTTTGAAAGTAAGAGTGGAAATAAATATATATATATATATATATATTTTTTTTTGTAATGTATAGAGAATTTTTAATTTTTAAGACTTATGTCGTCAGTTGTTGCTTGGTTTTGGGTGGAGGTGTGAGTCATGTTTAAACTTAATTATTTTAATTAAATTTGACAGTTTTTTAATACGAAAGGTAGATTTTGATAGTAATGTTCTATTTCTAGGCTCTTTTTTAATATCAGTGAGTGTTAATAATTCGATACCAAGTAAATTATCTGTATTCAGTTTAACACAGTTCTAATTTAACCGATAGTAATTGGTTAAAATTTTTATACAAGGTCCCATTAAAATAGATGGACAAAATTTTAGAAATCATTCATACCACCAAAATAAGGACAATGGTAAAACAATATATAAGAAAAACGCATTAGGTACTTACGAGACAAATAATTAGCTAACGAACATACAGTAATGTACCGGCAATTTATTGTTTTAGGGTCAAAACAAAATCCACTTTAATCAGTGTTTTTTTATTTTTTTTTCTTGGAACTTTGTACAAGGGAATCGGCGCCATAGACATACTTGATAGTTTGGTTAGTTTTTGATAGTTTTGAAGTGTGATAGAATATTCAAGTGTATTAGAATATTTTTCTGACAAGGCCCGAAGTCAAGCCCCCTTGGTAAGACCGTCAGACTCAGTTACTGAGTTGTAGAGGTCAGATAGACAGTCGCTCCATGTAACATACTGGTATTCAGCTGCTTCCGGTTAGACTGGAAGCCGACCCCAACATAGTTGGGAAAATGGCACATTATGACCCCTGATTGTGAGGATAAAATTATATTCATTTAATTCAATGTGTCAATGTTCAATGTTGGTTGTGCGTCGATGGGGGTAACAACTTCTATATCGATCGTCGATCGATCAGGTTAAGCTACGCTTGCCGCGGTTGGTCCGTGGATGGGTGACCATCTTCACATACCGAGACCCCTCCGTGCCTCGGAAAGCACGTTAAGCCGTTGGTCCAGGCTGTCATTCGTGGATCAAAGTTGCCGAAAGTTGGCAACCAGTCTTACCAAGGGGTATCGTATTTCCCAGTAACTGGGTTGTAGAGGTCAGATAGGCAGTCGTTCCATGTAAAATACTGGTATTCAGCTGCATCCGGTTAGACTGGAAACCGACCCCAACATAGTTGGGAAAAGGTTAGGTAAATGATGACGTGGAGTCAACCTCGTTCCTGTCACTTTTGACAACGATTCCCAGTGAATTGAAACTTCAGTAAGGTCGAAACTGTCACATGGACAAATAGGCCTTTTCGTTTTATGACGTGCAGGTGGCATTCAACTTTAGGGTAGTAAGACTATTAGTTGGTTGGCCATACAGGTTCGCTGGGACATCGACGCGCAACCTGACACCAAGGATTCAGTACGTTTCTGAAACCTATTGAAATAACATTGTGCATAATAGTGCGAATAAATATTGTTCCCATCATCTTGACCCAGTGGAAAGATAAACGACAGTCGTCTAACGACAAAGACACGTCATATTGGGCTCATATTTGATTCTTAAGACACCGGACTAAGGTTGAAATTACGATCATCCATGCAGACTCATGACAGCATCTCTAAAATATTTATTACAATTTTGATTCTTAACACACTGCCCTAAAGTTCAAATTACAAACATCCATGCAGCCCCATGATACGATTGCGTAATTATTTATTACGATTTTCATTCTTAAGACACCGTCCTAAGGTTCAAATTACAATAATCCATGCAGGTTCATGATACCAACTGTAAAATGAATAGAATATTTAATTTAATCTTGACTCGCACCTTTATTAACCCTTTTTTTTAGAGAAGACAGGAATGTGTGACAGATTCGGGTTACTTTAGCCACTTAAAAAGATCGAATGATTTGGACTTACGCAATAACAAGTGAACTTAGTTTTGCTAAAACGAACCAACACACATGAAATTTTCTCTCATTTTCCGAAGTACAGACGCCAGCACATCAAGCTGCTACGATCTGTCAAATTTCTTTAATAGATTTTCAACTTTATCGTTAAAGCATTAGGTTCAAAGTTGATTGAGAAAATTTGACAGTTTCGGGTAGCTTGATGTGCTGTCGTCTGTATTATAGGTACGCCTCTGCCCAACTCTTCAAGGATTGCATGCGTTATGTAATGAGAGATTGTGGGTTGGTTCATTTTGGCAGGACTAAGTACAGACGCTAGCACATCAAGCTACCCGAAACTGTCAGATTTTTCCAATCAACTTTGAACCTTATGTTTTAGCGGTAAAGTTGAAAATCTATTAAAGAAATTTGACAGATTGTAGTAGCTTGATATGCTGGGGTCTGTACAAGTAACAATTGAAGTTTTAAAATATCAGGTATGAAAATAAATACTTAAACCCCGTTCAAAACCTATGATTGAATTCAGAATCAATAATTACTTTCATTCAAATCAAATCAAATGAAATCTAACGTTTATTTGCTAGAAATACATTGTTACATAAATACATTGGCGTTTACTCGACTAATCACCGTTCGGGATTTATTTGCCAAACATGTAAACATATGTGAGTATTTGGAAAAATAACTTTAATGCCCGCACAATAAAGTTCAGTTTTCGCTACAGCTTCAAACATTTTTATAACTTTTTAAATAGAGTTAGTCACTCGGAAATCAACTTAATTACCACTAAAATAAAGTTGATATTTATTTAACTTGAAATAACAACAATATTTGTAACATACATTTGAATAGACGTTATCTACTTTAGCGTTATGGAATTATGTTGATTTATGATTGGACATTAGTAATAAAAAGGGTTCCATTTCCGGGTGCAATTGAATTTGAACTTTGTTCTGTATGAAATTAGATCTGTTTTTTTTTTATTGATTAAAATGTTCTGAAATCAAGTTTAGGTTAATAATACCCTAATTTTGCTCCGAAACGGTAGAACAAAATCAAAATTCATTGTTAATTATTTATTTTCATACAAACGACAATTTAGAGCTTCACCTATGAGGTGATATTAAAATATCTGACGAAATTACACAAACGTTATGAGTATCGATATCTAATCATGATAAAACATAATAAGATTAGTTCAATTCATAATTTAAACTACCTACACAGAGGTCGTTGATCCCATTATCAGCAGTGGTTTCTTGAAATTATGAGTTAACAATTTCTGAAGTAAAAACTTCTTGAGGCGCGTTGAGCATTTTTGGTAGGGGAAAATCTTACAAGTTAGCGTCACGGACACGCTAATGTTAACAGTATATCTGTGGCTATAAAGTTGATCACTGTTATTTCATTGTTTTAAGTTTTCTCGACTGCCAATTTTTTTAGTTTTATTGTCTTTAAATATCGATACTCATTACGTCTGCGCAGTTTTGCTAGTTAATTTTGATTTTGTATATTTATATAAGAAGTGTTCTATCTAGTAAATAACTTACAAAATTATGTTCTGAAGTATCGATAGGCTTTAATGTATTCATAGTCAGCTCCCAAGGCAGCTTTCGTCAAAGATTTAAGTCGTTAAGGTGCATCCAGACAGAGCGAGGTATGCTCCGCAAATAATTTATTTTATATGTTACATGTCTTCTCAGCCTGAGGCAGCTGGTATATGCGTTGCTTTCCACTTGAAGCACACTCCTCGTAATGTGTGGACGCCTCTTTAGATTATAACCCTCACCGTACTTAGGTTCCGCGAAAGTGTCTATACTTATGCTGAACTTCATCAAATGAACCTTGAAAGCGATTAATACATCCAAACTGCTTTCGAAAGCTGTCAGCGGCAATATTCCTCATCAATGATGACACTGACAGCTCTTGAACGCGGCTTAGATGTGCCGATCGCGTTCAGCACCCTAGACACGTAACACACGATCAATCAAAATCTGAATTATTTTTAAGGATATTGCTAATCAAGTGCTCGATGTGTTCAAAAAAGTTGTCTGCTCAAAAACGTAAATAACGCAATGAATGTTGTTGAACTGTCAACATGAAAGCCATTGCTACTGATAGTGTGTTACGGAATTAATTCGCAGACTCATTGATGAAATTTGCCCTCAAGAGTAAGCTCACTGATCGCACATGGAACGATAGATACCATTTTCAGTATGAGTGAGCGAGACAATACTATTCAAATGGCACTGTCAACGAAAGAGAAACGTCTTTTATCGCGGTCGTTTGAATCTAACGATTTAAATCTTTGAGCTTTCATAATGTTTTTGACCTTCGGCTGTTTATTTTTGTTTCTTTTCTTAAAGCATGTGCCACTAAAAAAAAAAAGTAATATTTTTGAAACTACTTTTAGTGGTGATCAATAAATCTAAGATTCCACCACGCCGCTATGTAAAATTTGTGGAATATCCGTATATTTATACCTCAGTCTATCCCTTTGAGACATACTGAAATGTACAGTCAACACATCCAATGTCAAACTATTACCAGACACCAGTGGCAACGACTTGATAACGCCAGCGTCTTAATGTCGTAGCATTAAGGACAATTTTCGAAGAGCAAGTGAGCAAGTATTTTTATTAGATCGAACACTTTTTCACACAAAAAATGTAACTTAAAACCTTAATGAGACAATGTTTTCAAGGACTGAAAAAAATAAAACGAAATTTTTGTACTTCAAAAAGAAAAATATGACTTAAAAAATTTGTATGTAAAAAAATTATCGATGTAACGCGATTTGTAATATAATTTCGAATTTTGTACTTGAATAGTATTATTATGTATTTGTATTTTTTTATTAAATGCGGGTAGGCAGAGTTTTGAGAATGTTTGCAATAAACATGGTCAAATTTAATTAGCTAGCGAAACTGATAGACGTGATGGGTATCGATATTTAAACACAATAGAACACAAAAAAATTGTTGGTTGTGTGTGTTAACTTAATTATATCCCTATATAAAAATAAAAATCATTACAAAACTGTTTTTTTTTTTTTTTAATTTGATCCAAAGGTTGCCAACCCCTGAACATGTGTTTACAAAATTTATAGCTTCTCGTGACGGGGACTTCACTTGAAGTATGAATTTTGAAAATCAGTTTTTTTGTTTTCTTTTTTTTTGTGTTTAGACATCACGTCTGTGCAGTGTCGCTGGCTAATATAATGTGAACTTGTAGATAAGCTTTAAATATATGTGAAGAAATGTAACTCGAACTAAAAAACGTAAGACGGATCTCACGCTACCACGTGCCACGCTCCGGTGGTCGGGAAACGGCCCCGCGCGTGATTTTCTACACACAAATTCAATTAACCTCTGGTCTGTCGTAGATATACGTTCCGACAGTTTACAGATACAAAATTTGGCGCGTAGGTCTACGCTCCGACATACCAGCGGTTAAAATTCATGCGGGTCATTTGACTCTGTTTCCCGCGCCCAGTCGCGGCAGTCACGGCGACCAGTCTGTACTCGCGCAGCGTCAAATTCTTCCACTCGTCTCTTTGACGCAGCCAATCGCGAGCAAGCATTGATGTTGAAAGACTATGACAGTTTCATTGATATACCTACATAGCTGTTAGTCTGTTTGAGTCTTCATCATTCTTCTACCCTTACCCCAATTTATTTGGAGTCTTCGCAGCATGGCTTCTTCTTCCATACTTCTCTCATTGACATCGACATAGCCTTCCCTCAAGCACCGCCACTTCGATCGGTTCTATGCTTCTCGCATCCAGCGGATTCCTGCGGCCTTCACCAGGTCATCGGGCCACCTTGTGCGAGGCCTTCCAATGCTACGTCTTCCGGTAGCCGCTCGCCACTCCAGAACCTTTCGGCACAGATTACTAAATAGTTACTACCAGATACTTCACTCAGTAGAAAATTTTCAATACCTACTGCTATAATAGCCTACTATGTCGCGTTGCCAACCGCTGCATGCTAAAATGTGCCTATGTACGAATGAATTTAACGATTACAATTGAACAACGTGTGTGCGCTTCGCTTGCGAAAACCGCATTGAATCTGGTCCGCAAACGGCCCGAGACCGCTCGGCCGGGCGGTAGGTAATTATAGCGCGCAAGTACATGGAGTGACGGAGGCCTGCTTTCGGCCCCACCTGCCACCTGTTCTGCGAGCAATGTGCCGTGCCCACTGCCACTGGCAATTCTTCGGGCTATGTCAGTTACCTTGGTTCTAGTTATTCCCTATCTACCGTTTCGTTGGTATTGCTGTTACACTTTTTTCACAGTTATTTTATACAACGTGTAACGTTAAATGCGCAAAACCTCAGACACCCCAACTGATTTTTAATTCAATTCACCTATTTCAGAGAGAAAATAAGTCATTAAAAAAATTGTAAAGGTTTTATGTGCTGTTTTAGTTTTACTGGCCATTCTGATCGTTTCTTGCGTCTGCGACGACGCTTTATCGAGGGAGGAGTCGTCACCGGGCCGCTGCGCCGCGCTGACATTGGGTTGCTTGACCTATTAATAAATAGACACGGCAACGTTTTTAATGAAGATTTTTTGAAAAATGTGACCTATATTAAAAAGTGGTTCGATTAATTCTGCTCGTTATTCTGATCAAACTATTTTCAGGTTTTGCGCATTTAACGTTACACGTTTTATATCTGAATTTGCATCAAAATCACAGTGATCTTTTTCTCGTTACAATAAGGTTGCTGTTGAGTTATTGCCACTAACAAGTCCGTCAAAGTCACTGTAATCTTAGCGCACTGGATTTTCAACACACTGCTTGCGCCAAGACTTGAAAATCCAACAGTTTTTTTTTTTTGGGATGCTCTCTGTTGGATTCGCCTGAGAGTTAAATATCCAGCGCGCGATAAAATCCCGCCTCGATATTTTTACGTCCTTTCGAACGTAGGCTAACATCCAAGCGGCAACATACGGAGTAACGTTTCTTCACATATTATTAATATTCGGTATGGTTGGGTATTTTGTGTTTAAGGGAATTTTGCAAACAAAAGGTTTACTGATTAATATGAAAACACTTACTGTTTGTCACTACTTATATTTTATAGTCAGGAACACTAATTGTTTATCAAATTGACACATTGCGCCAGTTTGCAGAGTTATAGCCGTTTCATACAACAGTTAAAGAATAAGAATTGTGATTTAAATATACGGACAATTGCAGTTGGTAGACAATTTTTTTTATCCTAAAAGGGTTGTTTCAAACTGTACTTTATAATATTTTTGATCCTACAAGTTTTTGATATTGATTGACGCTGAGATCTGAAATCCGATTCCCATGATTAAAAACGGTTAAAATCAAGACGCAATCTCATATCAGTGGCATTCAATGTCAAAAATATAGGGGAATTAGAGGTATTTTTGACAGATTGAGACTGAGATCAGACTGTGAACGTTCTTCAAATTACGAGAATACTACATTTTTAACGTTTTTAAATACGACAAATGACGTTCTGGAATTGGCTACCTTATAATTACCTACACTTTCACATCAATCAGTGAAGCCTTTTTGAGGAAATCGCAAAAAAAAAAACCAAAATGATGGCTATTTGTAAAAAGTTCTTAAAACTCAGACTACCCTCCGAAGTGTGATTGATATAAAATCATCGATTTCAACTTATTGGTCTTAAAATTGTAACAGTCGACTAAAATATTTAGTTGTACTGACTATTCAAGTACTTACTACTATGTGTATAATACGAATTTTTTATGACTACCCTCCAAACAAATCGTCATGAATATTTTTATTTATAAATCTAACTTCAAATTTTTCTTTAATTAATTAGTTGATCTAGTGATCGCAAGCGCTGCTTTTGAGCATGAGGTCGTTTGTTCGATTCTCGGGTCGGGCAGTTTTATTGGGTTTTTCCGTTTGGAATCTCTCAGTAACAGCCCAGTCTGGATTTGTGCCTGGATGATGGCACTACGCTTGCCCGCCCCTACACGGAGAGAAAATTCTTAGAAAAATGACTGTGCTCGTCACTGTAAAGTGAGTGCAAGTGACATCTACAGAAAATTTTCTGAGTGAGATTGGGAAAAATTCACTATTTGTCCAATAAATTTTACTGTATAGCATAAGAATTTTTACTGTGCTAGTGGTAATTTTTCCATTACCACTCAAATGCACACAGATTATGAGACAGCACAGTATTTTTTCTAAGATTTTTCTCTCCGTGTATTTACATGGGACTTTAACATACCTGGTGAAATGTGGGTTACTATAGATACACCTATGCCGAACCCTTACATAGAGGCGCGTTATGTTATGTGTATGAATGTAGGTGAAGAAAGAATGTGGTATGATTGTAGCATTTACCCTCATGGGGAAAATGCGTTGGTATGCTGAGACGCCAGCACATCAAGCTACCCGAAACTGTAAATTTTTTCCAATCAACTTTGTACCTTATGGTTTAGCGATAAAGTTGAAAATCTATTGAATAAATTTGACAGATCGCAGTAGCTTGATGTGCTGGCGTCTGTACAAGCTGTGTGCCCGAAAGAATATCCCATTGGTAAAAGTGACGAAATTCCAAATTCATCCCCTTAACCCCTTTAGGGGAGTTAATTTGGGAATGAATTTTCAAAAATCTTACCTTAGTGGTCACCTTTGTTATACGTGGCCAAATTACCTAGCGAAACTGCAGACGTGATCTACAGGGTGAAATTGAAAACATGCGACAAATGGAAATGGGAGATTGTACTCATCATTATGAACAACTTTTACCATGGGAACAAACCTGAAATTGCGAAAAAAAAATCAGCTGTTCCCTACATTTTGACGAGTTATGCGAACATAAATGTAGGGAACAGCTGATTTTTTTTTCGAGATTTCAGGTTTTATCTCATAGTAAAAGTTGTTCACAATGATGAGTACAATCTCTCATTTCGATTTGTCGCACGTTTTCAATTTCAACCTGTATATCGATATGTAACACACTCAACGCCAACGGTCTTACGGGCTAAAAGTCTAACTCAGAAATATTAGCGTATTCTCCAGGGCCAGCCCTATCGGATCGCCATATAAAATACACCGACCTGGGAAAAGAGGTACAGACGCCAGCACATCAAGCTTAGTAGCTTGATGTGCTGGCGTCTGTACCTCTTTCTAAAAAAGAAATCTATTAAAGAAATCTGACAGATTGTAGTCAATCTGTCAGATTTCTTTAATAGATTTTCAACTTTACCGCTAAAACATAAGGTTCAAAGTTGATTGGGAAAATCTGACAGTTTCGGGTAGCTTGATGTGCTGGCGTCTGTACCTACCTCGGTGTATAGTTTGCACCGGCGCTGAGTGTAACAAGATAAACTAAAAATTAAAAAGATTGATGTGTTTTTTTTTTCGGTTCTAGGTCTAGGGACCGATGGTATTTATTGTTGTTACTTTAAAAAATGAGTTGTTTATTTTGTTTAGTCGTGTTTAGGTATCGATACGAATCACGTCTGCGGAGTTTTGCTGACTGATTTAATGTCACCATGTATAAGGAACTCATGTACACAATTGGGTGGTTGCATGATATTGAATACTATATATTTTAGTAGATAATATATCCACACATGTAATACAATAATAGAATTCGAAATCAAATTTTAAATCGGTCGAAAAATAAAAAAAACTTATAACTTATAGAAACATTTTGTCTATCACTTTCTCGCAAAACGAAGTTTTGCATGTAATTTATATGGCGATACTGAACTATGACGTCACAATTCAGTATTTCCCTCTCTGTCTAATTGAGAGTTTTGAACGCTCATATCTTTTCAATTTTTAAAAATATTAAAAAAACTGTTTATGCCAAGCTATTAGTGAGGTAAAAAAGCTTCAATTTAAATAATAAAAAAAATTAGTCAACTCGCGGATTCATGCGTGTAGGACCCAGCGGCTTAGGCTGTGCATTCTGTCAATGAATGAATGAATTTGAGATTTTTTACGCTAACGATGGAAGGGACGTCCTAGGGGGACATATAGTGTTCCTTATTGGTTATGTTCTTCATAAAGGTTAGGTGCGTAGTACTCGTAACCGACGTGCGTGTATGACCAGGGGGACTAATCCCAAAGCACGAAATCCGGAATTTCGGTAGAAGTTACGGGCGCTTGTTACTCCGCATCAACTACGGACAAAAGATCCGTCCGGATCCCGAGCTGAAAATGAATGACAACACGATTTAGCAGTTGTCCCTACTCGCGTTGTGTTTTTGCCAGTTCGAAAACTAGAATTTATTATTTGTTTTGACGGATCAACTACTTTCGACAGGGCATGTATCTGTCTTGACGGACTTAGAGCGCTGACACACTGGGACGCAATGGCGACGTCTCCGGCTAAACAATGCGTATTGAAAGGAAATTGTCCATTCTCGGCTTGGCGTGGACACGATGCTCGAAAAGAAACAAATTAATCAAAAATCATGTTTTGTTTTTAGACGCTTATTTATTCTAAACTTTTGTATCAAGTTGCGCCCACGAATAGTGTACTTAAAAAGTACTTAAATTGTTTCATTCTTCGACATATTGACAATACTCGACCTGCACAGTGTTGCCATTTGCCAACAATTAATCGTATATTTTAAAATAATTATTTGTAATCGATTCTAGTTGTAATTTTTTAAGTTCAACTAAGTCTTATAAGAGTCTAGAGTTTACAGTCAATTAAAGCTTTTATTTGTAATCACGCAAATTCATTCAAACATGTTTTATCTATATAGTTGGAAAACAAAAGTATCGAAGTTGGTCATTAATTTCGATTTTTAATCTAATATAAATCGATTATTCAAAAAAGTTTATGTCAATGTCAGTTGTCACTTCAAGTAACTTGTGATGTCATTCACTTTGTTTCTTGGCATCGCGAATATAGTTTTCCTCGTTTTACTCTTATTATTTTGCAAGTTTTGTTTTGGCTTAGAAAATGGCCACTGGTACCGCATGCGTGTATATATTACACGAAAATAACAGTCAGGGACGAAATTCAATCAAGCAGTATTGCTGCAATTCTGTAGTGCGCCGAAGAACAGTGGGTTGCTGCGCTCATGACGTGATGACTATGATTTGGTTTTAAAGCTGGGCAAGGTACAAAGATAATAATATCCACCTGCCCAGTTCCTAGACAACATATTAGTGATTGACTGATTATATTAATTAATCAATGAATCAATTGGTTAATTAGTTAAATGGTTCATGTTAAAGGAGTCACAATTGTAGGTAATATTTAAGAATACTGTTTATATAAAAGTTCTAATATTAAAAAAATTAGTCTTCTTGACGTATTAAAAACAATTATTATAATTAACTTATGATCTATTTGATTAATCTTAAGATAACTTGTTACTTACATTGAGTACTTAAAGCTGATCCCTCTGTCATTAGTAGGATGTTCTAGTCCACGTCGTACGCCAGATCCTGACGATCGGGAATATCTCCTAGTATGGAGATGATATAGTTTGTTCTTTCTTTTTTGTCTGTTCTTCGGTTAATTTCTGAGATAAATTCTGGATGAGTTAATAATCACGATAGAACCATTGTTAGGTCCTGATTTAAAAGTTTGAGGATAGATTTTGGAGTTAGGTAAAGTTAGTTGGCCTAAGGAGGCCAACGGTTCTGCTCTACGCACATTGGGTCTTAAGGTCAAATTGCCGTTTATTTCAATATGAGCTGAGAGAAGAGAAGATTTAAACGAAGAAGAGGGGATAAGTTCAATGCAACCAGGTAAGATTTGTTGAGGGGAACTTTGTGAGTCTGTTGTTGGTCTCAATGGGGTCACTATTCTGTGTTGGGTGGGCTTTGATAATTCTAGGTTCTTAGTCTCAATCCTCTGAGAGCTCGGAGAGGCTTTTGGTGAAACTATTTAGCTGTCGCGTAAGGGCCTCCTGGAAGCTTTTTTCCATTTCCTCCTGGGTTTTTAATTGACGGATATGCAATTTTAAGTTGTCAGATACTTGACCTAAATTAGTGATATGGTGATGTACTGTCTTTGAGTGTTGAATGGCAAAAATAGCGGTTCATAGCGATCAAACAGTGGAGGAGAGCATTATAACTAGTCTGACAGGAGTTAGCAATGACCCCCTTGAGGGCTGGCCAATCCTGGACTCCAACCCGGATAAATAGTTGGAACTGCTCTAATAACTGAGTTTTGTTGGAAGCATTGTGAGAGCTGATCAAGCGAACTAACTGAATGATTTCGGGGTGTGAGGGGTCGTCTGTTTCAAAAAGAAGTTGTGCTAATTGATTATGATGTTCCATCGGATGGCAATTAAGGGGGGGAACAAATTGGAGATTCAGCAAGCCTCTCAGGATTTGATTCATCAGATGTTTTATTGGTCTTTGATTGGTTGGGGGTGATGGTTGATGATTGGGAACTAGTCCGCAATGAGGTTATGATTTGTTTGGTGACTTGTTCGGATGTTTCAGATATTGGCTGCTGCCCAGTAAGGGTTGTGGCTATGTCCAAGATGTCGGGCATGTCTTCTAAAAGGGCATGTTGAGGTTCTCTTTGGATATCTCTTAGGATGTTTCCCGCTCCTGCCATTATGAGATGCTCCGATACCTGCTAAAATAGTTCTTATTTGTGTTTTATGGATTCTGATCGTTTCAATGAGGGACTCTAGGTCGTAATAGTGTTCTCCTGGGTAAAGGAGGGAGGTGAGGATAATAAGGAATTGACAGAGTTTATTTTGTGGAAGTGGCATTTAAGTACTCAATCTTTTAATTTATTTTTTGCTATTACTTTTTTATATTACTAACATATGAGTCAGAATAATAATAAAATGTATGAATAAAAATGTGATTTATCTAAAAAAAAAAAAAACAAGTAAGCAAAAGAAGTCTTAAAAGCATCATGATACAATCTTATTACAATATTCTCTTCCCTACTGGAATTAGCTATTAGACCTGTATTATATTTATACTTAAAGTGCCTGTTCACGCCGAGCCAAATTCCAATACTAAGTGGACAATGTCCTTTATGACAGTTAACTCACTTGGCTACCGGTCTGGCAACGTCGCCAATTTGGAAGCGTAGCCACGACCGACCGGCCCTACGTGGAGACTGGATACAACTGACAACCTAGCGACGCGTAGCCAAGTCGCCAGTATTTTGTATACAAGTAAATTACGCCTCCCTCAGTGGCCAACTGATCGCGAGGACAGAGAGACCGTAGCGACGTTCTATTTATTTGGCAACCGCATTTGGCTACGGTAGGTAGCCAGAAGTAGCCATGGCGTCACAATTTGTTAGCGCTCTTAACCCTTTACTGCATGATATATTAACCTGTTAACCGGGGAATTCCGTACACGCTACTGTTTAAGTTTGACGTATTTATACGTCCCGCACGGGTAACAGGTTAAATAAGTGACAATATTTTTTTATTTTTTTTTAAGTTAATGTCTTTATTAAAGCTTCAGAATTAATTAGTTTTTTTTTTATGTCCAAGTGGTATGTGATGATAGACAAAATAGTTGTGTTTTATTATTGCTAATGATATGACAAACAAACCCTATTAGGATTTATACGCTAGTTTTTTTATTTTTTTAGAGTAAATAAACTGTAAACATGTCAAACCATATATGGTTTCCTATGCGGTAAAGGGTTAACACGTTCACTGTTTCGAAATTTCAGCCAAAATTTCGAAATTGGCTCTCGCGTCCAATTTAATTTTTGTTCCTGCGTTCTGAGGGTAATTATACCACTTCAGATCCATAAAGGCCATAAAAGTAGGGAGAACCCTTTAACCCCTATTTTCAGAGTGACCCACACGTATGGCCCGGACGTCTTGTTCCAACCCAAAATGACCCACATGTGGGTCATGGACAGTGAACGTGTTAAGCTAGGGTTTCCTAGAAGAGCGTTTCCGTCATATTTATAACGGGCGTCGTGGAAATGTCACTTTGACATTAAGTTGTCAAAAACGCTCTGTATTTGGACATTATGGCTGCATGTAGCGGCCATCGCTCTTCTAGGATAGCGTAGATTTAGTTAAGAGAATAGAACCCCTGATGTATGAATGTAAACGAAGTAAAAGAAGTTTGTAGGGGTCGGAGCAGTTGGCGTTCTGTACTTTCTACCTAACCCCATTGGAAAAAGGCGTACCTAAGTTTCGTTTCCGGAGTTCACGTGCGGTTGACCCTAATGAGGCGTTTGAACATTTTTTTCGATGTTGTGTGTGTGTGTGTGTGTTATTTCTAAGATGATATGAAAACTATAATGAGAAGCATTTTTTTTTTTAATTATTCATGCCAATTATTTATCAAAGAGAAATGTAGACTTGAACAAAGTTATGAAAATTCGTATTATATTACAGAATAAAAAATAAAAATATAGGTACTATGTATGATTGTCTACATATTAATTTATAGTAAACGATTTTTCTAAAATTTGGTTAATTTGTAAATAGAAAATGTACAGAAATTGTCGTTCGAAATTTTTATAGTAGCGATAAGTGGTTTAATTTAAAAAAAAAAACTTAAGGCTTTATACACACGAGCGGATTTTTTGTCGCTACGACTTATCGTTTGCGTGTATCGGTCCTGTTGGAGTAAACTATGAGAAATGTTATATATTCAGCAATATATCAGATTGATATATTGGAATTTTTCTTAAATAATATAATATAGATTTTGGGATTAAAAAAAAGTATTCGATTTTTTCTAATAATAATAAATAAATAAAAAATGTGTATAAATATATACTACAAACTGTTTAAAATGAAACCTTAAATACTTGTGTCGCGAGGCTCAATTTGAGGCTCATAATCGTATCGAAATCTGTACAGCAACTCGTAGGACAGTGTACATGTTTGAAATACTCGCTATCTCCGAAACTGCTGTACCATTTTTGATCAAACAAATTGTGCCTCGAGCTAAGACCAACATTATGATGATGTAACAATCGAACTTCAAAATATATTGTACATATATTAAAAGCTTTTAACGTCTGGCGTGTTTTTATTTCACCGTTGGAGACCCTGAGAGAGCAGTGGTGGCCTGTTGGGAACGGCCGCGACTTGTGAGTTTTATTTATTTATTTTATACTAGCGACCCGCCCCGGCTTCGCACGGGTGCAATGGAGAAACACTGATAATTTTAGAGCCATTATTTCTCGTAAAAAGTATAGGATAAATAATGGTTATTGTGGGTTATCCCTAAGAGATAGACATATACCATCGCGGACTTTTTTGTAGACCTTTTTAAGGTGTACAATACTGTAGTACATTATTTTGATCTATCTCGACGGGTTCAGCCAGCGTTTACAATGTAAGCGCAAAAAAATGTGTTTATTTACGACATCACATTAGAAACTTCTAAAGTTACCAGTGTTTCTCTACTATATTAAACATGTATTATACATTATAAACCTTTCTCTTGAATCACTCTATCTATTAAAAAAAACCGCATCAAAATTCGTTGCGTATTTTTAAAGATCTAAGCATATATAGGGACAGACAGACAGGGAAGCGACTTTGTTTTATACTATGTAGTGATTTATTTCCAAATTACATCTATCAAACTCATACTCAAAGCATTTATTTCAAGTAAACCAATTACACAAGGGAACAAGTTTCAAACTTTTTTATACAACTGTCAAAATTATACTTGTTTCGGATTACAATTGCCTGACATAAGTAGAAACTGAAAGTGAATTTATTGTAACAGGTCTAAATTTATAGATACGGCAAAACTTGGAAAAATGAGAAAATAACATTAAAAATCGTTCAAACAATTTATATAAATTAAAAGCATAACGAATTTTAACATAATGACATTAATTTCAAATTGTCCACTATTATAGAGTATTTGAAGCTTGAAGATACAGGTTTTATTTGGTTAATGACTCTTCTTTTGCCTTTTGTGTGCTGTTGAATCTTCTTTTTTGAGGAACCAACAAAAATCTGCCATCATAGCTGGATCCCATCGTCCTTGATATCTTATTTCTATTGTTCGTACATCCTGATGAAACCTTTCTCCTTGTTCATCACTCACTGCGCCAAGATTATCAGGAAAAAAGTCTAAATGAGAGTGTAGGAAATGGATTTTGAGAGACATTCTGCATCCTACGTTTTGGTACGACTGAAGCAATTCATGTACTAAAAGTTGATAGTTTTCTGATTTTTTATTGCCTAGAAAGCCTTTTATGACTGCAGCAAAACATTTCCATGCTTGTAGTTCTTTTGGATTTAATTTTTGGGTAAACATTTCATCCTTAACCAATTTTCTTATCTGCGGACCTATAAAAACTCCTTCCTTCAGCTTAGCATCACTAAGTTGAGGGAAAACTGTCTTCAAGTACATGAATCCTTCGCTTTCTTTGTCCATAGCTTTCACAAAATTTTTTATTAATCCTAATTTAATGTGCAAGGGAGGTAAGATAACTTTTTTGGGGTCAACTAAAGGCGGGTACTTGACATTATTGCTTCCTGGTTGATACGTAACTCTTGCTGGCCAATCCTTTTTAATATAATGATCTTTCGTAGCTCGACTGTCCCACAAGCACAAAAAACAGCAATATTTTGTGAAGCCACCCTGCAATCCAAGAAGGATAGCAATGATTTTGAGGTCTCCACAAATTGCCCAATTGTATTTCTTGTAATTAATTGACTTCAAAATCAAGTCCATAGTGTCATATGTTTCTTTCATAACTACAGAATGAGCTATTGGAATAGAGGGTTTTTTATTACCGTTATGCAAAAGGACTGCTTTTAAACTGTATTTTGATGAGTCGATAAAAAGGCGCCATTCAGATGGATCGTGGCGTATATCAAGCTCGTTCATCAGACCATCAACATTGTGACACACACATAAAGACCCTTCCATTTTGAAATATTCTTTAAAAGGCTCATTACGCTTTCTGAATGAAGACACTGTCACACCTTGTGCTAAAAGATTCCATTCTTGAAGCCTAGAACCCAATAACTCGGCCTTTTCTTTTGATAAACCTAAGTCTCTAGCTAAATCATTCAGTTCGCACTGGTTTATAAGGTGGGGTGTTACTGTTCCTGAAAGTTCAAATGGTGGATCTTCAAGTATGTCTGGAGTAGGTGTAAAAGTTTCTTCTGTGCTAATTGAAGTGGATGGTGCACTTGGTACAGGATAGTTTTTCCCGTGGGGGATAGGTCGCGATGCTGATGA
Organism: Eremobia ochroleuca; assembly: GCA_949629135.1. Classification (NCBI taxonomy): domain Eukaryota; kingdom Metazoa; phylum Arthropoda; class Insecta; order Lepidoptera; family Noctuidae; genus Eremobia; species Eremobia ochroleuca. The sequence continues at coordinate 7,170,048 of OX451414.1, forward strand.
CAAGTTTGGATATTTTATTTTATGTTTATCCTTCTTCGAGTATCCGGAGACATTTACCGCGCAAAAATAGCAATCATTTACATGATTCGAAGGCTCTCGCCACAGCATAGGAACTGCAAAAGGCATTTTCTTTTGTTTACCTTTCATCCACTTCAAAAGTCCCATGTAACAAGAAATACAACACATTTCAGGTGTCCACGACTTCTCAATATCTCCAATCGTAAATCCAAAATAGGAGCAGTAAGCTGCTTTTATCTCTTCCGTAATTTTTTTTAGATTTTTAACTACATAACATCCGCACACGTAGCAAAATTTATTTGGTGGATTTTTACAACATCTTCTTTGATGACTAGCCATATTTTTATGTACAAAACGTCTTAACTTAACTAACTAACTTAACTCTATGTAATGATAGAAAAAAAAACTTGTTAACTCGAAATATTGTGAATATATTGTGAGGATTTGTGTACAGGAGGCTAATGCTAGCGAAATATGAAACTTTGAATAAAACTTATATGAGACCTGTCACACCACTTTTATGACTTGATGGGTGAAATATGAAGGTAGTGCAACAAAAATATATGATTACTGTTCTGGTTGTCAAACCTTTGTTCCCTTGTGTTACAGGCACTTTTGAATTGTCAAGGGGTCGGTCAGTCAGAAAGATGAAGCTAGTTGCCCATTCCAAAGCGTAGTAGGTACCTGTGGAGAAGAACGGGCAAGAAACTCCACGGACACTTTTAAATCATAAATATATCCTTACAGGGAAACCTATTGCGATAATGTACAGACGCCAGCACATCAAGCTACTACGACCTGTCAAATTTCTTTAACAGATTTTCAACTTTATCGCTGACTAGCGACCCGCCCCGGCTTCGCACGGGTGCAATGGAGACACTGATAATTTTAGAGCCACTATTTCTCGTAAAAAGTATAGGATAAAAAATGGTTATTGTGGGTTATCCCTAAGAGATAGACATATACCATCGTGGACTTTTTTGTAGACCTTTTTAAGGTGTACAATACTGTAGTACATTATTTTGATCCGTCTCGACGGGTTCAGCCAGCGTTTACAATGTAAGCGCAAAAAAATGTGTTTATTTACGACATCACATTAGAAACCTCTAAAATTATCAGTGTTTCTCTACTATATTATGCATGTATTATAGATAAAAACCTTCCTCTTGAATCACTATCTATTAAAAAAAACCGCATCAAAATCCGTTGCGTACTTTTATAGATCTAAGCATATATAGGGACAGACAGACGGAAGCGACTTTGTTTTATACTATGTAGTGAAGTATAAGGTTCAAAGTTGATTAGGAAAATTTGACAGTTTCGGGTAGCTTGATGTGCTGGCGTCTGTACATATCTAAATTCTTATTCTATTAACTTATTACTAATTCATAACTACAGTGCAATCTCTGTAGAACGAAACTCAATGGAATTAAAAAATATTCGTTTTACCGCGTAGGAATTGAACGAAGAAAAAATTAGAAGGTTGGCCCAATGTACTGTGAGCCCGCTTTTATGTAGTAATTCGAATTTGTTCGGTTTATCGTGTGATTTCTTTTCTTATCGTTTTTTTCTTATATCTAAATAGTTAGAAGGTTTTTTCAGCTGAAACTTTAAGGATAAACAATTTAATAAGGGTACTAATTATTAGTATAATCATAATATCAGTCACTTAATAATAACTCATGTATTGGAGCGTTACATTATATCGTGGCCAGATTTTAATTAAAATGGAATAACTCTCTAAGGAGTTGGAATATAAACATCGAATTTCACATGATGCTTTGAGTTCATGAAAGGTACAAATCACCATAATTGGTAAGTTTCTAGGGTTTCTCATTGAAGCGCGAGGATCGATTTTAGGGTTTTTGGAAAAAAAAATCTAATTATCCAATAGTGTCGATTATAGAAAAAAAAAAACTGCACAAATTAAGCAACAATAAGACTCATCGTAGTAAAAAAAATCGTAGTTGTATGTCATGCTGTTTAAGAGATACAGCAATTTGCTAAACGTTACCCCAGCGGCATCTTGAATAACTCTGAAACCTCAAGACGCACAAATTATATTTTTTGGGCACAATTAGGCAGAAATTATGTCTATCTAAGTAGCTAGTTTGTATTCAGCTACGACCACGGGTAAAAAAACATGCCGCTGCAGTAACGTTACTCCAGCGGAATCTGTTTTTCGTGAATATCTTTGGATCGGCTAGACGCACAAATTATTAATTTCGGGCACAATTACACGAGATGAGGGACTAATTTCTGTCAAGCCGAAATCCTGAAAAGCGACAACATTCCGCTGGAGTAACGCACACCTTTTATGCTATGAATATGAATAATCCTCCCGACCGATTTCAGTCACGGTTGCCAGTCTCAATCGAAGATTAGCCAGGTACGCAGGAGACTAGTGGACAAGTGTGCGCAATACAGGTGCACTCCGTGCTCTTACTCTTATAGTTCGATAGTACGGCAGTTTGACACGACTGGGGACAGATCGGGCTCAGGAGCAGTGGCGGACTAACCGGGGGGCGGAAGGGGCGGCCCGCCCCGGGCCTCCGGTCTTGTGGGGCCCCCAAATGCCTCCGCGTTCCCCTGATCAAATCCTAAACAAGACTTTAAAAATGTGCTTAGTACCTACATAATTTCATCAAGATATACTTCTTGACCATTTGCGTCTCGGTTGCATCATGCGAGAGAAGTTTATCGAAACTTAAACGAATTAAAAATATCTTCGATGTAAAATGGGTCAAGAGCGACCTGTTAACCTAGCCGTGCTTTCAATAAAAAGTAAAATTTCCAAAGGAATCGATTTCACAGAAGTTATTGAGGAGTTCAGTAAATTGAAGGCACGAAAACACATATAACACGCCACAAAAAATAAAAAAATACTATCCTTGATTTATTTTATATAATTTTTTTTTGTCGATCGATTCGTATTTTATTTCCCTCACCCATATCTATTCCATGTTCTAGGTATGTATGTTTATTTAGCCTAAATAATTTAATTCGAATTTAAATTTCACTTGCCATATTTTAACGAAATAAACATAAACACTTATTTACACCTACATACAAATGTGAACTGAATAAAAAGCTTTTAAAACTACATTTTTTTTAAATCTGGGGGGCCTCATTCAGCTTTGCCGCCCCGGGCCTCATTCAGCTTTGCCGCCCCGGGCCTCATTCAGCTTTGCCGCCCCGGGCCTCATTCAGCTTTGCCACCCCGGGCCTCATTCAGCTTTGCCGCCCCGGGCCTCATTCAGCTTTGCCGCCCCGGGCCTCTGACGGGCTTAGTCCGCCACTGCTCAGGACCAATGGCCACCAACTTCCAAACTAATAATAAAAATACTGCCCGACCTGGGAATCGAACCCAGGACCTCAACACCACTAGACTAACGCGGCTGCCTACTAATAAGATGTGTAGGATTTAGCAGAATAGGAAAAAAAAAGTATGACCTCATTGGGGGCTGTTCATGTATTACGTAAGACGATAAGATTTGAGGGGGGAGGGGGTCCAAACAAGTGTTATTTTTTCTTACGTGGGGGTGGGAGGGATCTAGACTGATCTTACGTAAGATCACTAAAGTAAGCATAAATTATAAGTTTTTAATTTTTTTTAGCTACTTTTTGCAATTTTAGTAGATACCTACTGATCTTACGTAAGATTGAAAAGGGGGGAGGGGGTTCAAACAAGTCTTATCTTTTCTTACGTAGGGGGAAAGGGGTCAGAAAGTGGTCATAATTGTCTTACGTAATAAAAAAATAAAAAAATAATAATAAAAAAAAATGAAAAAGTGTTTATTCCCAATAATACTTTACAGTACATATTTCTTACCTCTGCCAAACTGCAAAGCAGTTTGTTGGCAGACGTAGCTCCGTTTTACATTTCTATTTAAATATATATATTTTTTTTTTAGTGACACTTTTTCAAACAAAATCTGAAAAAAACTAAATGGTAAAACAAAATAAAACACAAAGAAAATACTTGAACAACAACCCTTGAACAACCCTTGTTGGTTTCATCTGGGGATGAGTGGTTAAACAACACCTTTTAATTCTTTCATAAGGAAATCGCTATCGTTAGTAAACCCGAGCCTAGCAATCGTATCAGCGATGTGTACCCCTTCAGCTTCCCCGTCAAACCCTTTCCATCTCTCAGCCCACATCATGTATCTCAATTTCTTCTTGTATTCCTCTTCTTGCGAGTTATTGACCTTTTTTGGATTCCATATATTTATATTTTTAGTCATAGGGTCCTCCAGTAGAAGATGTCTAGGACTATTATCCTGTACCTAAAGAAAGGAAATAAAACAAAAAAAAAAATTGTTTATGCTGCACAAAACGCACATTACAAAAAGAGGACATAAAATTCAATGTAGCCAAAAGCCTCGTACTCAAGCAAATAAAAAGTTGTCAATTTTGTCTATTGCTTGATGTCAGGGCCAGCGACCAAAGACCAAACATAATCTCACTCCCCTGAGACGAGGAGGCCAGCAGTAGAGGGCCGGCACCAGCCGGGTGTTGCGGAAGTATCGTACATTCCCGCGACCCCCGGCGTAGGTGTGAGCCGGAACACCGGGGTGGTTTTTAGTCAGTAAGAGTCTGACAGACCCCGCCGCCCGCCTCAGGGTGCCCCAGTGCCAATCGCCCCAGGACGGACATCCATTCCATGAGGATTTTCCACCCCGAGAACAAAAAAAAAAAGGTAGTTGCGCGGTGCGGAAGAGGTGATAGTTGTCACAAGTTGTTGAATCACTGAGCTCTCACGTCACCACACCCCTCCCGCACCGCGCTGCTACTTCAGGCGACGTCTCAGTTAAGCGGTCGGCCTATAGTAATAAACCCGCGTAGCCCACCCACAAACAGTGACATTTGACATTTCGGCGACCTCACGCTACACTAGCGCCTCGAGCGGTAAATTCATACGCGATAACCCTCATTGCAGAGTGGAAAAGTAACTACTTCACCTCAGGTAGTTTTCCGACATTTACTGGCAATTTTGTCTCCCTCTGCATGGACCTCCTGACTAGCCCTACATCGGATAGCTTCACTCCTTTTTTCTGCAATTCCAATATTGCATTGACGGACATCCTGTGTTTTTTAGCTAAAACTTTGGCCTCGGCAAATTCCCGAGCGTCTTTCTTCAAGTGATAGTCCAGAACTTGATAGTATAGCACCGTCTCAGTGACCAGTTCGTTGTAGAGACTTTCTATGTAAAAACAAAATCTACAAAGTGTAACTTAAATAACGCACAACCTCTTAAGGGGTCATTGTACTCATCATTATGAACAACTTTTACTATGGGACCAAACCTGAAATCGCGAAAAAAAAATCAGCTGTTCCCTACATTTATGTTCGCATAACTCGTCAAAATGTAGGGAACAGCTGATTTATTTTTTTTATAATCGTTTAAATATAATCGTGACAATAGATATTTCAGATTCGTGACATATGGTAAGTAAAAAAAATTGGGGTCTCTAGAAAAAAATAAAATCTCAAAGTGTGTGGTTGGCTGATGAGGATACTTACGCATATTAGAATAGCCGTTCATAATTTCTTCTATTGTATGATCGGTATTCCTAAAGTTCTTAGCGTTCGAATAATACCGATATATTTTTATCATATGTCTGTACTTTTCTATGAGACCCGCTGCAACTATTCCCAGCTCATAGCCCTTTGAACTTCTGTAAGTCGCCTGGATCAGGTTGGCCATACGCAGTTTGTACGTAGTGTCTAAAAAAAAGAAAAAAAAATCGTGTGTCTGGTGACCCCCGGCAGGAACGAAGTTCAAAACGAAAATCCAAGATGGGAAATGAAAATCCAAGGAAGCAGCTGCGAAATTTCTTACATTTTTGCCTTGCCAGACCCCTTGAACACCATAAAAACGACACCCAAAAATTTAATTTGTCCCAGCCGCCATCTTAGATTTTCACGTTGACCTCACTATTGGCTTCAGCACACGCACGTACATATTCACAGAAGCATCCTGTTTGCAGTATCCGGAAAACAGTATGCTTGTCTGAATATGTATTTTTAAACACGTGCATCACTAAACGGGATCCTGCAAAAAACGGGATATTGCCGTGGGGCAGAGCCCTAACAGTATGGCTTTAATTTTGACAGTTCAACAACATTCATTGCGTTATTTATGTTGTTGAGCAGACATTTTTTTGGAACATATGAAGCAATGGATGAGCAATATCCTTCAAAATAATTTTGATTTAAATTGATAGTGTGTTACGCAATTAGAGTGCTGATTTAATGTTCTTACCTTTGCACAATGATCTTGTCATATTGATAAGGTGTCTATGTAGGAAACGGTTAGCATTTTCTTCGTGTTGGAATCCACTCGGTCTGTCGTACTCTTGCCCGCGCACCCGCAGTACTAAAACACCTAAATAAAGCGATTTTTTTTATCATAATCAGCCAGGACTACCTACTTTAGAAAGAAAGAAAAGAAAGAAAGAAAATACATTTATTTAGCACAGACTGTAAGACACACAGTACACCTGAGACATACATCAGATAAAAACAAATAAAAATCAAATAACAAAGTGTAAAGTCCGATGTAAGAAATTAAACAGGAAGGTGTGCCTCACGGCTGCGCCAAAAAGGCCCAGTTCAGCAAAAATGCCAGACAACTGGTGCCTGACGCTGGTTTTCAACTGGACCAGATTACAGGGTTACATGACCTGTGTAGACTTATGTAGATATACCATGACATCTTGTACATTATGCTCTTGAATATCATGAATCTTGTGTGTATCATAATAAAGATTATTATTATTATTTTTTTTATTAATAATGTTCCCACTACTGGGACACAGGCCTCCTCTCTGTGAGAGGGAGTGTGCTGTAAATTATTATACAGGGTCAAATCAATAATGATACTATAAAAATTAATACTACATTACGATACGTGTGACTCTACAATTAAAAACGGAATTTTGTCGTGGGAAAGCATCCAGCCGTGCGATTCTGTAACCTTCTCACCGTGAAAGCTTGGGTGAAGTGAGCGTGGAGTGAGCTGTCATTCGCTAGGGATTAACACTATTAAGTGCTCACTTCACTTATGATTTCACGGTGAGATTTTTACAGAATCGACCGGCTGTTTTCGGGATACTGCAAACGGGATGCTTGTGTGAATATGTATATTTAAACACGTACACTACTAAACGGGATCCTGCAAAATACCATACCTTCAAAAAAACGGGATCTTGCCGTGGGAAAGAGCCCTTACAGTAGGAATAACTGCCATAGAAATAATAAGAACAGTAATCCGTTTGATACTCACAAAAAATGACAGTTAATATCTTTAACATATTGGCAATGTCTTCCCCTTATGGCATAGGTACGGTCATCAAAACTACTTTGGTATTTCTCATTAACAATGTAATTAAAAATTAAAAAATAAATAAATTATTGTTTCATTAATTCTGTGGTTACATAAAGACTTGTTAGGCCCCGTTCACAGCCTCGAGTGACGCGACTTGTGTCCAGCGACTTGCGTCCAGCGACTTGCGTCCAGTGACTTGCATCCAGCGACTTTCGTCCAGCAATATGCGACTTCCGTCCAGCGACTTGCGTCCAGTGACTTGCGTCTAGCGACTTGCGTCCAGTGACTTGCATCCAGCGACTTACGTCTAGTGACTTGCGTCCAGTGAGTTGCTTTCAGCGACTCGCGTCCAGTGACTTACGCCTGCGTTAAAAAAAAAAACCAAACTTATTTGTGCGGTCAATAAATCAATACTGGGCCTGTGTAAATATTCAACCCAACTACGAAACCCATTACTGTGTGTGTGTGTGATCCATCACGCACGTGGACGGTTTTTTTTACTAGTCTGCGCATAGTATAAAGAGGGGAAGTAGGCTATCTCCGGCCCAATCCGCGATATAATTACCTACTGTCTCAGGGTTGTCACTTTTAGCAAAATTTTAATTCAGTGCAAACCAACACAGAAATGTAAAACAAATACAGAAATGTATTTAAGATTCAGAGCAGTATTATTTATAAAAAAAGGGATAAAATAAACCGGCGCGCGGCGGGGCGGTGGGGGCGCGACTGTCCGCGCTTCGTCAGATTCGGTTGTCGCCCAAACCGCTAACAAATATTTATAGACTAAGAGCTCGTATATCATATACAGCGTGTAACGGAAAGGGGGTATCAACCCTGAAGGAGGTGAATGTGCTCATGAAACTCAACAACTTTCCCCAAAGAACATAGGTCGAAAAAAAAAAATTTGGCCCTCCCATAGTAAATCAATCAGCTGGTAGTCAGTTTTGTAAGGGAGGGCCAAATTTTTTTTTCATATTTCGACCTATGTTCTTTGGGGAAAGTTGTTGAGTTTCATGAGCACATTCACCTCCTTCAGGGTTGATACCCCCCTTCCGTTACACGCTGTATATCATCATAAAAAAAATAGAAAAAACTGACTAGTATAATAAAATTATATACTAGTCAGTTTTTTGTATTTTTTTTGATAGGCACAATGTAGTATTTGTACACATAAAAGACCTTATTTATTTTTATTACAAACATATCTATTGAATCACACATTTATTACAAAATTCATCATTATCACACATTTTTTATTCATTTAGCGATGCCGAAAATCCGTGACGCGCGAATCTCGTGCGGTGTTAGCCCCGACTGGCGCTGTGAGAAACGGGTCGAGATTTTGTTTTGGCGCACACATACAAGCCGCGCGCGGTGCGTTTGTATGAAGATAAGTTACTTCCCCTCTTTATACTATGGTCTGCGCTTTCAGAGAAGAAGCTAGTCTATACTTGTAATCATAATAATACTGAGAGGTAATACACTTTGTGTATGTATTCATTGTACTGTGTAAATGGTACTCCACAAACTACCTACAGTATTTGTCTCTCCTTCAATTTTTCAATCCATGCAAAAATTGTCTTTAAAAGATCGCTCTTAGCGATAAGACCGCCCATTTTATCACCATTTGTAATATACACGGTGTACAGACGCCAACACATCAAGCTACCCGAAAGTGTCAAATTTTCCCAATCAGTGTCATCCTACTGATGCTAGGGATTGACCAAGCAAACATTTACAATCATAATCGAGATTTTAATAATATTTTTTTTACGCTAATTCTCTAAAATTTCAAAGCTAGTATATCAGGTTTTCATTAAAACCTCGATTATAATTGTAAATGTTTGCTTGGTCAATCCCTAGTATCAGGAGGGATGACACTGACAGCTCACTCCACGCTTACTTCACCTAAGTTTTCACGGTGAGATGGTTACAGAATCGCACTGCAGAAGCTAGTTTATTAGACACGTGACTGTAGTTTAAGTATCTAGATAGCGAATAGTAGTAAAAACAGCAGTAGTTATTAAAAAATATAATTATCGTGTTTATTAAAATTGTGATTACCTATTAAACTGATTCAAGATGTCTGCCTTAACGCTATTCTTAGATTTAAAAATATATTCTATAATATATTTTTTAGTTCTATTTGCACGTAAGTGATATTTTTATTTTGTACAGACGCCAGCACATCAAGCTACTACAATCTGTTTTTCTTTAATATATTTTCGACTTTTTCGCTAAAGAAAGAAAAAAGATAAAACATTTATTTAGCACAGATTATAAGACACATAGTACAGTACACCTGAGAACATCAGATAAAAAACAAATAAAAAGTGTAAAGTCCGATTTCATAAATTAACAGGAAAGTGTGCCTTTGGCTTCTGCGCCAAAAGGCTCTCGCTAAAGCATAAGGTTCAAAGTTGATTGGGAAAATATGACAGTTTCGGGTAGCTTGATTTGCTTGCGTCTGCACTATAGTTTTTAGTATTTAAGTTATTTACCGATTCCTATGTTTTACCGATTTATTTTCTATGTTATACTGATTTGCCTTTTTTTGTATTTAGCATTGCCTTTAAACACAGATTTAAGGTTTTTACTTATTCACGTATTTTACCGTCCGATATTTATTGAAGCCGCCAGTGAGGTCAAAATGAAAATCCAAAATGGCGGCGGCAAAGATTTTTATAATTATAAAAATCTTTGCCGCCGCCATTTAATTTATGTCATTTTGAAATTTTTGCAGCAGCCGCTAGCAGTCTTGGATTTTCACTTTAAAATTCGTTCCTGCTGGGGGTACCCCGACCCCACACGTTTTTTATTTTAATTATCTATTTAAAAAAGGAAACGTCTTTTTCATTTCTCATACAGACTCGGAAAATAGTGTTTGTTTGATCTGAATAGCGGGTAGAAGACGTTGCTTCCCACCTTTGGGCGGGAAAGATTCAGTAATTGCTTCCCTCTCTAGGGCGGGAATGAATTTTAAAAATAGAACTAACTATATTTGGCTAGGTAAATGCTGTGGTCTTGTGAGTGTATAAACAGAAAGTGTGAATAAAAAAAAAATCCTATTAAGCGAGACGGCCCGCGGCGGTGACGCGGTGTGATCCATATTTAAAATCTAAAAAGGTAGGTACATACTATTCATGTTATTATTATAAATAAACATTTTTGAAAAAGTACTATTTTTTTACTTTTCTTATATTCGAAATGAAAAGTAGAGTGTTTAACACGGATGAAACTGAAAGTCATCAATTCATTTCGACCCTTGTATAACAATCTACTATTTCCTACCAAGGCCTCCGTAAGTGTCGGTGCGTAAGCCCAATTCAATTTTAACCGGTTTTATTTAATGTTTTTGACAATTGTCACTAGGGTTAGCAACTTTTTTTTATACCAAACATAGTATATTTTGTATAAATATGCGCTTATTTCGCCAATTTGTATTGAAATATTATAATATATAGTTACGCCCACACTATACATCACACTAATATTATAAAGGCGAAAGTTTGTCTGTGTGTGTTTTGCATGTTTGTTACTTCTTCATGCTCAAACGGCTGAACGGATCTGATTTGGATGAAATTTGTTACACAGATAGTTATAACCGGAATTAACACATAGGATATTTTTTATCCCGAGATTCCCACGGAATCGACAGTTACGCGGGTGAAACCGCGGTATAAATATAAATATAGGCGTCTAAAATGGCGGGATACTAACTCTAATCAACAACCCAACTACCCCCCATGTTATATGGCGGGATTGGCAACCCTAAAGCCTCGAATACACTAGGGGACAAATGGAGCGACATGTTGCGGAACATGGCGCTCGGCAACTACGTGAATGTCCCGAGAGAATGTCGCGCCGTGCGCTCGCTCTCGGAGCGGGAGCAAGAAACATGTCCCGCGTCACGTAAAATGTTGTGGGTCATGTTGCGGGACACTATGCAACGTTGCAGCGTCACGTATATTTTGTGTTGCGCGTCATGTTGCGGGACAAAATATTCCCTAGTGTATCCGGGGCTTTATAGTCACTGACCGCTTCCGGGGTGCTTATAAACAGATCGTAATGAAGCTGAATGGGCAAACTGGTACGACTTGCAATGTATGAAGTTATTGGTGGCCACTGGGACAGACATTGTCAAGTCTACCTACGAACTCATCGACAGTATCGAGTACATCAGGCAGAACCACCTGAACACACCATCGTTTGAGGTAAATTAGCAGCTTTTAATTTAATTTAATAGTTCAATGTTTTTTTTTAATCTTTTCATTACGGACACTTTTAACGTTCTCATGCTAAAGGCTCCTACACACAATGCCGCCGGCAGGCCGGGCTTGCCGCACACACGAGCCGCCATTTTCTATATTGTAAACTTAGACGCACCCAAAACCTTCTCTTTCTTTTATATTTTTTCTTATTAAAATAAAAATTTCAACTGCGATGGCAGTGCGGATTTCTTTATTCATCGTAACCAACGACAAATGTGCACTTCACTAGCATTCTACACGACTGTCGCAACTGGAATTATGCTTGGCGGCTTTATGCGACATGTGCCGGTGGCTTGCAAATGCCGGCGGCATGGCCGCTCGGCCTTTAGAACTACGTGACGCTGCGAGTCCTTTGACTCGACCGCAAAAACCGACAACGGTCGGAAGTCGCCCGGGACGAACCGAGGTTGCACGAAGCGAACCGAAATGCCCTTCTACACTCTCGTATTCGCTTAACTTCGATCAACTTCTCGAGTAGTGTAGTGCTGGCTTTACGGGTAGTCAGACCTTTTGCTTTTGACTAACCAATCTTACCAAGGGGACTGCTGAATATTTAGCCGCTTGTTCCACCTCCTCACGATTTTTTCCTCCAGTCCAAATAATAATTAACAAATAGTACACTACTTACGTTACATTAATAGACTAACTACTTAGGGCAAACGATCGTAGGTATACTATTTTACAGCTCGTGTGACCTAAGCCCGCACTTAAGTCACGCTTTTCGGTGTAAAAATACTACCGTAAACCGGATAAAAATATTTGTGAATAAATATATGTGATAAATATTTGTGATCTCCTCTTTGTGACGATGACGATGACGATGACGATAACGATGACGATGACGATGACGATGACGATGATGATTACGATGACGATGACGATGACGATGACGATGACGACGATGACGATAACGATGACGATGACGATTACGATGACGATGAAGATGACGATGACGATGACGATTACGATGACGATGACGATGACGATGACGATGACGACGATGACGATAACGATGACGATGACGATTACGATGACGATGACGATGACGATGATGATCACGATGACGATGACAATGACAATGATGTGTATCGCTTACATAAATATTTCATTATTTTTTTTTCTTGTATGTGTAGGTACTGCTTCTTATAGTTGTTATGTTTGAGTATTTAAATATTATCTTATCATATCTTTCTTCGTTTTAAGATTGGGTATTTGATGTTCACTACATTTGAGGTGTACCGAAAGATGGTCGACAAGCACAACACCAGTCACGTTATGAACAGGCAGCTGTTCACTATGGAACTTCTTTTATATTTAGAAGAAATAGAGAACCATTACTGGGAACTGGATCATTTAAGTAAGTTTGGTTCAGTATTTAAATATTGATACATCTACCTCTACATGTAGATACCTAAGTACATCGTCGTCTACTTGTTTTGCCCCAACTATGTTGGGGTCAGCTTCCAGTCTAACCAGATGCAGCTGGAGCGACTGCCAATCCGCCCTACACAACCCAGTTACTGGGTGATACGATTCCCCTTGGTAAGACTGGTTGTCAGACTTTCAGTCTTCTGCCGACCTGTAACGACTGTAAAAGATCCACGAATGACAGCCGGGACCAACGTCTTAACGTGCTTCCGAGGCACGGTCTTGGTATATGAAGATGGTCACCCATCCACGGACCAACCGCGGCAAGCGTAGCTTAACCTGATCCATAGACCCGTGCGGCTGTTATTACTTAGCCACAAGCCCCTCTACTGATACATCTATATGTCGTCGCAAGCGATATTAAGACGACAAAATAATCAAAATACTACTTCCGGTTGATTTCATAATATTGGTCAAACCGGAACTTAATTCTCATTGGTTGATCGGTTAGTACAGTGAACGCCGTGAGGTGGCGCTATAACTTCGCGCCATTTTCTATACGTGGACAGAGCCGATTGGAGAGCGGCCGGCATTCGACTTGCGGAGCGCACGCCGGGCGGTTGAGAGCATACCATCGGAACTGTCATTGTCACTGTTCACCGTACAAACCTTTGTTTCTTACTGTTCATAAAGTGATTGTAAATTACCGAATAAACGTGACTGTGATTTGTGCTTCAAACTACGTTTTACTGGGTTGCCCGAGTACCCACCTTCCTCATGGAACCCGTACCAAGAAACTATGATGATGGCCCTCTTATCGCTACGCCCACGCTCGCGCCGACATATACATAATGAGCCCATAATGTGTAATGAAATAAAGCAGCTAAAAACTAGATAATTTGTACTTTCAGCTAGCATGCTTCACGAGATCGAAAGAAAATACAACGTCTCTTCAAGTATATACTCTAAGCACCACGAGGTAACCTCAGTCGAAATACACGCAATCAACGCCGAAGCGAAAGAGCGGGAGAACCCCTATCGTGGTGCACGTGAAACTTTGAAAAGGTCCAAGGTCAAAAAGAATGTGCTGGATAGGCTGAAGCCCACGACGAAGAAGGTGCGATCGACACGCTTCCCGCTGGAATATGGATGGGATTATCCCGATCCCGAAGATGTAAAGAAGAACAAATAGAAGATATATTAAGGGCGGGCTGTTTCACGGCCACTTAACGCACGCGTCTACGTCAGAAATGGCGCTAACTCCGTCAAACCAAAAAGCGTTATTTCAAATGGAATATTATTTTCCAGGCGACTAACAACTTAAAAGGGCGACTAACTATTTGCTACTGAAAATAATGACATGGCGACTAATATTAGGTTCTGTTAGGTTCCTTTAAACCCTGCAGGCGGAAATAGGGGCCCCGCGAAGCGGGGCTCCGTCGACTACTTCTAATTATTATTATTAAAGATAATTAGTTAACTTGATAACAACCTCGTTGTTTAATTTAAGAATGCCCATTTTCTACTTTTTATCCGCCGTCCGTAGCTGCCAACCTACTATTTTTGCTACCCCAAATTCAGATTAATTTGTCGCCGCGTTAAATACATGCCATTTCAAATTACAATTACAAAATTATGACCTTGAATTACGTCAAGAGACAACCGGCCCTTACGCTGCTACATCCCTACGTCCAACTAACATCTTTACCCGCATAGCCATTTTCCAACTATGTTGGGGTCGGCTTTCCGTATCGCGAAAAGCACGTTAAGCCGTTGGTTCCAGCTGTCATTCGTGAATCTTTGATAGTCGTTGCGAGTCGTCAGAAGATCGAAAGTCTGACCACCAGTCTTACCAAGGGGTATCATATTACCCAGTAACTGGGTTGTGGTGATGAGATGGGCAGTCGCTCCATGTAAAATACTGGTATTCAGCTACATATCAGTGTTTTCCATGGAGCAACTGCCTATCTGACCTACAAAACCCAGTAAGGGTACGGTTTCCTAGAACAGCGGTGGCCGCATTTAACGGGCGCAGTGAAAGCTGTCATGACATTGAAGACAGCGGCCAAGATTTAAATCGTTAGATTCACCCTACCGCGTCAAAATATAGTAGCGTGTCTGTTTCGTTTTGACACCTCTGACACACTATGACGCAGGGACTTGACAAGATTGTCATGGAAACGCTATAATGCGTGACCTCACTCTTCTCAATATGGACAACTTTTCGCGTGACTAAGTACAGTGAGAGCAAATCTAGCGATTTAACTCTTTGAGCAGCAGGATTTGACATAATGTCAAATACATATTTTCATGGCGGCAGATAAAATATGACGGAACCACTTTCCTAGAAAACCAAAGCTTTACTGGGTAACACGATACCCTTTAGAAAGATAGGTTATCAGTCTTTTAGACTTCTCACTACCCGTAAAGATTGTCAAAAATCTACGAATGATAGCACCGTGCATAATAACAAAAAATACGTATTATGCAGGGTGTAAAAAGTTCCCGGCTGTGTGGTTTATTTTTCTTGGGATTTAAAATAAAACAGCTACACTATGAGTAAATGTGTTTTTTATTGAGATAAAATATTTTGACTTACACAATACAGTCCGCTCGTCCATAATAACCTAATTTTAACCCTTAAATGCATAAAGAATTTGTTTCTCTCGGGAAAAATATATGTGCTAGGAAAAAAAACTACATATAAGTATTGTTTTCGATACGATATGCATTAGTGATACAAATTATATATCTAATTTCTTACTAAATATTGACTTGTGTTATAGAATACTGTAAAGCAGTCTTTCGTGGACTCTCTTGCCAAAATAGACAATGTAAGTGACAAAAGTCCATGATTGCAGAACTTTCATATGTCAAACCTCACTTTTCGTTACAAAAATAAGTAACGGTATGATTGAATATTCAGCTGGGCTACATAATAAATAAATAAAAAACAGGAAACGGTTGAGAACGCATTGTATCGTTTTAGAAACTCTATGCATTTAAGGGTTAAGTTACGATGCGTTCTTGACACCTGTCAGTTTCATATAAATGAATACGTGTTTTGCGAATTTGATCTTTATTAGCTAGTGGCTTTGCCTACGAATTCGTTCGCATGCACGTCTGAAAACAAATTGATTGCGACGAAAAATTTCAACGAAGTTTCAGAATCTTGTACTGAATCCAGGATGACAGGTAGCGCGTCGATATCGCAGCACCTTTTATGTGTTTTATTAACGATCGGTATAATATAGGAATCGGTTATAAGTATGTATAAAAGTCTGAGTTTACGAGTATACAAGCATAATCATTTTATGATACGGCGCACACTATGCGACATGCGACTGCAAGAACTCGGCTACTAGACACAACGACAGCCAGTCGATTCTGTAAAAATCTCACCGTGAAATCATAGGTAAAGTGAGCACTTAATAGTGTTAATCCCAAGCGAATGACAGCTCACTCCACGCTCACTACACCCAAGCTTTCACGGTGAGATGGTTACAGAATCGCACGGCAGAATATGCATGTATTTTTTAAATATTTTTATTCGATAGTTTACATCGACATTTAAAAGTAAAATAAAAATTTAACGCCAAAAAAGTAATTAAAAGTACTTATAAAAAATGTTGATAAAAGCGCTCCATCCAGACAGGCCTGTTGGTCTAGTGGTCAGTGGCCCTGATTGCTATGCGCAAGGTCGTGGGTTCGATTCCCACCTAGGACAAATGTTTGTGTGATGAGCACGATCATTTGTTCTTTGTCTGGGTGTAATTTATCTATAATATGTATGTATTTAGAAATATATATGTATGTTTATCAGTTGTCTAGTACTCATAGCACAAGCTCTGCTTAGTTTGGGACTAGATGGCGTTGTGTGAAAGTTGTGGAATATTATTATTATTATTATTATTTTGGCGCTCTTGGTACGGCGTCATAGTCTATGGCGCCGGCCATAGACTATGACGCATTTAACGAGTTATGCGAATATAAATTTAAGGAACAGCTGTTTTTTTTTCGCGATTTCAGGTTTGGTCCCATAGTAAAAGTTGTTCATAGTGATGAGTACAATGACCCTTTAAGAGGTTGTGCGTTATTTAAGTTACATCTTGTATATTAGGAAAGCAGTGGTGACCCAGTGATAACGGCCACGACTGACGAGTTGTAGGTCATAGGTTCGAACCCTAACAGGCGCTTTACTATGAATAATTTATTTCATCATCACTGAAGGAAAACATCGTGAGGAAACCGGCATGTCTTAGAACCAAAAACTCGAAAACATGTGACATCCATCAACCCGCACTGGGCCCACGTGGTGGGTTACAGCCCACTCCCTCTCACTGAGAGGAGGCCTGTGTCCCAGCAGTGGGTACATCATAGGCTGATTATAATGCAATACAACGTGTAACGTTAAATGCGCAAAACCTGAAAATAGTTTGATCAGAATAACGAGCAGAATTAATTGAACCACTTTTAATATAGGTCACATTTTTCAAAAAATCTTCATTAAAAACGTTGCCGTGTCTATTTATTAATAGGTCAAGCAAGCCAATGACAGCGCGGCGCAGCGGCCCGGTGACGACTCCTCCCTCGGTAAAGCGTCGTCGCAGACGCAAGAAACGATCAGAATGGCCAGTAAAACTAAAGCAGCACATAAAACGTTTACAATTTTTTAATGACTTATTTTCTCTCTGAAATAGGTCAATTGAATTAAAAATCAGTTGGGGTGTCTGAGGTTTTGCGTATTTAACGTTACACGTTGTATAATATATGACGGCGCCTCGACGTCGAAATCAAAATATCAACGCCAAGAGTGGCTTTATGGTCGCTGTCAAAGCCACTCTAGCGGAGCGTCGTGTCAATGGTAGCGGGGCAGCCATCTTTTGAAACGAACAGTTTTGACGGAACGGCACCAGCGCACCATGTCTGCGACGAATCGCTTTCCATTGCCTCAATCAAAGTGATTTTTAATAAGATTTGTGAAGATTTAAAGACTAGAGACTATTGTTTTAATATTAGAAGGTTAATTTTAGTGATATTGTAATTATTGAAGAAAAGCATTATAACAGTTGATTTTTGGACGTAGTCGGTTTTATTCACTGCCTTATATCCACGCCCTGCGAGATGAGTTCTGATGATGGCCCTCCTGCGCCCTCATATACATATATGTATGTTACAGTGGCGTATCATATTTTTATCAACATAAATCCTGACACTGAGCTGCAATCAATAAAAGACTAGAAAAAAAAACTTAAATATTAACGTTGTGCATTTTTTATATTTTGGAATGGTTAGGGAATCATTTTGCACGAATTGCTTTAATAATCAGTACAAAAGTACTATCATTTATGTCGTAGAATACAATATTTATTTATTGCGCTATCTTGCACAAACATGACAATTTATATTACATTAAAAAGTTTATCTCTCATAAAAATCAACTTCCATCCATAATTTCGACGACTTTTTCATCATCATTATTACCAGAACCATTATTTTATTAATTTTTTAATTTTTTCACGTCCACCGGAGGTGTGCCATATGTTCCACCAGTTATCTGTAGTTCCCAAATTGCAGATTTATTGTCGAGAGATGTACCTTCAAGTCTATCAATACATTCTAACTACAATTCTAATTAATTCATTCATTTAAGTTAAGTTTGTTTCTGTAACATAAACACACACGAACATTCGCGCAAGCACCCTGCCCCACCTAAACTAAACAACAGGCGCAGGCATACATTTTCGCCGCGCCGTAGAAAGAGAGAGGGATACTTCCTCGCCTACGCCGCGCCGCCGGCTGTCTACTCACCATCCGTCTTACGAATTTTCGATCAGGGTCACGTGTCCTGACGCGAGTTTTACATTTTTTACCCGTTACAAAAAAAGTGTACAACGCCGCTAAAGAAGTTTTCACTTAAAAAAAAAACAAATTCACGGGCTACTCCAGCAGCGCATTCCCTACTAAAAACAAAAAGTAACCAAATCACTTTTTTCCAGCGGTCCAAAACTTCAAAGACTTGAAAAAAGTATTTAACGATTCCATATACAACGAACTATCTTGGTCAGTCAAATTACTCCTGATGAAGGATTATTTAAAAGCCGACTCCTCGTTTAAAGTAAATGTACCTCCAAGTACAGAACAAACTCCGGTGCCTGAGCGGCGCATGCCAAGAATGGAAGCTTTGGTTATAAAACGACGGCAAGAAGATGGTGGCGCTACCAAGAACCCCAATGATGAAGAAAATAGTATGAGACTTAAACTATTTCGACTCATGTACGAAACTATACGAGACAATGATTTAAAGTGCAAGAGAGCTGAGCTTATAAGGTCTCGTTATGAAAATTCTTCCACATTCGAAATCGGATACCTCATGGGAGATGTCATGGATAAATATAATATCATGTCTGATATCTCAATGACGTTAAATCGCCTCTTTCACGAATGGAAACCGATTGAGCATATAAATGCGTATGAGCAGATCTCTAATCAAGCGATTGAGATTAATCACTTGATTGATATGATGAAGGGTATCAGTAGACAGAACGATACTAGTTCCAATAAATAATCTGACGAAATAGCGGTGAAAATTTGAACTCAAAATCGAACCGTATCAAAAGGGCTGAGTATCAGACCTTTTTGAACCTCAAAATTATTTATTTATTTATCACAAACACAACTATCGTTACAGGCAATAATCCTAATGCGGTAGCATGGTCTTTAGTTACATTCTAAATTACAATTAAAGCTACTAGTTATATATTAGCATAACATAATATAATACAGTTATATAATATAATATATAATACAGTCCCACAAAACGCACGTCTTTCATCAATTCCTAGTGCTTTCGCTGGGAAGAAGAAGTGGCGCAACAAACTCCCCAGCAGCACAGCTGTCTATCAGAGAAGAACTTGATTCTATACAACATAAAAAAAAAACAATAAATGCACATCAGCTATTCCTGGAACCTCGCTCAAGTGACCACATGCAATTCAAAAGCGCACCAGAATTTCGTTAATAAAGTAAATCGTCGCCGAATGAATTCCAAGTGACGTTTAGAGAAATAGTACCTATAAGAATTTTTCCTAAAGCTTTGGCCTCCTAAGAAAGTGGTTCTTTCATAATATAATGGCCGTCATGAACATCTGCCATTTTCGCCAGACTTTAAGGTGTCAAAAAGTGTAGAACTCTCTGCCAGCTTCTGTGTTCCCTCCCACATTTAACCCGTCTGCTTTCATAGCAAGAGCGAATATCATCATCTGGACACGCCCGTTCCATCATAGACCTCATCCATCGCTTTCCATCAGGCGTGATCGAAGTCAAAAGCAGGCCCATGCAGCATTAAAAATAAACGCTCTGTTTTTTGGACAACCGTTATTCGTACAACGGTCACACTGTTGTCCGCATTCTTAGGAAACCAAAGCTTGAGTTCAACAAAGCTATTGACAACCAACCGACACGTTATCGTATCAAAAATGACACATGTCGAAAACCTGATTGCCTTGCCCCCCACAGCAAACAACTGCCGGAAGAATAGCGGTCGTCTAATTGATTGAGGGCTGATTTTGCCAACGCCAGATAATTCTGACTACCCGTATCGACTGTCAAAGATTTACGAATGACAGCGAGGCACGGAGTAGTCTCGATATGTAACGGAAGGTCACCCATCCACGAAACGACCCCGACAAGCGTAGATTAACCTTCAACCCGTGTTGCTGTTAGTAGCCACGATTTAAATTATTGAGCTCATATTTAAATTTTGATTTAAAGTTACGCATATTTCTTGATCATTATAATTACGATTAAATAATAAATACTTATTAATCGCTTAGTGTTGATTTATTTGATTTACTTATTTACATAAATCGATTCTGTAATAATCGATATATCGTGGGTACTTATTTAATTAAAAAAAAAAAAAAAAATCAACACTAACCACCGTCTTTAATATTTGACTTGTTGTTTGGGCTTTAGTAAAGACGGACGTAAACCTTCCTAGTGACGTTTCATTGGCTAATAATAATCTAAACAGTTATAAAAAGCCCATAACTCGTTTTATTTGCGTTAGAACCTGGGTTTCCTATAGGTTATATGGGTCCAGGTTACGTTTGTACTGCAATATTTAAGTGGTTAAAAGTATGTCTGTTACGAACTATTTAAAATGGATAATTTTAAAACCAAACGCAATATCAAGCCATCATTCGATGGAAAAAAAAACAGTGTCTGGAAGTTTAGAATACGGGTGAAATGGATGTGATAAATATTATTGATGACGACCAGAAAATTTGCCGCAACTTGTGAAAACTTACCGGGTAGGAAAAAGTGTTATCGTCGAGTAGGTATTTATTAGATTCCTACCCCGGTTTTGCAAAGGAAGACAATGAGGTGAGAGAAATGTTGAAAAGTCTGAAAGTTTTGTATGAACGGAAAAGTATTGCTACTCAGTTGGCTTTACGAATGTTCAATGTACAGAAACTCCTCGTGTACAGATTTATCATATGTATATTGTATAAATAATACTTACTATAATACCAAAATATTGTTTAAAAAAATTCTGACACTCACTTACTCGCACACTCGCTCACTCGCACACTAGCTCACTCGCTCACTCGCACACTCGCACACTAGCAGACTCGCTCACTCGCTCACTAGTACACTAGCATAGTCGCACACTAGTTCACTCGCTCACTTGCACAGTCGCACACTCGCAGACTCGCACACTCGCCACTCGCAGGCTCGCACACTCGCTCACTCGCACAGTCTCGCACACACACCAGCTCATCCGCACACTAGCTCACTCGCACACTCGCTCACTCGCGCACTCGCACACCCGCACACTCGCTCACTCGCACACGCGCTCTCTCGCACACTCGCACAGTCGCACGCCCACTCACTCGCACACTCGCACACTCGGACACTCACTCACTCACACACTCAAACACTCGCTCAATCGCACACTCGCACACTCGCTAACTCGCTCACTCGCACAGTCAAACACTCGCTCACTCGCACACTAGGTCACTCGCTCACTCGCATACTCGCACACTAGCAGACTCGCTCACTTGCTCACTAGTACACTAGCACAGTCACACACTAGTTCACTCGCTCACTTGCACAGTCGCACACTCGCAGACTCGCACACTCGCCACTCGCTCACTCGCGCACTCGCACGCCCGCACACTCGCTCACTCGCACACGCGCTCTCTCGCACACTCGCACAGTCGCACGCCCACTCACTCGCACACTCGCACACTCGGACACTCACACACTAGTTCACTCGCTCACTTGCACAGTCGCACACTCGCAGACTCGCACACTCGCCACTCGCACACAAGCTCACTCGCAAACTCGCACTTTCGCACACTGGCTCAATCGCACACTCGCTCACTCGCACACTCAAACACTCGCTCAATCGCACACTCGCACACTCGCTCACTCGCTCACTCGCAAACTCAAACACTCGCTCAATCGCACATTCACTCACTCACACACTCACTCACTCGCACACTCGCTTACTCGCACACTCGCACAATCGCACAATCGCTCACTCACACAGTCGCACACTCGCTCACTCGCACACTCGCTCACTCGCAAACTCGCACACTCGCTCACTAGCTGACTCACTTACTCGCACACTCGCTCACTTGCACACTCAAACACGCGCACGCTCGCGCACTGGCACACTCGCACACTAGCAGAATCGCTCACACGCTCACTAGTACAGTCGCACACAAGCTCACTCGCTCACTTGCACAGTCGCACAATCGCCGACTCGCACACTCGCCACTCGCACACTAGCTCACTCGCACACTCGCACTTTCGCACACTCGCTCACTCGCACAGTCTCGCACACATACTAGCTCATCCGCACACGCGCTCACTCGCACACTCGTTCACTCGCACACTCGCTCACTCGCACACTCGTTCACTCGCACACTCGCTCACTCGCATTCTCAAACACTCGCTCAATCGCACACTCGCACACTCGCTCACTCGCTCACTCGCACACTCGCACACACGCACGCTCGCGCACTGGCACACTCGCACACTAGCAGAATCGCTCACTCGCTCACTAGTACAGTCGCACACTAGCTCACTCGCTCACTTGCACAGTCACACACTCGCAGAGTCGCACAATCGCCACTCGCACACTAGCTCACTCGCATACTTGCACTGTTTCTCACTCGCACACTCGCTCACTCGCACAGTCGCTCACTCGCACACTCGCTCACTCACACACTCACTCAGTCGCACACTCGCTCACTCGCACACTCGCTCACTCGCACAGTCGCTCACTCGCACAATCGCACAATCGCACAATCGCTCACTCGCTCACTCGCACACTCGCTCACTCGCACACTCGCTCAATCGCTCACTCGCTCACTAGTACACTAGCACAGTCGCACACTAGTTCACTCGCTCACTTGCACAGTCGCACACTCGCAGACTCGCACACTCGCCACTCGCACACTAGCTCACTCGCTCAATAGCACACTCGTTCACTCGCTTACTTGCTCACTCGCTCACTCGCTAACTCGCTCACTCGCTCACTCGCTCAATCGCACACTCGCTCAATAGCACGCTCGCACTTTCGCACACTCACTCACTCGCTCAATCGCACACTTGCTCACTCGCTCACTCGCTAACTCGCTCACTCGCTCACTCGCTAACTCGCTCACTCTTTCACTCGCTCACTCTCTCAATCGCACACTCGCTCAATAGCACAGTCGCACACCCGCACACTCGATCACTCGCACAATCGCACACTCGCCCAATCGCACACTCACTCAATAGCACACTCGCTCACTCGCTAACTCACTCACTCACACCCGCACAGTCGCACACTCGCTCAATAGCACTCGCTCACTCGCTCACTCGCGCACTCGCACACCCGCACACTCGCTCACTCGCACACGCGCTCTCTCGCACACTCGCACAGTCGCACGCCCACTCACTCGCACAGTCGCACACTCGGACACTCACTCACTCACACACTCAAACACTCGCTCAATCGCACACTCGCACACTCGCTCACTCGCTCACTCGCACAGTCAAACACTCGCTCACTCGCACACTAGGTCACTCGCTCACTCGCATACTCGCACACTAGCAGACTCGCTCACTTGCTCACTAGTACACTAACACAGTCACACACTAGTTCACTCGCTCACTTGCTCAGTCGCACACTCGCAGACTCGCACACTCGCCACTCGCACACTAGCTCACTCGCACACTCGCACTTTCGCACACTCGCTCACTCGCACAGTCTCGCACACACACTAGCTCATCCGCACACTCGCTCACTCGCACACTCGCTCACTCGCACACTCGCTCACTCGCGCACTCGCACACCCGCACACTCGCTCACTCGCACACGCGCTCTCTCGCACACTCGCACAGTCGCACGCCCACTCACTTGCACACTCGCACACTCGGACACTCACACACTAGTTCACTCACTCACCTGCACAGTCGCACACTCGCAGACTCGCACACTCGCCACTCGCACACTAGCTCACTCGCAAACTCGCACTTTCGCACACTGGCTCAATCGCACACTCGCTCACTCGCACACTCAAACACTCGCTCAATCGCACACTCGCACACTCGCTCACTCGCTCACTCGCAAACTCAAACACTCGCTCAATCGCACATTCACTCACTCACACACTCACTCACTCGCACACTCGCTCACTCGCACACTCGCACAATCGCACAATCGCTCACTCACACAGTCGCACACTCGCTCACTCGCACACTCGCTCACTCGCAAACTCGCACACTCGCTCACTAGCTGACTCACTTACTCGCAAACTCGCTCACTTGCACACTCAAACACACGCACGCTCGCGCACTGGCACACTCGCACACTAGCAGAATCGCTCACTCGCTCACTAGTACAGTCGCACACTAGCTCACTCGCTCACTTGCACAGTCGCACACTCGCAGACTCGCACACTCGCCACTCGCACACTAGCTCACTCGCACACTCGCACTTTCGCACACTCGCTCACTCGCACAGTCTCGCACACATACTAGCTCATCCGCACACGCGCTCACTCGCACACTCGTTCACTCGCACACTCGCTCACTCGCACACTCGTTCACTCGCACACTCGCTCACTCGCACACTCAAACACTCGCTCAATCGCACACTCGCACACTCGCTCACTCGCTCACTTGCACACTCGCACACACGCATGCTCGCGCACTGGCACACTCGCACACTAGCAGAATCGCTCACTCGCTCAATCGCACACTCGCTCAATAGCACAGTCGCACACCCGCACACTCGATCACTCGCTCACTCGCACACTCGCTTACTCGCACACTCGCTCACTCGCACAATCGCACGCTCGCCCAATCGCACACTCGCTCAATAGCACACTCGCTCACTCGCTAACTCACTCACTCACTCACTCGCACACTCGCACACCCGCACAGTCGCACACTCGCTCAATAGCACACTCGCTCACTCGCTCACTCGCTCACTCGCTAACTCGCTCGCTCTTTCACTCGCTCACTCGCTCACTCGCTCAATCGCACACTCGCTCAATAGCACAGTCGCACACCCGCACACTCGCTCACTCGCTCACTCGCTCACTCGCACACTCGCTCACTCGCTCACTCGCTCACTCGCTCAATCGCACACTCGCTCAATAGCACAGTCGCACACCCGCACACTCGATCACTCGCTCACTCGCACACTCGCTCACTCGCACACTAGCTCACTCGCACAATCGCACACTCGCTCAATAGCACACTCGCTCACTCGCTAACTCACTCACTCACTCACTCACTCACTCGCACACTCGCACACCCGCACGGTCGCACACTCGCTCAATAGCACACTCGCTCACTCACTCAATAGCACAGTCGCACACCCGCACACTCGCTCACTCGCACACTCGCACACTCACACACTCACTCACTTGCACAATCGCACACTCGCCCAATCGCACACTCACTCAATAGCACACTCGCTCACTCGCTAACTCACTCACTCGCTCACTCGCACCCTCGCACACCCGCACGGTCGCACACTCGCTCAATCGCACACTCGCACACTCGGACACTAACTCACTCGCACACTCGCTCACTCGCACACTAGCTCACACACTCGCACAATCGCACAATAGCAGACTCGCTCACTCGCTCACTCGCTCACTCGCTCAATCGCACACTCGCTCAATAGCACAGTCGCACAATCGCACACTCGCTCAATTGCTCACTCGCACACTCGCCCAATCGCACACTCGCTCAATAGCACACTCGCTCACTCGCTAACTCACTCACTCACTCACTCGCACACTCGCACACCCGCACGGTCGCACACTCGCTCAATAGCACACTCGCTTACTCGCTCACTCGCTCACTCGCTAACACGCTCACTCTTTCACTCGCTCACTCGCTCACTCGCTCACTCGCTCAATCGCACACTCGCTCAATAGCACAGTCGCACACCCGCACACTCGCTCTAAATGAAATAAAATTTAAAAAACACACTTTAATAGCAAATCGAACTAAAAATCAGAAAACAACTTTTAATTTATATTTTATTCAACTGTTATAAAAATTTTACTAACTCAATATGTTTCAATAATTCTAAAATAAAAATAAAGTTATGAAAAGAAAATGAATTTCATTGTAAAAGAGCGTGTATGTTAGTATGATCTCATATTATGTTATTGTTTTCCTTTTAGTAACTTCAATGTTAGCCAATTATCATCCTAGCTACAATTATTCAGACCATATGGGATGGGAAGAGAAGCTCAGGATAATGTATCTGACGGAGGATCTGTTGAAGGAATCGATGCTCAGGATGCGACAAATTATAGAGATAAGACAGGAACATGATATGTTCATTTCATATAATATTGGGATGCTGATGGGTACGTTTTTTTTTTTCTTCTTTTTATTAACCTTTTGACCGCCACGGACGGCTATAGCCGACAAACGAAAACGTGCCAAACACGCCACTGACGTTTACAGCCGTCAAGAAAACGAAATTTTTTAAGTACAAAATAAATCTTTTCTAATTTAGTATATTTATTTTGTACTTAAAAAATGTCGTTTTCTTGACGGCAGTAGACGTCGGTGGCGTGTTTGGCACGTTTTGTCGGCTATAGCCGTCCGTGGCGGTCAAATGGTTAAAAGCGTTCATCCCGCGCGGTCTGAAGCCGTCGCATTTCTTGTGGATTTTTATGTTTTTTTTTTTTTTACAAACAAGCACTAAATCGTTGGTATTTACGAGTATAAGTTTCTATATGCTATTTTTTAACAGTTATTTTGGTATTTACTCATAAAAACTGACTATTTACCTCCATTACTTATTTTCTATTTGCAGTAGTTACTTATTATGATTCAATATGTTTGGTTTTTTTTTAAGAGAAAATGTTGAAAATAATAATAGCTTCTCACTCAATCGCACACTCGGTCACTCGCTCACTCGCACACTCGCTCTCTCGCACACTCGCACACTCGCCCACTCGCACACTAGCTCAATCGCACACTCGCTCATTCGCACACTCGCTCACTCGCTCACTCGCGCACTCGCTCTCTCGCACACTAGCTCAATCGCACACTCGCTCATTCGCACACTCGCTCACTCGCTCACTCGCGCACTCGCTCTCTCGCACACTCGCTCATTCGCACACTCGCTCTCTCGCACACTCGCTCACTCGCACACTCGTAAACTCGCTCACTCGCATACTCGTACACTCGCTCACTCGCGCACTCGCTCTCTCGCACACTCGCTCAATCGCACACTCGCTCTCTCGCACACTCGCACACTCGCTCACTCGCACACTCGTAAACTCGCTCACTCGCATACTCGTACACTCGCTCACTCGCACACTCGCTCACTCGCAACCTCGTACACTCGCTCACTAGCTGACTCACTTACTCGCACACTCGCTCACTTGCACACTCGCACACACACTCGCGCACTCGCACACTCGCTCACTCGCTCACTCGCGCTCTCGCTCTCTCGCACACTCGCTCACTCGCTCTCTCGCACACTCGCACACTCGCTCAATCGCACACTTGCTCTCTCGCACACTCGCACACTCGCTCAATCGATCACTCGCTCACTCGCTCACTCGCTCACTCGCGCACTCGCTCTCTCGCACACTCGCTCAATCGCACACTCGCTCACTCGCACACTCGCTCACTCGCTCACTCGCGCTCTCGCTCTCTCACACACTCGCTCACTCGCTCTCTCGCACACTCGCACACTCGCTCAATCGCACACTCGCTCTCTCGCACACCCGCACACTCGCTCACTCGTTCACTCGCACACTCGCTCTCTCGCACACTCGCACACTCGCTCTCTCGTACACTCGCACACTCGCTCTCTCGCACACTCGCACACTCGCTCAATCGATCACTCGCTCACTCGCTCACTCGCACACTCGCTCACTCGCAATCTCGTACACTCGCTCACTAGCTGACTCACTTACTCGTACACTCGCTCACTTGCACACTCGCACACACACTCGCGCACTCGCTCTCTCGCACACTCGCTCAATCGCACACTCGCTCTCTCGCACACTCGCTCACTCGTGCACTCGCTCTCTCGCACACTCGCACACTCGCTCAATCGCACACTCGCTCTCTCGCACACTCGCACACTCGCTCACTCGCTCACTTGCACACTCGCTCTCTCGCACACTCGCACACTCGCTCTGTCGCACACTCGCACACTCGCTCTCTCGCACACTCGCACACTCGCTCAATCGATCACTCGCTCACTCGCTCTCTCGCTCACTCGCGCACTCGCTCTCTCGCACACCCGCTCAATCGCACACTCGCTCACTCGCACACTCGCTCACTCGGTCACTCGCGCTCTCGCTCTCTCGCACACTCGCTCACTCGCTCTCTCGCACACTCGCACACTCGCTCAATCGCACACTCGCTCTCTCGCACACTCGCACACTCGCTCTCTCGCACACTCGCACACTCGCACTCTCGCACACTCGCACACTCGCTCAATCGATCACTCGCTCACGCGCTCACTCGCTCACTCGCGCACTCGCTCTCTTGCACACTCGCTCAATCGCACACTCGCTCACTCGCACACTCGCTCACTCGCTCACTCGCGCTCTCGCTCTCTCGCACACTCGCGCTCTCGCTCTCTCGCACACTCGCACACTCGCTCAATCGCACACTCGCTCTCTCGCACATTCGCACACTCGCTCAATCGATCACTCGCTCACTCGCTCACTCGCTCACTCGCGCACTCGCTCTCTCGCACACTCGCTCAATCGCACACTCGCTCACTCGCACACTCGCTCACTCGCGCTCTCGCTCTCTCGCACACTCGCTCACTCGCTCTCTCGCACACTCGCACACTCGCTCTCTCGCACACTCGCACACTCGCTCTCTCGCACACTCGCACACTCGCTCTCTCGCACACTCGCACACTCGCTCAATCGATCACTCGCTCACTCGCTCACCCGCACAGTCGCACGCCCACTCAATCGCACACTCGCACACTCGGACACTAACTCACTCACACACTCGCTCACTCGCACACTAGCTCACACACTCGCACACTCGCAAACTAGCAGACTCGCTCACTCGCTCACTAGTACACTAGCACAGTTGCTTACTAGTTCACTCGCTCACTTGCACAGTCGCACACTCGCAGACTCGCACAATCGCCACTCGCACACTAGCTCACTCGCACACTCGCACACTAGCTCACTCGCACACTCGCAGACTCGCACACTAGCCACTCGCACACTAGCTCACTCGCACACTCGCACTTTCGCATACTCGCTCACTCGCACAGTCTCGCACACACACTCTCGCTCACTCGCACACTCGCACACTCGCACTCTCGCTCACTCGAACACTAGCAGACTCGCTCACTCGCACACTTGCTCACTCGCACAGTCGCATGCCCACTCATTCGCACACTCGCACACTCGGACACTCACTCACTCGCACACTCGCTCACTCGCACACTAGCTCACTCGGTAACTCGCTCACTAGTACACTAGCACAGTCGCACACTAGTTCGCTCGCTCACTTGCACAATCGCACACTCGCAGACTCGCACACTCGCCACTCGCACAATAGCTCACTCGCACACTCGCACAGTCTCGCACACACACTAGCTCATGCGCACACTCACTCAATCGCACACTCGCTCACTCGCTCACTCGCACACTCACACACTCGGTCACTCGCTCACTCGCACACTCGCTCTCTCGCACACTCGCACACTCGCACACTCGCCCACTCGCACACTCGCTCACTTGCTCACTCGCACACTCAAACACTCGCTCAATCACACACTCGCATACCCGCACAGTCGCACGCCCACTCAATCGCACACTCGCACACTCGGACACTAACTCACTCGCACGCTCGCTCACTCGCACACTATTTATTTATTTATTTTTTAGGAAAACTTACAGCTAAACAGATACAGTACGTAATAAAATTATACAAAAATAAGGCCAATTACTAGTTTCCAGTGTAGTAGGTATGTACGTATACAGCGTGTAACGGAAAGGGGGTATCAACCCTGAAGGAGATGAATGTGCTCATGAAACTCAACAACTTTCCCCAAAGAACATAGGTCGAAATATGAAAAAAAAATTTGGCCCTCCCATAGTAAATCAATCAGCTGGTAGTCAGTTTTGTAAGGGAGGGCCAAATTTTTTTTTCATATTTCGACCTATGTTCTTTGGGGAAAGTTGTTGAGTTTCATGAGCACATTCACCTCCTTCAGGGTTGATACCCCCTTTCCGTTACACGCTGTATATAAGGTCCCATTAAAATAGATGGACAAACTTTTACAAATCATTCAGACCACCAAAATAAGGACAATGGTAAAAAAAAAAATAAGAAAAATGCATTAGATACTTTAAAAAAAAAAAAATCTGTTAGCGAAAATGCACTAAACATTTTGGTTACCCAATGCATAAACACATCCATGTCTGCTATCTCATAAATTCTGATTCTACGAAATAATGGTCCAGGCGCACGTGGCCATGTCACCACACCCGCCGGTTTCATTGTCCAACTCATGCCATCTCACTCTAACATAGCCCTTCGCCGCGGGGATGCCCGGGGCGAAGGGCCGCTGACGTAAAATATGACAAATTGACAATGACGCCATTTCAGTTTTCGTCGCGCAACCGAGCCAACAGAACATGTTACATGAAAGTCTGTGTGTGTGTTGTTACGTAGTTATCACAATCGACAACAATGCCTTATTACGAGTACAGCAACCAAGAATACTTGGAAATGGTCCTGTGTTATCGTGAGTGTAACGAAAGCTTACGACAAGCCCAAATCCTTTATCAAGAAAGATTTGGAAGGCGGCCGAGCCTCACCATAATCCTGAGAGCAGTACAGCGCCATCGTGAATATGGCACCTTCATGCCACCAGCGGTTGACGCAGGAAGACCGCGCTGGGGCACAAAGTGGGCGGAGGGGCCTGCGGCGCGCCTGCCAGCAAGGCCAAGAAGAAAAAGAAGAGGAGCTCTAAGCCTGCCGGGGAAACCTCGCCACCCCCGCAGGCTAGTAGCTCCGCGGCCGACTCCCGGCCCAGGACCGTTGCCGAGGGAATGGATTGCGCATAATGGCGCTCTACCATTTCCTCCAGGGCAATATCAACCACTCTGCTAGAGCTCAGGATCTCTTGCTCCAGAGCATGGCAGAGTGGTCGATTCACGTGGCTGTGGTCGCCGAACCGTATTTTGTCCCCCCCAGGGATAACTGGGTGGGTGACTTGGACGGTTTGGTGGCCATCATTGGCGGGGCTCTTGCCAACCCGTCCCGAGGACACGGCTGGGTAGCCGCCCTCGCGGACGGCATTGGCACGGTTGGGGCGTATTTTTCGCCCAACAAGAGTCTCGCCGACTTCGAGAGGTTCCTTGTCGAGTTGGGTGCCGTCGTGGGCCGACTCCACCCTCGCCCTGTGCTGTTGCTGGGGGATCTCAACGCCAAGTCTGCGGCGTGGGGATCCCCTGTGACCGATGCTAGGGGCGAGGTGCTGGAGGAATGGGCGGTCGCGACTGGCTTGACCGTCCTAAATCGGGGCTCGGTGCACACGTGCGTGCGGCAGCGGGGTGGGTCTATAGTGGACGTCTCGTTCGCTAGCCCCGCTGTCGCGAGCCGTGTCCGCGACTGGCGTGTCGCCGTGGAGGTGGAGACGTTGTCGGATCACCGTTACATCCGTTTCGACGTCTCCGCCCAGACCACTGGCGGCCGCGGTTCACCGGCCCCGCGAACGGACGGTCCGCGCTGGGCGCGTAAGCGCATCGACAGGGAGCTTCTCGAGGAAGCTGCTATTGTCCAGGCCTGGGTTCGGGAGTCGGCAACGAACGGACCCGTCGACGTCGAGCAGGAGGCGCTGTGGTTCCGCGGGGCGATGACGCAGATCAGCGACGCGTCCATGCCCCGGGTCCACACACAGTCAGGAAGGCGCCAGGTGTACTGGTGGACCGCCGAGATCGCGCAGCTGCGCGTCGCGTGCGTGGCGGTCAGGCGCCAGTACACCCGATACCGGAGGAGACGTCGTCGGGTCCCTGACGAAGAAGCCGCGCTGTATGAGGTGTACCGCGCGGCGAAGGAGACTCTGTGGCTGGCCATCGGCGAGGCGAAGACGCGAGGCAGGGAAGAGATGTTGGAGACTCTGGACGGAGATCCGTGGGGGCGCCCGTATCGAGCGGTTCGAGGCAAGCTTCGAGCCGCGGCGCCTCCACTCACGGAGAGTCTCCAACCCGAGCTGCTGGAGGAGGTTGTCGCAGCCCTCTTCCCGGCCAGAGCGGAGCATACTCCGCCGCCGATGGCTTTGCCCACAGCCGCAGAGTCTACGGAGGAGAATGCCATCAGCGTCCCAGAGGTGACACAGGCAGAGATGAGGGCAGCCGTGATGCGGCTCCGGGCCAAGAACGTGGCTCCGGGGCCCGACGGGATCCACGGCTGCGTGTTGGCCCTCGCTCTGAAGGAGCTTGAGCCCCAACTGAGAGGACTCTACACAGCGTGCCTGGAGCAGGGCCAGTTTCCCACTTTGTGGAAATCTGGTCGTCTGGTCCTGCTCAGGAAGGCGGGGCGCCCTGCGGACTCGGCGTCCGCGTACCGGCCCATAGTGCTGCTAGACGAGGTGGGCAAGCTGTTCGATAGGATTATCGCAGCCCGCCTCGTCGGCCACTTGTGCAGAGAGGGGCCGGACCTGGACGAGAGCCAGTTCGGCTTTCGGCATGGGCGCTCCACCATACACGCTGTGTCGCGGGTGAGAGTCCTGGCGGAGGAAGCGGTGTCCCGGGGTGGGGTGATGTTGGCGGTGTCCTTGGACATTTCCAACGCCTTCAACACCCTGCCCTGGAGTTGTATTCGGGAGGCACTGCGGTATCATCGGGTGCCTCCCTACCTCCGCCGCGTGGTTGGGGCTTATTTGTCCGAGAGGTGTGTCACCTACGTGGGACGTGATGGCGGAAACCAGCACCGCATGTCGTGCGGTGTTCCACAGGGCTCGGTCCTGGGCCCGCTCCTGTGGAACATCGGGTACGACTGGGTGCTGAGGGGCGAGCTCCAACCGGGCGTGGACCTGACGTGTTATGCCGATGACACGCTGGTCACCGCCCGGGGGAGCTCGCACAGGGAGGCAGCGTTGCTGGCGACGGCTGCGGTCTCACAGGTGGTGGGCCGCATACGTCGCCTAGGCCTGGAGGTGGCCCTCAACAAGTCGGAGGCCATGGTGTTTCATGGCCCCCGGCGGGCGCCGCCGCCCGGCTCACACATCGTGGTCGGGGGGGCTCGGATCGCTGTCGAGTCCACCATGAAGTATTTAGGATTGGTGCTCGACAGCCGGTGGAATTTCGAGCCCCACTTCCGGCGGCTGGCGCCCAAGTTGTTGGGCGCTGCTGGGGCGCTATCAACGCTGCTTCCCAATCTGGGGGGCCCGAGCGCCGCCTGTAGGCGGCTCTACGTGGGGATCGTGCGATCCATGGCCCTGTACGGGGCCCCGGTGTGGGCTTCGGACCTGACGGCCGGCAGCATTGCGGTTTTACGAAAACCGCAAAGAGCGATGGCCGTCAGAGTCATCAGGGGGTATCGCACGATCTCCTACGAGGCGGCTTGCGTACTGGCCGGATCCCCGCCCTGGGACCTCGAGGCGAAAGTACTCGCGTCACTGTATCGGTGGCGCGAGGAAATGAGGGCGCGGGGCGAGCGACCGATGCAGCGACACTGGGAGCTGCGTCGGTCTCAGCTCCGCGAGGTCCTGGTGGCGGAATGGCGGGACAGGCTTTTGCGCCCTACCGCCGGCCTCGTCACCATCGAGGCGGTCCGGCCGGTGCTCGAGCGCTGGCTCGGGAGGAGGCACGGCTCCCTGTCGTTTCGGGTGACGCAGGTGCTCTCGGGGCATGGTTGCTTCGGGAAGTACCTGTGTCGCATAAACAGGGAGCCGGACGCTCGGTGTCACCACTGCGTCGACTGCCGGGAGGACACGGCGCGGCATACGCTGGCAGAGTGTGCCGCTTGGGAGGAGCCGCGCCGTGCCCTCATCTCAGGAGTAGGCAGTGACCTGTCGCTGCCGGCCGTGGTGGAGTCTATGGTCGGCAGCGAGGAGTCCTGGGACGCGGTGGTTTCCTTCTGCGAAACAGTCGTCTCGCAGAAGGAGGCTGCGGAAAGGGAGAGGGAGATCTCGTCCCCTCACCCGGCCCGCAGCAGGCGCACCGGGCGTCGGCGGAGGGCGGATAACGCCCTCTTCCAGCCCCCCTAAATGGGTCCAGGGGCGACGGACTTGGGGACGTCCGTCGCCCCCCACACATCAGGACCCGAGGCGGCGGCGCGTAGTGTTCCACGCGCGCCCCTCTTAGACGTCGCGGGGGGAGTTTAACACCTCACTCCCCCCCCTGACACGAGGAGAGGCCCGCAGGAGCGGGCCAGCACCAGCCGGGGGTTGCGGAAGTATCGTTCGTTCCCGCGACCCCCGGCGTAGGTGAGAGAGGGAACACCGGGGTGGTTTTTAGTCAGTAAGAGTCTGACAGACCCCGCCGCCCGCCCCAGGGCGGCGGACATCCATGAGGATTTTCCACCCCGAAACAAAAAAAAAAAAAAAAAAAAAAAAAAAAAAGGAAGACCGCGCTATCCGGTGCGCCTTGAAGAAGACGTTTTAGATTTCTTTAGAATACACCCCACGGCGAGCACTGCCGATGCCGGTCGTGTATTCAACGTCAGCGATTTTTACGTGTGGAAGCTCCTTCGTGATAAAGGCCTCCACCCATATCATTGCACTCGTGTGCAAGAACTGAAGAGTGAAGACTACACGCCACGAGTGACATTTTGTAGGTGGCTACTGCAACAACCCCAACGTCACATTCTCTGGACTGATGAATGTACTTTTACACGTGTTGGGTTATTTAACATACATAATTCCCATTACTGGACAACTACTAACCCAAATAAAGTGAGACCGGACCATTTCCAAACACGGTTTAGTGTAAATGTGTGGGTAGGAGTGCTAGACAATAAAGTTTTAGGGCCTGTGTTTCTTAACCGTTTAAACAATAATACGTACATAGACTTGTTACGTAACGATGTTGAAACAATGTTAGAAGATGTACTCCTGGTAGTCTGGCGTGACCTCTACTTCCAGCATGATGGCGCGCCAGCACACTTCGCTAGAAACGTAAGAAACTATCTCAATTCTCGGTTCGGAGACCGGAGGATTGGTCGGGGTGGTCCTGTCCCGTGGCCTGCTAGGAGCCTGGACTTGACTCCGCTTGATTTTTATTTCTGGGGTCGTGCTAAAGATTTAGTGTACGGTGAAAATGGAGACTTAATAGCCAGCGTGAATGAGCTATGTACGCGAATCACTCTTTTAAAAGTGCAAAGACGCGTAATTAAACGCGCTCGCAAGTGCATCGCTCAAAACGGTAGGCACGTTCAACAATTAATGTAATTAGGTACCTATCCACCTATCGTCGTAGAGTAAGTAGTATTTATATTAATTATTGTAAATAGGGCTGATTCTAATTTTTAAGCACGACTGATCAGTGTTTTACTGTTATCGAACTTTAAATCAATAAAAAAGATTCATAACACTACATTGTATCCACTGCGCGCTTGTTTGTTTACAACTTTCTGCATTTGCTTTAATACTTTGATAACAGTTCAGCACGCAATTAGACAGTCCAAAGCCTGGTA
Organism: Eremobia ochroleuca; assembly: GCA_949629135.1. Lineage (NCBI taxonomy): Eukaryota > Metazoa > Arthropoda > Insecta > Lepidoptera > Noctuidae > Eremobia > Eremobia ochroleuca. The sequence goes on from OX451414.1 coordinate 7,206,213, forward strand.
AAGTGTGATGGGAAATTAGAATCTTTTCTTTTCGTACCTAGACGGTTCATAATCATGTGTTCAAGGAAAGTTTATTCACCCCCAATAGTAGCCTGTTTTCGAATTGCGCGTAAATACAGAATGATGTTAAGGGTCGGCACTCATATGGCGAAGCGCAACGCAGCGCGGTCGTCGCTGACAAACAAATATTGACCTTGCTGTAGTTGACATAAGGTTGAGATTAAATAAACTTCCATTAGCTCGAAAGCGTTTCTAAGCGGAAAAAGGTGCACGTCTTAGGTTATTTATTTTCGACTTTATTTTAAGGCTCGCAATGTTGATTTTTGTTTGACACTGACAACCGCGCTGCGCAGCACCTCGCCATATGTGTCGGCCCTAACAGAACTGGCTGGGTCGTGCGCGAGTGCAAGTACCTACCCATAAGGATGGGTTTATTCTAGAGTGCCGGCTGTGGTGCCAAACAATTTATTATTTTCGATCAAAATAAAATCACTTTAATCATTGTTTTTTTTGCTTGGATATCTTTGGTTAGACGTACTGAACGCTGTATTAAAATTTGTCCAACTATTTTAATGGGACCTTATATAATCATATTATACCACAATATAAAATATGGTCATATACAATGTGTTGCTTTGCATCCTCGTCAAATTCAAGGAGGTAACTATGCTAATGATTCTCGACACAAATCAATAATAAAATGAGTAGGTAATTTTTTTTATATTTTTCTAATTTTCGGAAATCGGCATGTGTGGGACACGCATGTTAAAACGCGGCCCGTGTGATACCGCACTGCAACTGCCCTTTTACACACACACACACACACATAAAAACACGGCCGTAGAAACAATACCATAATTTTACCTACCCCTGCGCGCACGCACCACACCCCTACTACCTCCCTAACCCCACCCGGCCACGTCCAGACACCAACTAGTGTGATTGATGTCGCCGTCTTGAGTACGTCTTTCTTATACGCAATGAGTGGAGACAGCCTTCGTCGAGCTGTGCAAATGTTCGCAGAAATGTTTCCCAATCGGCCACCACCGTCCCAAAACGTCATGCTCACTGCTACTCAGAGACTGCGGGATTATCGCCACTTAGACGTCCCTTGGGCACGCTCAAGTTCGCGGCAGCGTTGGTCTGCCCGTCGCCTTGCAGCGAGAACCACGGGCGAGCACGCGAGATGCTGGTCAACAGTTTGGAGTGCATCACTCCAAAGCATGTCGTCTATTGAAGAGGGAAGTTCAACACCCATTCCTGGACCTGTGGCCTGGCCTCCCCGTTCTCCGGACTTAACGCACGCATACTTTTATTTGTGGTGAGACATTAAAAAACTAGTGTCACGTACACACGAAATAATAAGTGTTAGAGAATTAAGGGAAAAAGTGGTTAGTACTTTTTACACTGTAAAAACGAATGTGTTTGTGTTGCGAAAGCTGAAGGAAAACCAGCGACGTCGCGCTAGACAAAGTCCTTTTTTTTCCAGCCAACCACTAGATTGTTGGTATATATTGTTGGTATTTATTATAAATACCAACAATCTAGTGGTTGGCTGGAAAAAAAAGGACTTTGGTTTAAATTTAATAAAAATCATCACGAAAATTACTAATTCGAAATGCGAGTTCGTCAGCCCGCACGGGATGAACTCTCTTTGGGCTCTTTCCCACCACAAGATCCCGTTTTTTGCAGTTACGGTTTTTTGCAGGATCCCGTTTAGTAGTGTACGTGTTTAAATACACATATTCACACAAGCATCCTGCTTTCCGGATACTGCAAACAGGATGCTTGTGTGAATATGTATATTTAAACACGTACACCACTAAACGGGATCCTGCAAAAAACCGCACATCCAAAAAAATGGGATATTACCGTGGGAAAGAGCGCTTAAGGCTATATTTAGCGCTTAACTGACGGCAAACGTAATGTAAATATACTTATGTTAATTTTCGCATTATATGTGTAGGTATATTTAATATGTTACTTTTAGACTTCACACATTCATATTTTTCTCTTCATGTTCTCGCACACTATTGTCTACATTTCTTTTTTACTTCTCCTTTCGCAGGTCTGCTGGAAGAAATTTCTTAAGAAATACGCAGCGCCTTTGTACTCAAATTATTACTATGTCATATCCATATGTTTTTTACTGTGTGTAAATAAATAATAAATAAAATAAAATAAATAAAAAATAACGCTTTGTATTTCTGCAGGAAGGATCCGCGAGAAATATCGCTTCATGGATGAGATCTACCGAGACATTTGCGACTCTTACAACAACAATACATGGTTCCATCCTCCATCGATCGGCCACTACCGCCCTCTACACTTCATCGTAGCACTAGAGAGGTTGCATTACCTAGAACTTGAAGTTGACAAGCTCGTAGACGTCATGGTTGACGAGGCGACGCGTGATTTGAAATCGAACCGGGTTAGAGTGGGTCAGACAGATCCTCCGCGTCACACAATGAGTGATCGGGAGACAGAAAACGTAGATTTTGATCATACTCAACGTTATCATTTACGATGTGAGATAATATTTTATCTATCGGGGTGTCAGGGATATCGAGACACGACCAACCGGTCGATTCTGTAAAAATCTCACCGTGAAATCATAAGTGAAGTGAGCACTTAATATTTAGTGTTAATCCCTAGCGAAAGACAGCTCACTCCACGCTCACTTCACCCAAGCTTTCACGGTGAGATGGTTACAGAATCGCACGGCTGTTTCCATGGACTCAGGAAATGTCAGTGATTCTGGACGCCTCTGCGCTGAAATATTTTGTAGGTTATCAAAAAGAAATACAGCTGTTTCACTTTTGAATTTATTTGAATTGGGTGTTTTTTGGAACGAAGTTCTTTAACTGAGCTCGTGGTAGGAGTAAACTGGTAGAAATGGTCACGTCACGAAAAAGCGTAATGCCCCCTCCATGTGACTGTTTATTATATGTATAATAGAAACCAACAGAGAGAGACGATTTTCATGGTTTTCGAGGGTGTTGAAGCCAATAGTGAGTTCAAATAGAAAATCCAAGATGGCGGCTTGGAAAACTTTAAAATTTTTCGTCATTGGGGCTTTTTTATGGTTTTCGAGGGTGTTGAAGCTGATAGTGAGTTCAAATAGAAAATCTAAGATGGGGGCTTCGTAAATTTTTCATTATTTGGAAATCTTCGCAGCCGCCATCTTTAATTTTCATTTTGATTTTCGTTGCTGCCGGGGGAAGTCCCTCGACCCCACGTTAATTTAAATCATCGTCTGCCTAGTCTTTTCCCAACTATGTTGGGGTCGGCTTCCAGTCTAGCCGGATGCAGCTGAATACCAGTATTTTACATGGAGCGACTGCATATCTAACCTCCACAACCCAGTTACCGGGTAGTACGGTACCTCTTGGTAAGACTAGTTGTCGGACTTCGGACTACTGACGACCCGTAACGACTGTCAAATATCCACAAATGACAGCCGGGACCAACGGCATAACGTGCTTTCCGAGGCACGGAGGGGTCTTGGTGTGTGAAGATGGTCACCCATCCACTGACTAACCGCGGCAAGCATAGCTTAACCTAATCGATCGACCCGTGCGGCTGTTATTACTTAGCCACAAGCCCCTCACACGTTAATTTAAATAACCGATGAAAAATTTCAACGCAGGGGATTTCAACTGAACCCATGGTAACAGGCTGAGCATCGATGCCCCTGACACTGTATACTTATACAACGTGTAACGTTAAATGCGCAAAACCCCAGACACCCCAACTGACTTTTGATTCAATCGACATATTTTAGAGAGAAAATAAGTCATTAAAAAAAATTTAAAGGTTTTATGTGCTGTTTTAATTTTACTGGCCATTCTGATCGTTTCTTGCGTCTGCAATGACGCTTTACCGAGGGAGGAGTCGTCACCGGGCCGCTGCGCCGCGCTGACATTAGCTTGCTTGACCTATTAATAAATAGACACGGCAACGTTTTTAATGAAGATTTTTTTGAAAAATGTGACCTATATTAAAAAGTGGTTCAATTAATTCTGCTCGTTATTCTGATCAAACTATTTTCTGGTTTTGCGCATTTAACGTTACACGTTGTATACTAATATAATAATACTGAAGAGTTTGTTTGAACGCGCTAATCCCTGAAACTGCCAGTCGGATTTTAAAAATCTCTCTTGCATGTAGTCCAGTTTCTGGCCCAGCGTAGTACGGAGTTTCAATACAGGGTCAAATCAAATTACCTAACGAAACCCACGTGATGGCTGCATGAAACAAAAACAATTGATTTGATAATTTATTTTCAGCTGGTCGATTCTGTAAAAATCTCACCGTGAAATCATAAGTGAAGTGAGCACTTAATAGTGTTAATTCCCAGCGAATGACAGCTCACTCCACGCTCACTTCACCCAAGCTTTCACGGTGAGATGGTTGCAGAATCGCACGGCAGGTCAACGACCGTATGTAGTGTATTTATTTGCTTGAAATATCAGTTCAAAAATCTGATTTTCTTTCTGTACACTTCACAGACGTTATGTGTATCGATCGATATCTAAACACAAAAAAAACTGATTTCCCCAACTCATACTTTATGTATGAGTTGGGGAAATCAGTATACAGCGTGTAACGGAAGGGGGGTATCAACCCTGAAGGAGGTGAATGTGCTCATGAAACTCAACAACTTTCCCCAAAGAACATAGGTCGAAATATGAAAAAAAAAATTTGGCCCTCAAATCAAATCAAATCAAATCAAATCATCTTTATTGTGGACTATAGGTATACGTCATAAATACATCGCCTCCCATAGTAAATCAATCAGCTGGTAGTCAGTTTTGTAAAGGAGGCCCAAATTTTTTTTTCATATTTTGACCTATGGTCTTTGGGGAAAGTTGTTGAGTTTCATGAGCACATTCACCGCCTTCAGGGTTGATACCCCCCTTCCGTTACACGCTGTATATTAGTAGAAATCAGTATATATTTAGTAGGTTTTGAGTTGATTCGTTACAAACATACATACATATAAAAATACAAATCTTTCCTCTATATAATATTAGTGTGCATCAAATCATTTGTTTTTTCTTTTACCATGTTTAGATATCGATTCCCATTGCGTCTGGTGAGTTTCGCTAACTAATTTAACTTGACCCTGTAGAAGAATCCAGCTGAAACTGTTTCTGTAAACACGTGCGACGGTGAATATTATTTATTGTGCTCTCTTTGAGCAGTGGTGACCCAGTAGCGGTGGCCGCGACTTACGAGTTGTAGATCGTAGGTTCGAAACTTCGAATTCGAACCCAGACAATTCTTTACTTTGTGTAAATTATTTCATCCAGGGCTCGGAAACCGGTTGAAATTCTTAACCGGTTACGGTCATTGACCCCAAACTGAAATCGATTTAGGTTAAGGTTTGCACTTTACCGGTATTTACCGGTTTTTGCGGGAAACCGGTTTTTCATGAATTTTGGTTTTGAAAGTGAAAATTAACCGGTTAAACACCCCCCGCCCCCTAACTAAGCAAGTCGCAACATGAATCTACCCGCACCATTTAAGTTCTCCGTTTGTATTTGACGTCCTCAGATCAAACATTTTTTTCCTAATGTTTTCTGGGGTACTAAATGTACTAATGTCACTATAACTTGTTGGAAGTGTTAAAAAAGTAGACGAAAAATATTTACGACTTACGGAATTAACCGGTTAATTTGGGTGTCAAAACCGTTTGTGCTTCTGTAACTGGTAACCTTTGTCATTTGGGTTACATATGAACAGTTCACTTGTTTAACCGGTTAATGAGGGAACGATATATTTACCGGTATTTCATCGAAATTAACCGCTCTTTTTAAACCGGTTCAGAGCCCTGATTTCATCAGCACTGCTCTCAAAACGGTGAAGGAAAGCATCGTGAGGAAACCGGCATGTCCTGAACCAAAAATTCGAAAACGTCTGACATCCACCAACCCGCACTGGGCCCGCGTGGTGGATTACGGCCCCCTCCCTCTCACGGAGAGGAGGCCGGTGTCCCAGCGGTGGGGACATTGAACATTCTAGGCTGATTATGCTATGAAATGTTCCCCGTTGATCTCGACTGCTGAGCGTGCGGTCCTGGGTCCGATTCCTAGGTCAGGCAAAGTGTTTTTGGGTTTTTCCATTAGGAATTTCTCAGTGTTCAGTGTTCACCCCCGTGTTTCAGAATGCACGTAAAACCGTTGGTCCTGCGCCGGATCTCTCCCCGGTCATGTCAGACTGCCGTCCCATCGGGCTGTGAGATTAAAGGAACAGAGAGTGCTCCTGTGTTTGCGCACACACTTGTGTAAATCTTTGGCAAATCTCTGTTGAAATTCATCATGCAATCATCGTCCACAGCCCGACTTCACCCACAGCGGGGCACAGGCTTCTCATTTCTTGTGCCAATCCGCACGCTCCTGTGCTAGCTTTATCCGGGTTATTTAATTTATTCATTCATTTCGGACAACAATATAGTCCATTTTGTTAGTAAAATATCTTATAATTAGTGTTAGTAGTACAGCAGTGCGATTCTGTAACCATCTCACCGTGAAAACGTAGGTGAAGTGAGCGTGGAGTGAGCTGTCAGTGCCATCCCACCTGATACTAGGGATTGACCAAGCATACATTTACAATCATAATCGAGATTTTGATAATATTTTTTATGCTAATTCTATTCATAATTGTATATAATTTCAAAGCTAGTATTTTAGTTTCGAAAAATATTATTATTTAGTGGGGTTTTAAAATAAAATAGCCAAACAGAACCTTAGTCAGAATCTCAATGTTTTGTTTTTCCTAGACTAGTCCTTATATAGCGATGTTTTGGCCACTAAAATACTAGCTTTGAAATTATAATAAAATATCAGTACTCTTTGCATAAAAAAAAAAAAAATACTAAAATCTCGATTACGATTGTAAATGTTTGCTTGGTCAATCCCTACACTCACAGCTCACGACACGCAAGTTTTCACGGTGAGATTTTTACAGAATCGACATGCAGAAACAAGGAAAGGAATAACAAGAAGAAGAATAGTAGGGGACTGAGGCAGGATTTGCAGAGAACGATCAAGGAGTAAGCTACCTGACCACTCTCCGCACATAATGCCTCAGAAAAGGGGAGTAAGGACTCTCCACCACTGTTTTCGTGATGCTATTGTCACTGACCTGCGTTCTGCGCATCAGTGATGCGACTTTTTTGCGAATCACAGCATCGAAGCCGTCAGTTCGGTTCTGAGCAAACATCCCTGTTGCGCTACAGAAACGGGGCAGTTTCAACAGCATCTTAAAAGCATTGTTGTATTGGACGCGTAGGACATCTAGCGATCTTTTGGTGAAGGTCACCCATGGACCCCCCGCATACAGACCTTGACAAATCGCCTTGAACAGGGTGATTTTGACTTGGTCCGCACAACGAGAGAATCTACGGGTCAACATGTTCCTTCGCACCGCCAGTGAACTACTTTCCCTTTCGATGTCTCAATTGCCCTTAAGGTGGTGGAATTTATTTATGCTCAAACCGTTTAAATAAAAACTAGTTTTATTATAAAGACCATGTATTCACATTTACGGACATTGTACACAAGGCCGTGCAAGGCAGGATACTCCTCGCAGACCTTCAACATTTCTCTGATTTTGCCCGCGATGGCAACAAAGTCGTCTGCCCATCTCGCCGCCGGACGACCGACATCTCGTCTTCCAATCCTTGGATGGAGATTGGCCACCATGACCTAAATTTGTCGGATGGATGAAATGTTACAAATCACAATTTCTTTGCAGCCCAAAAAGATACAATACAAGAGGAAGCGGTGAAGAGTGTTATGAGGCAAAGGTTCTTGATGCAAAAGCTCGGGAACCCGATCAATATGACCACTGCGAAGAAACGGTTCCTACGCAAGTGGCCGGTGGAAGACAGTTGGTCGCTGGATAAATATAATCATGATTATAAGTAAAGCACCAGACCAGACAAGACCAACACCGCCACCACCAGCCACCAGACCACCACCACAACCACCAGAATACCACCACAACCAGACCGTCCCTACCAGCTACCAGATCACCACCACCACCTGCCAGACTACCACCAGACCACCACCAGCCGCCAGACCACCACCACTACCACCAGACTACCACCACTACCAGACCACCATTACCAGCCACCGGACTATCACCAGACCACCACCACCACCAGACACCAGACCACCACCATGACCACCAGGCTACCACCACAAATCAAATCAAATCAAATCAAAAGTCATTTATTCAAACTAGGCTGAGAATCAGCACTTTTCGAACGTCAAAATTACAAAAGACAGTCCCCCAAAACGCCCGCCCTTCACCACTTCCTAGTGCTTTCGCTGGGAAGAAGAAGTGGCGCAACAAACTCCCCAGCAGCACAGCTGTCTGTTCAGTTAGAAAATATACTTGACTGAATACAATACAAGGTATGCAAAGCAATTAACATTACAAGACACAGAACGCTAAATTAAATTATTTGCCATATGTCAGCTGGCAACGCCAATATACCAAGAAATACAATAAAAAACTATACGTACTCAAGCAAAAATTAATAAATGGAAATTAAATAAAAGCCTCCAGGTATAAAGAGCGTGACCGCTAACATATTTATGCAATGCTGGGTTCAGTTTACATAGCTGTCGCTTGAAGTCACAAATGATAAACTAGGACCATAAGGAAACTAAATAAACAAGTTATTAATAATGATAACAATGATAAAACCATGGTCAGCAAGACGACCAGTCACCACAAGCAGCACCCGTTCACGAGCATAACGCAAAGGTCAGCCATTACCCCCCTCGCCATATTTGAGGGAAGGAGACAACCCGACCCCCGACGCTACCGCAAGCAGTGACATCTAAGGGAGCATGACGAACTTGCTGCCGGTTGCTCAGGTAAGAATTATATGATCAATTGTCGAGGTCACTAGCTAACCACATATTGCAATCAACTCATTAGAAAACATTGCAATGGGTTGATTATGTCAATAATAAAATTAAAATTAAATTAAACTGATTTGACTTATACAGCCCAATAAAAAAACAATTGTATAATGAGCTCATATAACCTATCAGTAATTCTTTGTAAATTAATTCTGGAGAAAGAACATAAACATTGTCTTGAGTTAATCAGGGCGACCAACTATTCTTATCGTTTAAGTAGTCGTTGATAGAATAGTATGCCTTTGAACAAAGGTTAGATTTTACTTGAGCTTTAAATGCATTAAAAGGCAAATCTAGCAAAGAAGAGGGTAGCTTGTTATAAAAGGCTATACCAAGACCAACAAATGAGTTATGAACCTTATGAAGCCGGTGAAAGGGAGCACGTAGTTTGTCCTTATTTCTGGTGTTAACATTGTGAATATCACTGTTTTTAGTATACAAGTGTATATTTTGCCTAATATATAAGATGTTGGCAAAGATGAATTGTGATGCAACCGTGAGAATACCAATATCTTTAAAAAAATCTCTTAGAGAAACTCTAGCACCTAGCTGGTAAATTGCTCGAACAGCTCGTTTTTGAAGGACAAATATATTTTGTATATCAGCTGCTTTGCCCCACAGCAGAATACCGTAGGACATAACGCTGTGAAAATAACTAAAATATACTAAACGAGCTGTATCAACGTCAGTGTACTGTCTTACTTTCCTGACGGCGTAGGCAGCCGAACTGAGCCTTCCTGCTAGGCTCGATATATGTGGTCCCCACTGAAGTTTGGCATCTACTGTTATTCCCAGAAAAACTGCCGAACTCACAGTTTCAAGCGCCTCTTTATGTAAGACGATGTTGGGTCCTAGATTTCTAACATTCGGTAAGGCGAACTTTACACATTTCGTTTTCTTGGCATTGAGAACTAGGTTATTTGACGTAAACCAATCCGTAACTATTGAGAGTGCACTGTTTACGTCGTCAAAATCTTGTCTATTCCTATCTACTTTAAAAATAAGAGATGTATCATCAGCAAACAGTACAACGTCACAGATTCCCTTTAAATGGAATGGTAAATCATTAATATACACTAAGAACAAGAATGGACCCAGTATTGAGCCTTGCGGTACACCTAACTGAACTGGTAGCGCGGAAGATTTCACACCATTAACATCTACACATTGGAACCTATTATGTAAATAACAATTTATTACGTTGAGAGCTTCGTTTTGGACACCGTAATGACTTAGTTTACGCAAAAGCACAACCAGACTACCACTACCAGCTACTAGATCACCACCACCAGCTGCCAGACTACCACCAGACCACCACCAGACCACTACCAGCCACCAGACCACCACCACTGCCACCAGACTACCACCACAACCAAACCACCACTACCAGCTACCAGACCACCACCACCAGCTGCCAGACTACCACCAAACCACCACCCACACCACCAAACCACCACCAACACCACCAGTCACCAGACCACCACCGTTACCACCAGTCAACCACCACTACCAGACCACCATTACCAGCCACCGGACTACCACCAGACCACCACCACCACCACCATCATACACCAGACCACCACCAGCCACCAGATCACAACTACCACCACCACCAGGCCACTAGCTACCAGATCAACAGATAATTTTTTGATTCATTTTTGAGCAACTTCTGTAATCTGTGTATTTGTATTTCCTATGTGTGTCCCAAATAAAATATTTTTTTTTTCTGTATTACTTTTTTTTTCTTTCCGTCGTCCTGTGTTTTGGAGCTCAGTGTGGTGTTGCGAATATGGTCTATATACAACATTATTTTTTAGTATATTGCAAACCTGAATATAGTTTCTTCAGAATAAGTAACTGAATCGATTCCAATCATTTTTACACCATGTTATATTTTGTTCCAAAATTATTAATGTTGATTGGGAAAATTTGACAGTTACGGGTAGCTTGATGTGCTGTCGTCTGTACATATCCGCAATCATATGCGCACAACAGGTCACGGCAGGTCATAGCGGCACTAGGTGCGGGCGCACAGCGCGCTGGAGGCGCGGGTGGCGTGGATGCGCCGCATGGTGTGAGTATATTTTTGTACGGACAATCAGGTAACATAACAAGCTCATTACTTTGTGATTTTTCATGATACAGTTTTGAAATTTTGTACATAGATTCTTTACATAAAAATACTAGACACATGTTTCGGGTATCGCATATACTAAAACTAATGTTTATATAGGATAAATATACAGAAGATAAACAAATGCAAAAAAAATGCTGCATTTTTACTATTTGTATTTCCTGTGTCCCAAATAAAATATTTTTCTGTTTCTCTTTCTTTCTTTACATATCACCAATCAAAATCAACCTCCCAGCCATAATCGAGAGGCCATTTTGTATTATAAGGCTTCTTCTCGCCCTTCATGTCAGTTAGTATTCCCTGCAAGAATGCCTGTCTTATTTTCTCAAACTTCTTTTTCTGTCTTTTCTTCTCCTTCGCCCGGTTTCTCTGCTGCTCCATCAGCGACTGCTGAACCGAGAACAGATCTGATAATTGTTTTTGAGTTAATACAACGAACTTTGTTCCGTTCCCATCAATGCCTTTGCCACCCAGCAGTTCCGGCCCGGCGATCCTCTCAATGTCAACAAATTCAGTTTCGTTTCGCCATTTTCGCGGCGTCTCATGGATCATGCGCACTAGATGGTACAGTTCGAAGTACAGTTTTTGAACTATTTCGACGTGCTTTAAAATATCGAATAATGTGTAGAATTTGAATCTGATGGGTTTTTGTGCGTTCTCAACAACTTTTCTGTACCTGAGGAATAACATGGTATTAATTAGTATTTTTATCTCAGCTGCACGGTTCTATTAATTTTGTAAAGCCACGCTTGCCGCGCTTGGTTCGTGGATGGGGGACCATCTTTACATACCAAGACCCCCTTCGTGCCTCGGAAAGCACGTTAAGCCGTTGGTCCCGGCTGTCATTCGTGGATCTTTGACAGTCATAACGGGTCATCATAATCCCAACCAAAAATATACAAATGACATACTGCCGGACACACGGATTTTGAAAAAAGAATACAAGTTGCGGATTTTACCCGCTATTGGTCAGACCATTTTCTGTTTTTTTTCCCGCTGCCGCTTTTTTTGGCTGTTTATTGTGTATGTCAAGCATATTTTCCCCCTACTTGTTATTTTTTTGTGTTTGTGTCTTTGCGTCATGTTTGCCGCAAATAAACGTATTTTCCTTCTTTCTTTTCAGACCGCTTGTCTTACCTTTCAATAATCTCTCCCGTGATGTATCCCATTTCATAATATGGACTCTCCTCGTACATAAACCTCATAGGATTCATATACGTGATCCGCGCAGTCGCCTCTTCGTAGTAGGAGCGCATCAACTCCAAGATCCGATGAAAGGACGCCCGATGTTCATTTTGTTTGTATATATACTTATTGAAGTCTTGGGATTGCTGCGTACTATACACACCTGTGGCAAAGATGTTTAACAAGTGTTACCAAACACTAGCATAATCCGCCTATAACGTTCCCACTGCTGGGACACAGTCCTCCTCTCTGTGAGAGGGAGTGGGCCATAACCAGTGGTCGGAGTAGGTAGAGCTGTTTGGGGTGAATGACCGCCAACATTGATGTTAACATGGATATGCCTCTGTAATCCCGGGATTTTGAAATTATCGATTGATTTAAGTAAGTTAATATGGGTTTTGAAAATTAAATTATATATCTAACTCGACCATCGCATTTTAGTTATATTCCATGTCTTCAATTTACTATAGTAAACTAATAAAAGTGGATTATCCATTTAAATATACGTAACGTTCCAATTAAGCACTGACAAAAGAAACTACTTAAATAGTTTTTTTTATTTTTTATTTCAAGAATTCCCGGGATTTTCGGAAATACTTGGCATATCTATGTTATGTCCGCATGTACCAAATAACAAAAATACCTCTACCTACTCCTATAAAAACTACTTAAACAATGTTTTTTTAATTCCGAGAATTCCCGGGATTCCGGGAAATATTTGGCATATCCATGTTATGTCCGCATGTCGCAAGTAGCAAAAACAGCTCTACCTTTTTTTTTTTTTTTTTTTTTCGGGGTGGAAAATCCTCATGGATGTCCGCCGCCCTGGGGCGGGCGGCGGGGTCTGTCAGACTCTTACTGACTAAAAACCACCCCGGTGTTCCCTCTCTCACCTACGCCGGGGGTCGCGGGAACGAACGATACTTCCGCAACCCCCGGCTGGTGCTGGCCCGCTCCAGCGGGCCTCTCCTCGTGTCAGGGGGGGAGTGAGGTGTTAAACTCCCCCCGCGACGTCTAAGAGGGGCGCGCGTGGAACACTACGCGCCGCCGCCTCGGGTCCAGATGTGTGGGGGGCGACGGACGTCCCCAAGTCCGTCGCCCCTGGACCCATTTAGGGGGGCTGGAAGAGGGCGTTGTCCGCCCTCCGCCGACGCCCGGTGCGCCTGCTGCGGGCGGGGTGAGGGGACGAGATCTCCCTCTCCCTTTCCGCAGCCTCCTTCTGCGAGACGACTGTTTCGCAGAAGGAAACCACCGCGTCCCAGGACTCCTCGCCGCCGACCATAGACTCGACCACGGCCGGCAGCGATAGGTCACTGCCTACTCCTGAGATGAGGGCACGGCGCGGCTCCTCCCAAGCGGCACACTCTGCCAGCGTGTGCCGCGCCGTGTCCTCCCGGCAGTCGACGCAGTGGTGACACCGGGCGTCCGGCTCCCTGTTTATGCGACACAGGTACTTCCCGAAGCAACCATGCCCCGAGAGCACCTGCGTCGCACGAAACGACAGGGAGCCGTGCCTCCTCCCGAGCCAGCGCTCGAGCACCGGCCGGACCGCCTCGATGGTGACGAGGCCGGCGGTAGGGCGCAAAAGCCTGTCCCGCCATTCCGCCACCAGGACCTCGCGGAGCTGAGACCGACGCAGCTCCCAGTGTCGCTGCATCGGTCGCTCGCCCCGCGCCCTCATTTCCTCGCGCCACCGATACAGTGACGCGAGTACTTTCGCCTCGAGGTCCCAGGGCGGGGATCCGGCCAGTACGCAAGCCGCCTCGTAGGAGATCGTGCGATACCCCCTGATGACTCTGACGGCCATCGCTCTTTGCGGTTTTCGTAAAACCGCAATGCTGCCGGCCGTCAGGTCTGAAGCCCACACCGGGGCCCCGTACAGAGCCATGGATCGCACGATCCCCACGTAGAGCCGCCTACAGGCGGCGCTCGGGCCCCCCAGATTGGGTAGCAGCGTTGACAGCGCCCCAGTAGCGCCCAACAACTTGGGCGCCAGCCGCCGGAAGTGGGGCTCGAAATTCCACCGGCTGTCGAGCACCAATCCCAGGTACTTCATGGTGGACTCGACAGCAATCCGAGCCCCCCCGACCACGATGTGTGAGCCGGGCGGCGGCGCCCGCCGGGGGCCATGAAACACCATGGCCTCCGACTTGTTGAGAGCCACCTCCAGGCCTAGGCGACGTATGCGGCCCACCACCTGTGAGACCGCAGCCGTCGCCAGCAACGCTGCCTCCCTGTGCGAGCTCCCCCGGGCAGTGACCAGCGTGTCATCGGCATAACACGTCAGGTCCACGCCCGGTTGGAGCTCGCCCCTCAGCACCCAGTCGTACCCGATGTTCCACAGGAGCGGGCCCAGGACCGAGCCCTGTGGAACACCGCACGACATGCGGTGCTGGTTTCCGCCATCACGTCCCACGTAGGTGACACACCTCTCGGACAAATAAGCCCCAACTATGCGGCGGAGGTAGGGAGGCACCCGGTGATACCGCAGTGCCTCCCGAATACAACTCCAGGGCAGGGTGTTGAAGGCGTTGGAAATGTCCAAGGACACCGCCAACATCACCCCACCCCGGGACACCGCTTCCTCCGCCAGGACTCTCACCCGTGACACAGCGTGTATGGTAGAGCGCCCATGCCGAAAGCCGAACTGGCTCTCGTCCAGGTCCGGCCCCTCTCTGCACAAGTGGCCGACGAGGCGGGCTGCGATAATCCGCTCAAACAGCTTACCCACCTCGTCTAGCAGCACTATGGGCCGGTACGCGGACGCCGAGTCCGCAGGGCGCCCCGCCTTCCTGAGCAGGACCAGACGACCAGATTTCCACAAAGTGGGAAACTGGCCCTGCTCCAGGCACGCTGTGTAGAGTCCTCTCAGTTGGGGCTCAAGCTCCTTCAGAGCGAGGGCCAACACGCAGCCGTGGATCCCGTCGGGCCCCGGAGCCACGTTCTTGGCCCGGAGCCGCATCACGGCTGCCCCCATCTCTGCCTGTGTCACCTCTGGGACGCTGATGGCATTCTCCTCCGTAGACTCCGTGGCTGTGGGCAAAGCCATCGGCGGCGGAGTATGCTCCGCTCTGGCCGGGAAGAGGGCTGCGACTACCTCCTCCAGCAGCTCGGGTTGGAGACTCTCCGTGAGTGGAGGCGCCGCGGCTCGAAGCTTGCCTCGAACCGCTCGATACGGGCGCCCCCGCGGATCTCCGTCCAGAGTCTCCAACATCTCTTCCCTGCCTCGCGTCTTCGCCTCGCCGATGGCCAGCAACAGAGTCTCCTTCGCCGCGCGGTACACCTCATACAGCGCGGCTTCTTCGTCAGGGACCCGACGACGTCTCCTCCGGTATCGGGTGTACTGGCGCCTGACCGCCACGCACGCGACGCGCAGCTGCGCGATCTCGGCGGTCCACCAGTACACCTGGCGCCTTCCTGACTGTGTGTGGACCCGGGGCATGGACGCGTCGCTGATCTGCGTCATCGCCCCGCGGAACCACAGCGCCTCCTGCTCGACGTCGACGGGTCCGTTCGTTGCCGACTCCCGAACCCAGGCCTGGACAATAGCAGCTTCCTCGAGAAGCTCCCTGTCGATGCGCTTACGCGCCCAGCGTGGACCGTCCGTTCGCGGGGCCGGTGAACCGCGGCCGCCAGTGGTCTGGGCGGAGACGTCGAAACGGATGTAACGGTGATCCGACAACGTCTCCACCTCCACGGCGACACGCCAGTCGCGGACACGGCTCGCGACAGCGGGGCTAGCGAACGAGACGTCCACTATAGACCCACCCCGCTGCCGCACGCACGTGTGCACCGAGCCCCGATTTAGGACGGTCAAGCCAGTCGCGACCGCCCATTCCTCCAGCACCTCGCCCCTAGCATCGGTCACAGGGGATCCCCACGCCGCAGACTTGGCGTTGAGATCCCCCAGCAACAGCACAGGGCGAGGGTGGAGTCGGCCCACGACGGCACCTCGACAAGGAACCTCTCGAAGTCGGCGAGACTCTTGTTGGGCGAAAAATACGCCCCAACCGTGCCAATGCCGTCCGCGAGGGCGGCTACCCAGCCGTGTCCTCGGGACGGGTTGACAAGAGCCCCGCCAATGATGGCCACCAAACCGTCCAAGTCACCCACCCAGTTATCCCTGGGGGGGACAAAATACGGTTCGGCGACCACAGCCACGTGAATCAACCACTCTGCCATGCTCTGGAGCAAGAGATCCTGAGCTCTAGCAGAGTGGTTGATATTGCCCTGGAGGAAATGGTAGAGCGCCATTATGCGCAATCCATTCCCTCGGCAACGGTCCTGGGCCGGGAGTCGGCCGCGGAGCTACTAGCCTGCGGGGGTGGCGAGGTTTCCCCGGCAGGCTTAGAGCTCCTCTTCTTTTTCTTCTTGGCCTTGCTGGCAGGCGCGCCACAGGCCCCTCCGCCCACTTTGTGCCCCGCTGGCTTCCCCGCAGCCGAGCATAAGCTGCAGTTCAGCGCCGCGGAACACTGGGCCGCCTTGTGGCCGGGCTGACCGCAGCGATAGCAAAGATCGCTACGGTCAATCTCGGCGGTGCACTTTGCCCGGACATGCCCCTTCTCCAGGCAGCGGAAACACCGCAGAGCCCGGGGCTGCAGGAGTTTCACCCTCGCTGCAACCCAGCCAACCAGCAATCTGCCGCTATCGGCGATCTTCTTCGCCGACGCTACAGGGCACCGAACCCAGACTACGCCGAGTCCGGTGGCGTCGGCGCGTATATCGCCGGCCCGCACCTTGTCCGGCGGACACTCTCCGCTTCGGGCAACGGCCGCCACCACCTCCTCAGAGGTCACGGAGTCGTCCAGACCAGTAATCCGCACCTCTGCGGTTTTCACTGGCCTGGAGACCCGGACGTCCTCAGGGTTGAGGACCTCCCTCATCTTGGCGGCCAGAGCGTCCGCCTTTTCAGCACTGCCGCTCGCAGCACCAGCCACCTCGAACAGCCGCGCACCCGTGGCAGCCTGCCTGAGGGTGACGGACTGGAGGCCAAGATCTGCTAATTTGATCTTGGCCTTGGCCTCGGCAATGACCGACTGATACGTTACGCCGCGCTCCGCAGCTCCGGGCTGTAGCGTGAGCGTCACAGCTTCGGAACGCGGGGCACGTATCGTCGGTCCTTTGCGACCGCCTGTGGCAGTCCGCCGCGCAGGCTGCGCAACCGCCTTTGCGGTTCCACCGGGGGTGGATGCAGCTGCTGCGGCCTTCTTGGCGGCTTTGCGGGCCTTCTTGGCGGCTTTGCGGGCCTTCTTGCGGCCCCCCGCGACTTCCGCCCAGGTGTCACCCTTAGACCCGGCGGCAGTCGTGGGCTGTTCGCTCGGAGGAGCTCCCTCCGCGGGTTTTCCCTTTTGAGGCGCGAGTCTAGGCGGCGTCTCAGTCCTCCGCGTGTCAGCCGCTAGAGGCGGACGGAGGATTTCCGCTGGGAGACGACGAGAAATCGCCTCCAGCCGAGCGTTCACCATGCTCCCGCACTGGAGCATGCAGATGCGAACAATCTTTTCGATGTCCGCATCTGCCGGTGAAGACGATGGGGCTGACGGGGCTGACGACGGGGGCGGGACGGCGACGGGAGCGGAGCTAGTGGTTGCTGTACACCTCAGCTGCCACTCCGCCCTCTGCGCAGCAAACTCACGCTTGAGATCCTCCAGCTCGGATCGGAGTTGGCCGTTCTCCCGCCACAGCTTCGCCGTCTCCTCCGAGGTCGTGCGGCCAAGGAGGATTTCCGTCGCTTCCTTGATTCCCTCTGCCGCCTCTTTGAGGGCACGCGTGAACGAGCCCTTCAGGTTGCCCGACTTAGTCGCAACCTTCAGGACAACGTCCACGCCGTCTAGCACCTGGCGGCTGAGAGCCTCTGCCGTGGCGCTCTCCCCTTTAGCAGCCTGGGCAGACCGCCGCTCCCGGGCCTGACGGGCCATTTCGGCGACCTCGTCGGCCGCAACCGCTCTGTTTTGGGCACGTTTCGCGGCGTTGGCTTCCGCCTTCGTGCCCACGAGAGAAACAGTCGTCCCTCCCAGCTCCTCAGTCGAGACCCCGGATGAGACCCCGGGGTCGCTCTCCCCACCGACTCCTGGGGTACCGGGCCGCTTGAAGCGACCCCCAACGTCGCGCAGCACCGCGCGACCTCGGCCCCTCCTCGTCGCCGGTATTTTGGCGGCCGACAGGTTCTCCTCGCTTGAGGAATGACCCATCGACCCCGCTCGGTCCGAGTCTTCATCGCGCGGACGTTTTCTCCAAAATTTGGAGCGTCCGCGCAAGTCCTGGTCGGACATGTTTTGGTCCTCTGAAGGACAGGAGCCTCCTCGGCTCTTGTTGCCGTCCACGACGGCAAGCGGCTTGTCTCCTGCGTCACACAGGCGCTCCAGGCTAACCCGGAGCTCCTGTTCTTGCGACGCAAGAGGTTCGACGGATGGGTTTTTTGGGTTTTTAAAATTTTTCTCCATAAAGTTCCCACGAGTGTAAAGCAAATACACGTCGACCCGGGCAGAGGCTTAAGTACCCGGGCAAGCCTACATACTGCTGGGGGCGGCAGGTACCAGCAGGTGGGAGCGCTAACGACCGTACCCCCTACGGCCATTCATCCCCTCGCCGCGCTCCCGAAACTTGGGATTGGGTGGTTTTTTATCTTAGAGGTGTCCTTCCTCTGGGGCCGGGCGGTTAAGCCAAGCCCCCCGACGGCGGCATTGAGGCATGCCTCCGTCCGCTGTCCGGCCATCCCGACTCAGCGGACCCGTCGAAATGTTTGCTCCTCAATGAATGAGGAGACAAACGTACGAACCCCGCTTGGATGCGCCTGCACCCAAGCGGGTGTGGTCGCGTCCTCGCCCGATCGACTACGTCGACGGATCAGGAGCGACCCCTCCTGCAGAAGTTTGCTCCGGACAATAATACTCCTCTACCCTACCCCCCGCGAAGAGATTATTGTCCGTGACCCAGGGTGCACCAGGCCCAGCGACTGCTCTTCCCCCCGGACGTATCCGCAGAGGACCAGCAGCCGCCGAGCGCACGTGGAGGTCTTCTGCACGCACCCCAAAAACAGCTCTACCTACTCCGACCACTGGCTATAAACTACCACGCGGGCCCAGTGCGGGTTGGTAGATGTCACATGTCTTCGAATATTTGGTTCTAGGACATGCCGGTTTCCTCACGATGTTTTCTTTCACCGGTTTGGGAGCTGTGGTGATGAAATTATAATATTTACACAAAGTAACTAAAGCGTCTGTCGGCTTGTGACTAAGTAATAACAGCCGCACAGGTCAATCGATCAGGTTAAGCTACGCTTGCCGCGGTTGGTCCGTGGATGGGTGACCATCTTTACATACCAAGACCACTCCGTGCCTCGGAAAGCACGTTAAACCTTTGGTCCCGGCTATCATTCTTAGATCTTTGACAATCGTTACGGGTCGTCAGTAGCCCGACAGTCTGACAACCAGTCTTACCAAGGGGTATCATATTACCCTGTAACTGGGTTGTGGAGGTCAGATAAACAGTCGCTCCATGTAAAATACTGGTATTCAGCTGTGTCCGGTTAGACTGGAAGCCGACCCCAACATAGTTGGGAAAAGGCTAGGCAGATGATGAAAGCGCCTGTTTGGTTTCGAACTCACGACTTACAACTCGTAAGGGCTCTTACCCACGGCAAAATCCCGTTTTTTGCAGGATAACGTTTAGTGGTGTACGTGTTTAAATATACATATTCACAAAAGCATCCTGTTTGTCGGATACTGCAACACAAATAGTGGATGCTGGACGTACAGCTGCTGGACTACGGTGGAACTGGGTTGGCGAGGTCTGTCGCATGTCGGAGCAGAAATACATAAAAGCTATTACTCAGTGGATCCCCAAATGGCAGGAAACGACGCTAAACAGATGGCGGGATGAGCTGGACTCTCCTTTAAAGGATTGGCCCACCATCGCAAAAGACCGGGAAAATTGGAAAGAGGGAAGGGAAGTTTTTGCCCACAACACAGGCTTAAAGAATAATTTGTAAAAAAAATATGTCAGCCGTGCGATTCTGTAACCATCTCACCGTGAAAGCTTGGGTGAAGTGAGCGTGGAGTGAGCTGTCATTCGCTAGGGATTAACACTATTAAGTGCTTACTTCACTTATGATTTCACGGAGACATTTTTACAGAATCGACCGACTGAATTACTTACATGCCAAAAAAATTAACAAAAATAAAAACATTGTATTTTTTTTATACGAGTAAATCCATATCTTTCTTTCTTTAAATAGGTACCTATTGCATGTGTGAGCAATAAAAAAAATCAGGATCTTAAAATATAATCATCATTCGGTATATTATGATTGTATTAAGTGTGAACACAAATCCGTTTGTAATTAATATTTTTACTGCCGTAAAATTGCAAGATACTAGCTGCAGTAGCGGACTAAGCCCGGGGCGGTAAAACCAAATTATTACTTTTCGTTATTGTAACATTATCCCAACCAAGCAAAGTCAGAATTCATCATTAATCCTTTCCATTTTCTTTTGAAAAAAATCTCATGCACCCTGGTCTTCAGCAGTCAGACTCTCACATACGTGAGGTTCAGGAATAATTTGTTAGTCGTTCGATCGTGCTCAGAATTTTGTAAAGTCGAAACTCACGATCACTTCAACTCGGTTGGGAAGCGGTATGGCTAAGGCAAAATAATAATAATAATAACATTCCACAACTTTCACACAACGCCATCTAGTCCCAAACTAAGTAGAGCTTGTGCTATGAGTACTAGACAACTGATAAACATACATATACAACGTGTAACGTTAAATGCGCAAAACCTCTTAAGGGGTCATTGTACTCATCATTATGAACAACTTTTACTATGGGACCAAACCTGAAATCGCGAAAAAAAAATCAGCTGTTCCCTACATTTATGTTCGCATAACTCGTCAAAATGTAGGGAACAGCTGATTTTTTTTCGCGATTTCCGGTTTGGTCCCATAGTAAAAGTTGTTCATAATGATGAGTACAATGACCCCTTAAGAGGTTTTGCGCATTTAACGTTACACGTTGTATATTTCTAAATACATACTGTTATAGATAAATTACACCCAGACAAAGAACAAATGATCGTGCTCATCACACAAACATTTGTCCTAGGTGGGAATCGAACCCACGACCTTGAGCATAGCAGTCAGGGCCACTGACCACTAGACCAACAGGCCTGTCAAAAAAAAAAGCACTTTGTGGTCCAGCGGCACCAGCCGCGACTTTCGAGTTGTGGGTCGTAGGTTCGAACCCCTCGAACCCAGGCAAACGCTTTACTTTGTGTAAATTATTTTATCACCACTGTTCTGAAAACCGTGAAGGATAATATCGTGAGAAAACCGGCACGTCCTAGAACCAGAAATCGAAGACATGTGACATCTACCAACACGCACTGCCCCTGCATGGTGCTGCGTGTCGCAGGTTCGATTCCCGCACGGAACAAATATTTGTATGACCTACAAGTAGTTGTTCCGGGTCTGGCTGTTTGTGTATGTGAGTTTAAATGTTTGTAAACGCATCCACAATACAGGAGAAATTCCTAGTGTGGGACAGTTTTATACAACGTGTAACGTTAAATGCGCAAAACCTGAAAATAGTTTGATCAGAATAACGAGCAGAATTAACTGAACCACTTTTTAATATAGGTCACATTTTTCAAAAAATCTTCATTAAAATCGTTGCCGTGTCTATTTATTAATAAGTCAAGCAACCCAATGTCAACGCGGCGCAGCGGCCCGGCGACGACCCCTCCCTCGATAAAGCGTCGTCGCAGACGCAAGAAACGATCAGAATGGCCAGTAAAACTAAAACAGCACATAAAACCTTTACAATTTTTTTAATGACTTATTTTCTCTCTGAAATAGGTCAATTGAATTAAAAATCAGTTGGGGTGTCTGAGGTTTTGCGCATTTAACGTTACACGTTGTATAAAAAAAAAATACGGCCCACTCCCAGAGGATTCCTGTGTCCCAGCAGTGGGAACAATATACTTAGGCTGAGTATAATATGTTATGTACGCAAAACAAAGATCATCTGCTTGCCTTTTCCCAACTATGTTGGGGTCAGCTTCCAGTCTAACCGGATGCAGCTGAAGACCAGTATTTTACATGGAGTGATTGCCTATCTGACCTCCACAACCCAGTTACTGAGGGTAGTACGATACCCCTTGGTAAGACTGGCTCTCAAACTTTCGGGCTTCTGACGACCTGTAACAACTGTCAAAGATCCACGAATGACAGCCGGGACCAACAGCTTAAAGTGCTCTCCGAGGCACGGAGGGGTCTTGGTATGTAAAAATGGTCACCCATCCACAGACCAGCCGCGGCAAGTGTAGCTTAACTTGATCGATCAACCTGTGCGGTTGCTATTACTTTGCCACAAGCCCAACAAAGATATTCTATTCTATGTCATTCTTACTTAACTAAGCAACGCTATTACAATATGCCTCATCCGCATTACAAATTAAATTCATAATAAGGGTTCTGTCGCGATTTGCGGCGAGTTTTTACTTTACTATTTAGCATACTAAATACTAAAGTAAAAACACGTTTACTGGATCATTAATATACCTCCTGAACTATAAATAAACCATAGTTTTCCTCAATGAGTACATACACACGTAACGCCATCTATTGGCCACGATTCTAACCAGTTTTGCGATGAAATGCGCAAAAAAAAGTTAGTTCACACTAAAAAAACATTCCGGAATATCTATTGCCAACCAAAAAACGTTTACATGTGATAAAAGCGTTATCAATTATTATCATGCTAAATACGTATAGCTATATTTTGATGTGTCGTCATCGCTCTACGATAAAGTAGTTATATTCTACCAGTCATTCTATGTACGTCTTAGCGCTCGAATGTCACTCAGTGTGTTACCCGACCGATTGTAATATCCGTTGGCAGTACCGCCTTTCGTCGTTCTTACGTGTCTTCTAAACTTACCCGTATTATAATTGAAGTTTGTTTACTTTTTAGAATTTTGGAAAAGTAATTTTTTTGATTTTCGTGCTACTATTTGTGTTGTGCAGTGATTGTTCTTGGATTTATAAACTCCTTTTTCGCTGTGAGTATATTTTTAATATTTTTTTTTACTGTGTTTCTTGAGTTTTGTTAAAAAAGTGAAAGTGTACTTCGATTTTTTTATAAAAACTACGCAGGAAACTACCTAATCAGTGTCGACCTGTAGAATGTGTGAATTAGTTATTTTGTCTCTTTCTTTCTTGTTTATTACTACGGATTGGCAATTTGTGCGTTCCTTTTCTGTCAAACAAGAATGTTAGGCATTTCATTGAGAGATCCCTACCGTGCGATTCTGTAACCATCTCACCGTGAAAGCTTGGGTGAAGTGAGCGTGGAGTGAGCTGTCATTCGCTAGAGATTAACACTATTAAGTGCTCACTTCACCTATGATTTCACGGTGAGATTTTTTACAGAATCGACCGGCTGGTATGCGAAACACGGAAACGTCCGAATTGTTTTTTTTTAATATTTAAATACCTAATTATTTCTTCGTTTGCAGTACATATTTACTTGTAGATAAGTACCTACTATTAATAATAGTACTTATCTACAAGTTATAAGATAAGAATATTAATAGGCGACCAAGTTGGTACTTTCTGAATGTCTTACTTTTGGTATATCCGGATTCTATATTTTTATTGTAGGTGATTAAATGTGTTGAGAACCGAATAATTTGAATACGGGTATTCATCATCTGCATCGGATGCAGCTGAATACCAGTATTTCACATGGAGCGACTGCCTATCTGACCTCCACAAGCCAGTTACTGGGTAATACGATACCCCTAGGTAAGACTGGTTGTCAGACTTTCGGGCTTCTGACTACCCGTAACGACTGTCAAAGATTTATGAATGACAGCCGGGACCAACGGCTTAACGTGCTTTCCGAGGCACGGAGGGGTCTCGGTATGTAAAGATGGTCACCCATCCACAGACCAACCGCGGCAAGCTTAGCTTAACCTGATCGATCGATCTGTGCGGTTGTCATTATTTAGCCACGGGCCCCTCTTGAATACGGAATACGGGTTTGAATACGGGTATTATAATGTTTAAATAATGAATATGAAATTATATTACCTACTTAAAAATTATTCTTTATAGGGTTCCGTAGCTCAAAAAGAAAAATAGAACCCTTATAAAATCACTTCGTTGTCCGTCTGTCTGTCCGTCTGTCAAGGCCCTTTTTCTCAGGAAGGCGTGGAGTTATCAAGTTGGAATTAATATAAAATACTAAGGGCTGCAATCCCTTGGAGCAGTGAACAAATCAAACTTCTATGTCAACGCCATCAAAAGATACGGACGTTTATGTTGCGTTTATGCCGCTTATGTTGACACTAGCAAGGGAATTTCATGAAACTATATTACATTTTTTTTCTTTTAATTTTGCGAATCGTACAAAAAAAAATAAACTGAATCATCTTTTACACAAATATTATTAGCCTAAGTACCAAAGTACCAACTGATAATAAATGTAATTTTATTAGTGAACTCAAATATTATGTAACTTCATCATAATATTTTTTTCGTCGATATGTCCCTCAACGAGAGACACAAATTCTTTAAAATGTGCTTTATTTTACTTGTATATGAAAAGTATCGTTATCTATAATAATGAAGGGCTTGTCATAAATCTACATAGTTTTCTGTCTATCTAAATACGTAATCTAAGAAAATACTACCGGTCGATTCTGGAAAAATCTCACCGTGATAACTAAGGTGAAGTGAGCTTAGAGTAAGCTGTGAGTCATACTGATGCTAGGGATTGACACTATTGACGACTCACTCCACGCTCACTTCACCCCATGTGTTCACGGTGAGAAAGTTACAGAATCGCACGGCTGAACTGAGTTTGAAGAAAATTAGAATAGAATACTCTTTATTTATGAACACCATATAAATTACAGACGGAATTCTACAAAGGGTCACACAAGGGGCGGTTTTATCGCTAAGAGCGATCTTTTAAAGACAACCTTTGGATGCATTGAAAAGGGAAAGGGGGAAAGTTGATGTGTTTTTTGATACCCTACATGGCCAAGGTACCTACTTATATATTTTTTTTTTTTACATTATTTACTGACGTCTAAAACGCGCCATTTTGATTTTATGAAAACAAAACCTAGCCTATAACTATCATACAATCTAGCTAGACGAATCCTCATGTAGAGTATTATTATCTCACAAAGCGACGCGCGCATTACTTGTGGTAACAAAGTGCACAAATACGTTGTGAATGTGTGCGTGAAGACGACGACACACACGCTTCCGAATTTGCCATTTTCTAGGACGGTAACGAGAGCTGCGCTGACACACAATCAAAGCGTGTTCGTACACTTGGTAACCACAAGTATAGCGCGCGTCGCTTCATGAGATAAAAATACTGTATTAAAATCGACCCAGTCGAGTAAAAAATATACACACGACACTGGGAACCTCTTGCACACTATTTTGAACTCTATTTAAGTTGTGATTTAGTTCATTATCAATTAAAAACTGCTCGAGCGTTTCACTGTCTACGTTGAAGCTGACCCTGGCTCTGTAGTTCATTATGTTATCTCTTAAATAAATGTAATAATAATTATACTTAAAATCCAAGTTGCCATTGACTCCGAGGCTACGGACACGAAGTCAGCGGGCGCGGGGCGGCGCGGTTGCCACGGCCAGCGGCCCGAGTAGAGTCGAGTAGCGGCACGTTTCTATGCATAACAACGCGTAACTTTAAATGCGCAAAACCTCAGACACCCCAACTGATTTTTAATTCAATTGACATATTTCACAGAGAAAATAATAAAAAAATTGTAAAGGTTTTATGTGCTGTTCTAGTTTTACTGGCCATTCTGATCGTTTCTTGCGTCTGCGACGACGCTTTATCGAGGGAGGAGTCGCCACCGAGCCGCTGCGCCGCGCTGACATTGGCTTGCTTGACCTATTAATAAATAGACACGGCAACGTTTTTAATGAAGATTTTTTTAAAAATGTGGTATATTAAAAAGTGGTTCAATTAATTCTGCTCGTTATTCTGGTCAAACTAGTTTCAGGTTTTGCGCATTTAACGTTACACGTTGTATTTTTTGCTTTATAACGACCGACGTTTCAAAATGGTATAATATCAAAGTTGTATCAAAAAGATTTACCGTCGCTGTTTAGACATTTCGTTCGCGAACACAGACATTAATTTCTCATAACACAACACTACGCCGCTCTAGCGCCGCGCGATCTGCCCGCTTACTTAAACACACTATTACACTCAATTTGAATCATTTTGAAGCATATTGCTAATCCATTGCTCTATGTGTTCGATAAATTTGTCTGTTCAACAACGGAAATAACGCAATGAATGTTGTTGAACTGTCAAAATGGAACCCATTGCTACTGATAGTGTGTTACGCAATTACCCCGTTGGTCTGCGTTGCCGCGCCGCTGCTCGCGCCGCCTCCGCCGCTGCCCCGCGCCCGCTGAGTTCGTGTCCGCAGCCGAACGGTACCGAGAGCTCCAGCGCTTAAGTACACACATCACAGCGTGCTTGTACAGACGCCAGCACATCAAGCTACCCGAAACTGTCAGATTTTCCCAATCAACTTTGAACCTTATGCTATAGCTATAAAGTTGAAAATCTATCAAAGAAATCTGACAGAATGTAGTAGCTTGATGTGCTGGCGTCTGTACACAAATACTATATCTATGTAGGTATCCTTGTATGTGGGACTAGCTGTGCCTGCGACTTCGTTCGCGTGCATGTCGGAAAACAAATTGGATTTCATGGGTTTAATATTTTTTTTGTGCGGAACCCTTGTGTTTTTTTTTTTAAGTTACTCCCTATAATATCAGCTATCTGCCAGTGAAATTCCCGTCAAATCGGTTGAGACGTTTCGGAGATTAGCCGGAACAAGCAAACAGACAGATAAACCAATAGATTTTTTTTTAAGTTTTTTTTTTTATAAGTACCGTATATACTTTCGTATGCATTTAATAAAAGCTGTTGTTTTGACGTTACAAACACTTCAATTTTATTAATTTCTATAGATTTGTGTAGGTGTATACATACATTTATATAGACTTTAATGATTATAATTCTATAAATACGTGGGGCCCGTGGCTAAATAATAACAGCCGCACAGTTCGATCGATCAGGTTAAGCTACGCTTGCCGCGTTTGGCCTGTAGATGGGTGACCATTATTTACATACCGAGACCCCTCCGAGCCTCGGAAAGCACGTTAAGCCTTTGGTCCCGGCTGTCTTTCGTGGATCTTTGACGGTCGTTACGGGCAGTCAAAAGCCCGAAAGTCTGAAAATCATTCACGAAGGGATATCGTATTACCCTGTAACTGGGTTGTGGAGGTCAGATAGGCGGTCGCTCCATGTAAAATACTGGTACTCAGCTGGATCCGGTTAGACTGGAAGCCGACCCCAACATAGTTGGGAAAAGGCAGGCAGATGATGAATTCTATAAATACGTACTTGTTACGCTCGCGAATAATGTTTTATTCAACATACAACCCGACATTGACCTGCCAATTGCTAAAAACGTATGAAAATTTGAATTTTAACTGCAACAGACTGCTTGAAAAATTATACTGGCGCCGATTCTTTTCGGCTTATGTTTAACTTACCACCAGATATAGTAACAAATAGCAGACAAAAGTAGTAAATGATCACCAAAATGAAACTCGCATTTTAATGTAAAATTATAACCAAAGTTTTAACACTTTGCTATCCTATTTAAGTAAAATGACTCCAAGTAAATCATGAGTAACCCAAAAATAGTAAATGATCACCAAAATTAAACCAACATTTTAAAGTAAAATTATAACCAAAGTTTTTAAATTCTGCTATCCTATTTAAGCAAAACGAGTCCAAATAAATCATTGTTATCCCAAAAGTAGTTTTTTTTGGCATGTATTTAACGCGGCGACAGATTAATCTGAATTTGGGATTAAAAAATAATTAAAGCCGGTAGCAAAAATAGTAGGTTGGCAGCTACGGACGGCGGATAAAAAGTAGAAAATGGGCATTCTTAAATTAAACAACGAGGTTGTACAGCGTGTAACGGAAGGAGGGTATCAACCCTGAAGGAGGTGAATGTGCTCATGAAACTCAACAACTTTCCCCAAAGAACATAGGTCGAAATATGAAAAAAAAATTTGGCCCTCCCATAGTAAATCAATCAGCTGGTAGTCAGTTTTGTAAGGGAGGGCCAAATTTTTTTTTCATATTTCGACCTGTGTTCTTTGGGGAAAGTTGTTGAGTTTCATGAGCACATTCACCTCCTTCAGGGTTGATACCCCCCTTCCGTTACACGCTGTATATCAAGTACACTAATTATTATCTTTAATAATAATAAGGCGTAGTCGACGGAGCCCCCCTTCGCGGGGCCCCTATTTCTGTCTGCAGGGTTTAAAGGAACCTAACACGAAGCGGATGACGCCCCTTCGAACCTAACCTGTCCGTGTCGGGGTGCCCCAAGTCAAGAGCTCGCTTCGCTCGCTCTTGCATCCTAAGTTCTCAAGTTCAATCTTGTGTTTTTCTGGGAATGAGTCTTCAGAGATGCCTATAGTTGCCTATAATACAGTTTGTTATCCCACTGTTAATATTAGTCGCCATGTCATTATTTTTAGTAGCAAATAGATAGTCGCCCTTTTAAGTTGTTAGTCACCTGGAAAATAATATTCCGTTTTTTTTAGTAGATTTGGTGATCATTTACTAAATTTGGTGGTCGAATACAATTTAAAGTGGAGTCGTGACTAAAATAGCTGGTACTATTGTATTTTTAGACTTTATTTTTCTGGTGTTAAGTAGATATTTTTGGTTACAAAACTAAGGGTATCAAAGCATTTTATGGTGGTCATTATATTTATCCCCATTCTTTTCTTCACAAACTATACTTTTAAGTTCAATGCATCTTGTTCTTTCTATTTCATTAAGAAAAGAACAGAAGATAAATATTAGTTTAGTCCTGTCAAATTAAGACACTCCATAGACAAGTTTAGACGTGAACGTGATTAAAAAATTGGCTACTAAAAATACGTCAAATTACGTCAGGCGCTGATTTGACAGGACTAAACTAATATTTATCTTCTGTCCTTTTCTTAATGAAATAGATAGAAAAAGATGCACTGAACTTAAATTTAGTTTAATTTGTGAACAAGAGAATCGACGCCATTGTCATGAAATTTTTAGTAATTGTAGTCAAAACCAAAAGTCATTTATTCCAACTAGACTGAGAATCAGCACTTCTCGAACCTCAAAATTACAAAAGACAGTCCCCCAAAACGCCCGGCCTTTTTTTTTCTCTCTAAAACCTGTTACCTCTGTGGTAACCTCGTATTGACGTTAATAGATTCGAGAAAAATGGCACTTAATCATTAATTTATATGTTTATTGTGTGCTCCACAACACAATAAACATTTCAATTTATTATTATTTACCTATTATCCTTAATTGTACTTACTGTAAACAGTTCCTTCCATGCCGCGTATTGAATGCGTCATAGGTCATAGTAAATGCAACGAATATGACGTCAATCCCCCCGAAATCGCCACAATATTCAAGGATTGTGGGATTTTGTGGTTTAGCCGTGTGGTCGTCACCTTCTACCGCCTGACTTTTTTACCTTCTGGACAAACATGCTAAAAATGTGAGTAGAAGCCTATGGCACATTTTTTTTTTTTTCAAAGAGAAATAAAACTCGAATTATACGATAAATAATATCAAAATTCAATTTAAAGGCATCCTTCTGTAATCACGTAAACCCGTTGATTCTGCGCCTGATCTCTCTCCGGTCGTGTCAGATTGCCGTCCAACCGGAATACTATGACAGTAAAAGGAACAGCAGTGCTATTCTGTAAAAACCTCACCGTGAGAACTTAGGTGAAGTGAGCGGGAAGCGAGCTCTGTCATTGCATAATGGTAGGGATTGACACTATTAAGTGCTCACTTCACTTATGATTTCACGGTGACATTTTTACAGAATCGACCGCCTGAGGGTGCATCTGTGTTTGCGCACATACTTGTATACCATAATGTTAAGTGAGTCAAGTTGAGGACTGCGATAAGCTGTGTTATGGTGGGTCCACACGATACAGACTTCAATAGAGTTTTGTCAGTGCAACTAAGCAGTAGTTTTTTTTACTCGGACTTCATAGTCTGTACAGATATCTGTACGAAAAAAAGTCCGTATCGTGTAGACCCACCTTTAATTAGATTGGCCTTGCTTATATGCCCATTCTTCTCCATAAGTTACACTTTAAAATGGGCAACTAGCTTCACCTCTCTCTGACTGGTCGACTTCTTGACAAATCAAAAGCCTGTCACCATCGTCTTCTTGCCCATATCCCATGTCACTTGGAGTCGGCGCTACACGGTCAACCGTCACGCTGTCATTGACGCCATCACGTCAACGCCAGTTCTCACTGAAAACCTGCTCCAGGGCTCTGTCTCGCATAGCGTCGTATGAGTAGCATTATACTGTGCTATGGCCGTTTTGCGTGGATGTGACGTATAGCCCTTCATCTGTGCCACTCGCCCGCTCCAGTGCGAGTACACAGATTAACGCATGTGTCCGTGTGAGCGAGATAGATACAGTTTTTATAAACAAATTTGGTATGACAGTGATTAACCACCCGCTCCGGGCGGGACACAGACGCGGTAATCTGCGTACCCGCCCGGAGCGGGCGAGTGACACAGATGACGGGCTATGCGTATAATGATATTACGGATTTCAAAACATTTTAATATATAGGCCAATCTCTCCTTCAGCGGACCAAAATCGTAAATTACCATTTCAATATAACGAAACAGATGTTATATCTATTGAAATAACAAATATTGGTTCTTGAATAACGAAGGCAGTAATTATTATTAGGTACTACTTCCATATTTATTTTATTATTTAAATTACTGTGTAGCGTTTTGTGTTTCAAATTTTAGATTCTCTTCGTTTCTTTCTTGTACGGAAGTTTTAATATTAAATCATCATCTGCCTAGCCTTTTCCCAACTATATTGGGGTAGACTTCCAGTCTAACCGGATGCTGCTGAATACCGATATGTTACACGGAGCGACTGTCTATCTGACCTCCACAACCCAGTTACTGGGTAACACGATACCCCTTGGTAAGACTGGTTGTCAGACTTTCGGGCTTCTGACTACCCGTAACGATGATTCAACTTGAGAGTAATAGTGTGTTAGGGTGCAGCAAATTGCAAAAAGCGTAAGAAAATTTCAATTCTCCTCCAATTATCGAATCGCCACCTAAGTAAGAAGTGTCACTTTAAAAACCCTGGGATATTGATTCCCAAAGTGGTCCAGGTGGACCCCCCGGGGTCCACGGGAGATTCGACGGGGGTCTACGTTAGATCTAGTCTTCACATTTTTTGTCGAGTTTTGGGAATATGGTAGATATGTAGATGCAGGGGGTCCACCGGAACCAGCAACATTTTTAAAGTGGTCTATGAGAAAAAAGTTTGGGAGCCTCTGCTCTGCCCTGGGACATATCGAAAGTCAGAAATAGTCAACATGCAGTGGGCAAGCGTGGTGATCAGTGCTCGTTTTTTCTCTGTATAAGAAGTTTCCACAGGCAGACAGACTGATATTTTTGAATGTAGATCTATCTGCATGTTTTTCCCAATAATGTGTTCACTTTTAAAAACAACAGTTGTGTATACCGCCCAAAGTTTCTACTATGTACAGACGCCAGCACATCAAGCTGCTACAATTTGTCAAAATAACTTTATCGCTAAAGCATAAGGTACTAAGTTGTTTGGGAAAATTTGACAGTTTCGGGTAGCTTGATGTGGTGGCGTCTGTACTGAATATATTGTCTTAGTGAATTAATGAATTAACGAACAATAAATTTAGTATGCATTTCACGGGTCCATTGAAAGTGACAAGCTAGTAATAATAATTTGACGGCACGGTTGGCGTAGTGGTTAAGCGATTGACTGCTGCGCTGCGTGTCGCGGGTTCAATTCCCGCACGGAACAAATATTTGTATGACCTACATGTATTTGTTCCGAGTCTGGGTGTTTTTCTATCTATAATATGTATGTATTTACAAAAAAAAAAAAAACTTGTATATAAGTAGTTTATCAGCCATCTTGTTACCATAACACAAGCATTAGGTTGCTTAGCTTGGGACAAATGGTGCTGTGTGAAATGTCCAGGGATTTATTATTTTTATTTATTATTTATTAATAGCAATCTAAATTTCCAACTGCAAAACAGAGCGCTTCAAATGAACCGTGCAGCTAACGTGGCAAACAGCTCTGTTTACATCCATTTTTTTTTTTAATTTGTGTTTCCGTGGTGGAAGATCCTCATGGATGTCCGTCGCCCTGAGGCGGGCAGAGGGGTCTGTCAGACTTACTGAATAAAAACCACCCCGGTGTTCCATCTCACACCTACGCCGGGGGTCGCGGGAACGTACAATCCTTCCGCAACCCCGGT
The DNA here is from genome assembly GCA_949629135.1 of Eremobia ochroleuca. Taxonomy (NCBI): domain Eukaryota; kingdom Metazoa; phylum Arthropoda; class Insecta; order Lepidoptera; family Noctuidae; genus Eremobia; species Eremobia ochroleuca. Next base: position 7,238,930 of record OX451414.1, read on the forward strand.
GCTGGCCCGCCACCGCGGTCCTCCTCGGATCGGGGGGGAGTGAGGTGTTTGACTCCCCCCGAGAATTATAAGAGAGGCGCGCGTGGAACACTACGCGCCGCCTCGGGTCCTGATGTGTGGGGGGCGACAGACGTCCCCGAGTCCGTCTTTTTGAAGTATTATTCTTAACGAATTCAATGTTGTAGCAGTGTAAAATTTTGCAGCACATACTGACGCTGTGTGTACACAGATGTGTGTGATACAGTACCCAAAATCTACCTAACCTTTTCCCAACTATATTGGGGTCGGCTTCCAGTCCAACCAAATACAGCTGAACACCAGCTAAACGTTTTTTCTTTCTTTTTTTTTTTTCAATATTTTACATGGGGCGACTGCCTATCTGACCTACACAACCCAGTTACTGGGTAACACGATACACCTTGGTAAAACTGGTTGTCAGACTGAAAAGATAACTTATACAACGTTTAACGTTAAATGCGCAAAACCTGCAGTGCTATTCTGTAAAAACCTCACCGTGAGAACTTAGGTGAAGTGAGCGGGAAGTGAGCTCTGTCATTCCGTAATGGTAGGTATTGACACTATAAAGTGCTCATTTCACTTATGATTTCACGGTGAGATTTTTACAGAATCGACCGGCTGAAAATAGTTTGATCAGAATAACGATCAGAATTAATTGAACCACTTTTTAATATAGGTCACTTTTTTCAAAAAATATTCATTAAAAACGTTGCCGTGTCTATTTATTAATAGGTCAAGCAAGCCAATGTCAGCGCGACGCAGCGGCCCGGTGACGACTCCTCCCTCGGTAAAGCGTCGTCGCAGACGCAAGAAACGATCAGAATGGCCAGTAAAACTAAAACAGCACATAAACATCACCTTTACAATTTTTTTTTAATGACTTATTTTCTCCCTGAAATAGGTCAATTGAATTAAAAACCAGGTGGGGTGTCTGAGGTTTTGCGCATTTAACGTTACACGTTGTATTGTGTTTGCAATGTAAGCCTAGTTACTTCATTAAGTAACACGCACTCAATAACTTAAATTTCGCTAGTCGTGTCGGTAATTCTTTCTTATGTAATAGAGATTGGCTAAAAGTCTACCGGCTTTATGTGAAGAGAATTTTACCGCAACCAAGTACGGTTATATCTTTTGAAGGCGGGTTGGCCCTAATTTCTCATTAACTTCGTCTGCCTGGCCTTTTCCACCTGTGTACAGACGCCAGCACATCAAGCTACCCGATGCTATCAAATTTTTCCAATCAACTTTGAACCTTATGCTTTGGCGATAAAGTTGAAAATCTATTCAATAAATTTGTCAGATAGTAGTAGCTTGGTGTGTCTTGACGTCTGTACTTGGATGTTTTACCTCACGACCGACGACGGGATCTTCATCATCTACCGGCTGAAAGCCGACCAGTCGGCTTCCAGCCAGTAGTCGTTCTGGCAGGCGCTGTCTTGCCGCGGTATCCCGAAGACTGCCAAAGCGTTCCGAGGGATGCCGAAGCGTTCCGAAGGCTGCCGACACGGCATACCTAAGCATACCGCGGTATTGTTTTTGTACTTACGACCGTTAACATTGAAATTTCAACTTTATTTCTATAGGATTAAGTTATATTTTTATTCGTCGCCTAAAAATACCTTTCCATGCCTTGCCGCCAGTGGGCGCCGGGCCTTATTGGTAAACATTTGTGATTTTATTTGTGACGATGTATTGAAAAAACAAAATGGCCGCGTTCCTTCCGATTTTAATCACGCGGCTTTGCGGTTGCATTCTGCAAAAATCTCACCGTGAAAACTTAGGTGAACTTAGTTTGAAGTGAGCTGTCAATCCATACTTTTACGTTCACTTCAAACTCATTGATTTTTGCAGGCTATACAGTTTTAAATAGAAACCGTGGTTAAAAGAAAATGAATGAAACAAATTAACCTCTGACGTCAGTGCTCAATAATTGCTATGTATCTCTGACACCGTATAATTTAAACGTCATCAGCGCGAGTAACCTACTGCGAAAACCACGTGTTTTTGCATGTGAATGATAAGTATATTGAACAGACAGTATGTTTTTTTTTTTTTTAATAAGAACTAATTTGTGAGATACTCCTTGATGAATCTAGTTTTAGGAAAACTTTGAAGGCATTTTTAGCGAAACACAATTGGGTTTTTTTTCGGCAATCTGAAAGCAATTATTAAAAAGGTTTTTTCCATCCGTATCTAGATATATTATTTAATCGGAATTAATCCTAACTAAAACAATAAACAAACTAAAATATGGCGTCGAAATATTCCTCCGCATCGCTGTCGACTGGTAATGTACAGACGCCAGCACATCAAGCTACTACAATCTGTCAAGTTTCAATAGTTTTAATGCCTAGCGAATGACAGCTCACTTCCCGCTCACTTCACCTAAGTTCTCACGGTGAGATTTTTACAGAATAGCACTGCTGTACCGCTGCATGCACCCATAAGCACAATGTTTTGCGTGCGTTACATTGCGCACTACCGCAAACAGCAAAAATTTCACACCAAAAATAAAAGTCGTTTCTCAGCAATTATTTTTAAGCAATATTACTTAGTTTGATATACAGAACGCATAGTTGACAAATATGTGATGACAGCAGTGCTATTCTGTAAAAATGTCACCGTGAGAACTTAGGTGAAGTGAGCGGGAAGTGAGCTGTCATTAGGGATTAACACTATTGACACTGCTCACTTCAAGCTCACTTCACTTATGATTCCACGGTGAGATTTTTACAGAATCGACTGGCTAATGAGTCTTTTTACATCCTGTAGTTATGCACAGGTAAACAGATTGCTCATAATTACAGATAGGTGTACTACCTACCTATACTTATATGCCATTTGTTTACAATTTTGCTAGTGTGTGTGGGTACTTATAGAGACCAAAGATAAAATTTAAGTACTTAAGTACTCGTTAATAATAGCAATTTAATTGTTTTTGCTCGAAACCTGAGTACCTATTTGAGAAAGACAATGACTTTACCTACTTCTGGTGAAGTACTGAAATTAATCTAAAACACTTCTAAAACACTTCTAAAACAAAGGGAAATATAACAAATAATGCCCGTATTCACCGAAAGGATAGCACCCTTATTGCGTAACACAATATTACTCTCAATTTGAATCATTTTGAAGCATATTGCTAATCCATTGCTCCATAAGTCGGAAAAATATGTCTGCTCAACAACGTAAATAACGCAATGAATATTGTTCAACTGTCAAAATGAAACCCATTGCTACTGATAGTGTGTTACGCAATTACCCTGCTGGCAGAGGTGTACTTATAGTACAGACGCCATCTTATCAACCTACCCGAAACTGTCTATTTTCGCAATCAACTTTGAACGTAATGCTTCAGCGATAAAGTTGAAAATCTACCTATTAAAGAAATTTGACAGATTGCAGTAGCTTGATGTGCCGGTGTCTGTACAAGCGTGGTGTTGATATTAAAATAGAAAAACGTTTCGCTATTGATTTTTTATAGTGACTCCACAAAGGCCAAGGTCTTAATATAATATTTATAACAAAATCGATTGTCAGTTGCCAGTATTCGTATTCAGTTGGCACGCGGCAGAAAAAGAAACTATACTTGTACTTTTAAAAAAGAGAGAAGTCGGTGTCTTTGGATCTGTATTTTAGTTGTTTTCCACCCATTTCCGAAATTAAAGTAATTGGAAGTCGGTTGTTGTGTTTTTTTTTTTTTTTGTAAAAAAGTTTTTATTTTTCACTTTTTTGTGAGTCAGTTTGTAATTTACCTAAGTACCAATAGCCTAATGTCAACTGCTCATCACCTTTTACAAAATATTGCTTTTCCTGATGCAGGGACGTCGATTGTGGAGGAGTTTTCCTAATAAGAACCAGGAGAACTGGAGCTGATCGAGAAGTCACCGTCAGCTCCACATCACCATACGCATTGTGATGAGCATAAATTGCTTAGCAATCACATTAAAGTACCCAATCGAATCGTAACCTGTGAAATATTTATTATTGAGTAGTTCCGATCGCCATCTGTGGTCTTCAGCATCAGTTCCACTTCACCAAATCGCGCTTTCCGAGAGCACATGCACGAGTTACCATAGAAAATACCCAAACTGATAGCAATTTGGGTATTTTCTACGTGATCATCGAAAGTCATCTATGGGTTGACACAACTCAAAAGCATACTGAGTGTCCGGAAAGTCATGGATTACCTTTCACCTGCTGATGGACCACATTGGGATCTACCAATAAAAAAAAAAATTACCTACTAATATCGCCAGGGCCGATCAAAAATAAGGTAAAATTTTTTTTGGTGAAAATTATAAGTTTGAACCTAAGTTTTAGGTATTTAAAAGATGATACCTGTAACTTTATTGTATTCAATCGATAGTAGGATGATTCAAGATGAAAATAAAAAAAACCTGTACTCAAAAAAGTTTTCATTCGTAGAAATGGCATGGAAAAAACTGATCAAAGGTAGAGATTTTCCAAAATTTCATTAAACATCAAAAAACTCGGAAACCATAAGACTTTTACCATGGTCATTTTTTTTTATTGGTAGATCCCAATGTGGTCCATCAGCAGGTAAAAGGTAATCCATGACTTTCCGGACACCCAGTATGCTTTTGAGTTGTGTCAGCCCATAGATGACTTTCGATGAAAAACGGTGGAAAAGTCGGCTTGCATTTCTCTCATAGAGACGATGAAAGTGGTCTCGAGTTACAATTTTATTGATATTTTACTGTGTTACCTATAAATTGATTTGTACAGACGCCAGCAAGTTTTTGTATTCGTGATGGTTATTTTCATTCAAAAATTCCAGAGATGACTACTGGCATAAATTTATATGTAGGTAATTACTATTAAATAGGAAGATAATAAAGCCAGATAAAGGCAAGGTCGCTGATATGATAACAAAGATTTGGCACGAGCCGAGCGATATAAAACGTGTAACGTTAAATGCGTAAAACCTCAGACACCCCAACTGATTTTTAATTCAATTGACCTATTTCAGAGAGAAAATAAGTCATTAAAAAAATTGTAAAGGTTTTATGTGCTGTTTAATTTTACTGGCCATTCTGATCGTTTCTTGCGTCTGCGACGACGCTTTGCCGAGGGAGGAGTCGTCACCGGGCCGCTGCGCCGCGCTGACATTGGCTTGCTTGACCTATTAATAAATAGACACGGCAACGTTTTTAATGAAGATTTTTTGAAAAATGTGACCTATGTATATTAAAAAGTGGTTCAATTAATTCTGCTCCTTATTCTGATCAAACTATTTTCAGGTTTTGCGCATTTAACGTTACTCGTTGTAGACAATATTTTTTGGGACCGATGCGATGCTTCTGCATACTTTTAGAATAAATTATTGATATATACATATTTAAAGAGATTATTAATTATTTTTATCAGTAGGTACTTACAGTCTATAACGGATTCGCCAGCACACCACGCTACTACCATCTGTCAAATTTCTTTAATAGATTTTCAACTTTATCGCTAAAGTTTTTTGATTTTCAACTTTATCGTTATTCTGATCAAACTAATTTCAGGTTTTGCGCATTTCCGTGATTGGCTGATAGAGAACCTCATCTGTACTGAACCTCATCTAGCCTTTTCCAACTATGTATGTTGGTGACGGCTTCCAGTCATTTTTTTGCTCGAGTACGTATAGTTTTTTATTGTATTTGTTGGTATATTGGCGTAGCTAGCTGACATATTGCAAATAATTTAATTTAGTGTTCTGTGTCTTGTAACGTTAATTACTTTGCATACCTTGTATTGTATTCAATCAAGTATTTTCTAACTGTACAGACAGCTGTGCTGCTGGGGAGTTTGTTGCGCCACTTCTTCTCCCCAGCGAAAGCACTAGGAAGTGGTGAAGGGCGGACGTTTTGGGGACTGTCTTTTGTAATTTTGACGTTCGAAAAGTGCTGATTCTCAGCCTAGTTTGAATAAATGACTTTTGATTTTGATTTTTTTGAGTCTCATCGGATGCAGCTGAATACTAGTATTTTACATGGAGCGACTGCCTATCAGCATAGCAGTGGTGGCCAGTGGAAACAGCCGTGACTTAGGTAGGATTGACATAGGTTTTTTTTTTTTTATTTTTTTTATTTATTTACTCATAACAAAGGTTGTAGATATAGGTAGGTTCGAACCTAGAGAGGCGCTTTACTTCGTGTAAATTATTTCATCACCACTGGTCTCAAAAGAAAACAAAAATATTCATGACTTTTAGGGCAATTGAATTATAGCTATGTTGTAGAAAGATTTTTTGTTGGAAATGACCTCTTTTTCCTTTTCCTTTTTCCTTTCTCCATTTCGTTTGATCCACGTCATTTTGGCCACCCTGTATATGTAATAAATAATAATAATAATAATATTCCACAACTTTCACACAACGCCATCTAGTCCCAAACTAAGCAGAGCTTGTGCTATGGGTACTAGACAACTGATAAACATACATATATATTTCTAAATACATACATATTATAGATAAATTACACCCAGACACAGAACAAATGATCGTGCTCATCACACAAACATTTGTCCTGGGTGGGAATCGAACCCACGACCTTGTGTATAGCAGTCAGGGCCACTGACCACTAGACTAACAGGCCTGTCTGAAATTATGTCACAGATATTGCATTGGCAAAACAAGATGGCGACGTTAGTTCCGATTTTGGCCAGTGATTACGAGTTGTAGGTTCGAACTCAGACAGACAGCCGCTTTACGTTGAGTAAATTATATCATCACCGCTGCCCTCAAAACGGTGAAGGAAAACATCGTGAGGAAACCGACATATCCTAGAACCAAATATTCGAAGACATAATTATGACTAGGCGTGCACTGACTGCACAGGTCCACTCAGTGTGGTTCTTTCCTCAAAAGACCACTTCAGACACCAATCTACATGGTCCTCAAAGATCAAAGATTATATCAGGATTTTTATATACACATTGAAATTGATGATTTTTATATAAACAATGACATGGATATTTACTTGTAAAGTATCTTATTTTTTATTATTATTACTGTGAGTGTGAAGACTATGTGGGTCATTTCTTTTTTTTCGGTTTTCCTTCTTAGTTAGTTTAAATCATGATCTGGCAGTTTGAGTCATTTATGCAGCCTACCCAAATGTCCTTTCATTGGTATTGTTCGTCGAATCGTAAGGCTCCTCAAGTTCTGAGTTGAGTTGCACGATTTTTGACAAATGCGTGCACTGACTGGACAGGTCCGCTCAATCTGTGTGGTTCTTTACTCAAAAGACCATTTCAGACACCAATCTACATGGTCTTCACATGATCTGACCAAGATTATGTCTGGACTTTAAAAGAGACTGTGACCTCTGAGTTTGTTTCGGCCTTTCTTCTCAGAGTAGTCAGATAGGAAACGCCGACCTCATCTAGTTTAAAAAATATGATTGACATGTAAAAGTGTTTGTACAAACCTACTTACAGAAAATAAATCATTTATCATTTATGACATCTACCAACCCGCACTGGGCCCGCGTGGTGGGTTACGGCCCACTCCCTCTCACAGAGAGGAGGCCTGTGTCCCAGCAGTGGGAACATTATAGGCTGAGTTTGTATTTATGTATGTATATCACACTTCGTTGTACAGTCGAGGTCGCTGTACAGTGGAGGGGCCCGTGGCTAAATAATAACAGCCGCACGGGTCGATCGATCAGGTTAAGCTACACTTGCCGCGGTTGTTCTGTGGATGGGTGACAGGCAGCCTTTGTGATATTGATTCGTTGGTGGGAGAAGTGGTGGGAGGCGCCCGACGTGACGGCACAGTGGTGGCATGCGTGTGAGCTGCGCGCGGTACTGGATAGTACTTGGACATTGCAACATTACTTTATTTTTCTAAAATAAAAGATTTTTTCTAAAATAAAAGTAGCCTAAGTTACTCCTTATTACATCAGCTACCTGCCAATAAAAGTCCCGTCAAAATCGGTCCAGCCATTTCAGAGATTAGCCGGAACAAACAGACAGACAGACAAATGTTATTTTGGTGTATGTACCGTATATACAACCTGTAACTTAAATAACGCACAACCTCTTAAGGGGTCATTGTACTCATCATTATGAACAACTTTTACTATGGGACCAAACCTAAAATCGCGAAAAAAAATCTGCTGTTCCCTAAATTTATGTTCGCATAGCTCGTCAAAATGTAGGGAATAGCAGATTTTTTTTTTCGCGATTTCAGGTTTGGTCCCATAGTAAAAGTTGTTCATAATGATGAGTACAATGACCCCTTAAGAGGTTGTGCGTTATTTATGTTACACCTTGTATATTCATATGCATGTAGTAAAAAACGGTTATTTCAATATTACAAACAGACAGAAAGTATGAATAGGTATAAGTACAATAAATTGATGTTTTTATATGGAGTTTAAAAGTCGACATAGTTATATAACCATTATTTAGCTAGCAAGAGCGGAAGATCGCAACGCGCCAAGGTTTATCCACGCTATTCATATATTCCTTGGAAGTATATTAGTTTTTTTTTTTTTGTAAATAATATTCTGGTAATGAGTAAGTCACTACAGTTCGACCGTGGAGAGAATGTGTTTTTGACACCTGTCAGTTTCATACAAACGAATATGTGTTTTGCGAATTTGATCTTTATTCGCTACCTTAGCTTGACTCCTACCGTAAGGACTGGCCGAACAAGTCGGGGGAAAACATGCGTCACATCCACGCAAAACGGCCATCGCTGAGCGTAATGCTAAAACCCTTTGCGAGACAGAGCCCCAGCGCTTATCTTGTCTTCCAGTTACTAGCCATTACGGACTACGAGCGGTAAATCGGTAATACTTGAGTAACAACATGGTAATACCTCTCTTCCAGCGCGCAGCGCCTGTGTTCCCTTCCACATTTAACCCGTCTGCCTTCAAAGCAAGAGGGAACAGTCATCTTCTGGGCACGCTCGTTCCATGATAAACCTCATCCATCGCTTTCCATCAGGCGTCATCGAAGACAAGACCAGGCCTAATCAGTAAAAAAAAAAAACTGTAGCTATGCGTGGCGTTCTATAGTTTCTGACTTCACCCATAGACAACAGGCGTGAGTTATACGTAATTATTATGTAATAAATATTACTGGCAATATTAACGTTCGCATATTTTTTCACAACAGTTCAAAGGTTGATTCTGTTCGGTCCTATTTGTATTTCTTGTTAGCGCTATGGTTTAACTTATCAAGGTTGGTTCGCAGTAGGAATGTATTTATGTGTTCTAAGAAATCTATTAGGTACTTACCGCGTTCATCGTAAATCAAACGTTGGTAACTCTCAAACACAGTATGGGAAGATTTTCGTCCGATTACTTCGGGAAAATCTGTTTTATTTATTGAAATGGGACACTATTGAATATGATAATCTTTATTTTACATAAAATATGGTAAAGTCAGGAAATATAATAAACATAAATATTATTCGCCCGCTTACTCGTCTATTAGACTTTTATAGAATTTAATCTGTGCAACAAAGCAGTACGGACGAATGTCGGTGCGTAAGGAAAAGTCGGATTCTTGACTGTGTGAACCTTAATACTCGGACTTCATAGTCTGTACAGATATCTGTACGAACAAAAATATTATGTATCGTGTGGACCCACTATTAGTCTTTAGCCTTATGTATTCTACAACTTAGAATACATAAGGCTCGTGGCTAAATAATAACAGCCACACGAGTGGATCTTAAAGTTCGATCAGTGGATGGGTGACCATCCATTACATACCTTCCGTGAGTCAGATAGCACGCCAAGCCGTTGGTCCCGACTGTCATTTGTAGATCTTTGACTGTCGTTACGAGTAGTCAGAAGCTCGAAAGTCTGACAAACAGTCTTACCAAGGGGTATCGTGTTACCCAATAATTGGGTTGTGGAGGTCAGATAGGCAGTCGCTCCATGGAAAATATTTAGCTGCATCCGGTTAGTTTGGAAAGCAGATGTGTTAATTTATATTTGATTCGTACCTTCTACTTATGGAATTAATCTGGATTTGCTACGGTCGAGTCAAAATTATCAGCATTAAGAAGATACAAAAAGGCCTCTGGACCGAAATTCAGCTATGGCGACCAATCTCAGCGGAAACCAGGCTTCAGCGCGGTGGATATTATAGTGCACAAGTTTTTGCGTAGACACAGGTGCTCTCCCTCTTCCCTCACTCTCATTGTCCTCAGGGACGGCAATCCGACACGACCAGAGAGAGATCAGGCGCAGGACCAACGGCTTCACGTGCTTTCCGAGGCACGGGGGTATCACACCGCCGACTTCCAAACTCCGGGTTGTTATACTAAGAAATTCCCAATGGAAAAACCTAATAACACATCCCGAACCATGCTTAGCAGTCTCGCTTGCGACCACGAGCCTAACGGGTCATGATAAATGATAAATGATAAATGATTTATTTTCTGTAAGTAGGTTTGTACAAACACTTTTACATGTCAATCATATTTTTTTAAACTAGATGAGGTCGGCGTTTCCTATCTGACTACTCTGAGAAGAAAGGCCGAAACAAACTCAGAGGTCACAGTCTCTTTTAAAGTCCAGACATAATCTTGGTCAGATCATGTGAAGACCATGTAGATTGGTGTCTGAAATGGTCTTTTGAGTAAAGAACCACACAGATTGAGCGGACCTGTCCAGTCAGTGCACGCATTTGTCAAAAATCGTGCAGCTCAACTCAGAACTTGAGGAGCCGTACGATTCGACGAACAATACCAATGAAAGGACATTTGGGTAGGCCGCATAAATTACTCAAACTGCCAGATCATGATTAAAACTAACTAAGAAGGAAAACAGAAAAAAGAAATGACCCACATAGTCTTCACACTCACAATAATAATAATAATAAAAAATAAGATACTTTACAAAGTAAATATCCATGTCATTGTTTATATAAAATTCATCAATGTCAATGTGTACATAAAAATCCGGACATAATCTTTGATCTTTGAGGACTATGTAGATTTGTGTCTGAAGTGGTCTTTTGAGGAAAGAACCACACAGATTGAGTGGACCTGTGCAGTCAGTGCACGCATTCGTCAGTAACCGTGCAGCTCAACTCAGAACTTAAGGAGCTCAACGATTCGACGAGTAATACCAAGGACAGGACATTTGTGTAGACCGCATAGACCGCTCAAAGTGCCAGACCATGATTAAAACGGAAACCCACATAGTCATCACATTCACAATAATTAAAATAATATAAGACTTCAAACAGTAAATGTTCATGTCATTCTGTATATAAATAGATATTTAGAAAGAGAAAAAACAAAAGTGTAAGTCAGCAAAAAATAAAAAAATAAACAACATTCACTGTCTAGACCTATTGGAGCAGCTCAATCCCAAGCTTTTTTGTCCTCAATATAGTCTTTTACAGTATAATAGGCTTTCTGGCATAGTTTTAACTTTATAAAAGATTTGAATTTATTAATGCTTAGTTCTTGAATGTGGCTAGGAAGTTTATTATAAAAACGTATACATTGGCATCTAAACGAGCCACCTATTTTCTTGAGCCTTGTTGTAGGAACAACAAATTTGTGTTTGTTCCTAGTATTTATGTTATGGATATCACTGTATTTTTTAAACAGATTAATATTTTTATGTGCATACAAAAGATTATCATAAATGTACTGAGAAGGCACAGTCATTATATTAATCTCTTTAAACTTGTCTCTGAGGGAGTGTCTAGGACTTAATTTATAAATAGAACGAATTGCCCTTTTTTGTAAAATAAAAATTGTCTGAATATCGGCGGCATTTCCCCACAGCAGAATACCGTATGACATCACACTATGAAAATAACTAAAGTAAACTAAACGGGCTGTCTCTAAATCAGTTAAATCACGAATTTTCCTAACGGCGTATGCTGCAGAGCTAAGCTTTCTTGACAATTTATCTATATGGGGGCCCCATTGAAGCTTGGCATCTAAAGTTATGCCTAAGAATACTGTGGAATTTTCGGGTTTTAACTCTTCACCCTTTATGAGAACACTAGTTTCTACTTGTCTAACATTTGGTATCGTAAACTTAATACATTTCGTTTTTTTTTCGTTAAGAAGTAGATTATTAACATTAAACCAGTTAACTACTTTTGCGAGGGCACTATTTATATTGTCAGTAACCAGCTGCTGACGTTTGAGTTTAAATAAAAGTGAAGTGTCATCTGCAAACAACACTATATCATGTTCATCCTTTATGAGGTAAGGCAAGTCATTGATATAAATAATAAATAAAAATGGTCCAAGTATTGAGCCCTGTGGGACCCCCATTCTTACTACAGATCCGGGTGACCTTTTCCCGTTAACATCAACTCTCTGAATCCTATCACTTAAGTAAGAAGTGAGAAGATCCAGAGAGGCGTTCCGGATTCCGTAGTGGTGAAGTTTCCTGATTAAGGTTTCATGAAGAACACAATCGAATGCCTTTGACAAATCACAAAAAATGCCCAAAGCATCGCATTTGTCCTCCCATGCATTATAAATATGTCCTAAAAGTTCAACTCCGGCATCGGTAGTTGAACGACCCCTTGTAAAACCGAACTGTTTATTATTCAGTAATTTATTGTTATTGAAAAATCTTTGCAATTGATTTAAAATAAGTTTTTCATAAATTTTACTAAAGGTGGGTAGTACGGAAATAGGTCTATAATTAGTAGGGTCTGATGTACTACCCGATTTAAACAACGGTATTATTTTACTGTGTTTCATAAGATCAGGAAACTCACCACATTCAATACAATTATTAAATATATCAGCTAAAGTAGGTGCTACAATGTTTATAATTGTCTTAGCAACATCCACAGAATTGCCCCATAGATCTGCAGTCTTTTTAACATTTAACATGTGAAAAGTTTTAATTATATCTGTACAAGTGACAAATTCGAAGTGAAATTCCGAATCACAAACTGGAACGTTTTCCTTAAGTAAAGACTCTGCAGCAGTGGGTGATGAGCTTAGAGATTTAGTAGTTACCACGGGAATCTCTGTAAAGAAATTTTCAAAGGCCGCGGCGACCTGGGAATCTGATCTAATTACATTGTCATCAATAGCAAGGCTGTAGTCACTACTTCGGTTGCATGACCTTCCTGTTTCGCTATTAATGACATTCCAAGTCATTTTAATAATGTTATTACTATTTTTAATTTTTGAACTCAAATAACGTGACTTGGCCATACTACAGACTGTTTTAAATATTTTAGAATAATTTTTAACATATAAATTAAATTCAGCAGTGTTTATACAAATTCGTTCATCATATAATTCATAAAGTCTTTTTCTACTTTTGGTCAGTCGAAGAAGATATACAGTGACATTGTATCAGAAAGGTCTAGTCATATTTAAGGGTGTGGCCATGTTTGTACAGACGCCAGCACATCAAGCTACTACAATCTGTCAGATTTCTTTAATAGATTTTCAACTTTATTGCTAAAGCATAAGGTTCAAAGTTGATTGGGAAAATCTGACAGTTTCGGGTAGTTTGATGTGCTGGCGACTGTACCATCAAACTGAACTATTTTCTCCATGGAACGAACATCGTAACCGCAAAGCAAATCCAAAAGATTACCCAAGTAATCTGCGTGCGCGATTTAATTTCCAAACATGTTAACAAATATGAGTTATTGTAAAAATAACTTTAATACCTACACAATAAAGTTCAGTTAAAGCAACAACTTAAAAAAAAAAACATAACTTACAATAGTCACTCTGAAATCAACTTAATTCTAACTACTACGGTAAAGTTGATATTTGTTTAACTTGAAATTAGATCAATTAGAAACAAGAATTTGAATAGACAAATATATGCCCTTGTTCACAAACTAAACTAAATTTAAAAACAGAAGATAAATATTAGTTTAGTCCTGTCAATTTAGTCAGCGCCTGACATAAATTGACGCATTTTTTAAAGCCAATTTTTTAATCATGTCTTAACTTGTCTATGGAGTATCTCAATTTGACAGGACTAAACTAATATTTATCTTCTGTCCTTTTCGTAATGAAATAGAAAGAAAAAGATGCATTGAACTTAAATTTAGTTTTGTTTGTGAACAGGATCGGCACCATTACCTATATTGTATGTAGATATGAATGAATATATTTGAATTTAAAAGCAAACAACAATGCCGCGGAAACCAGTAGAATGTATTTAAAAAGATAACGTTTTCTATTATTATCTTTTTTTCAGCATTTATAACCGTAATTGGCGACAGGGAGAGATAAACGTTGCGATTTTGGTGCGATAATAAACGCGGATACCATTCACTGACGCGGCCATTAGGCCCTCACGTGTGCAAGTGAATGGTCGCAGAGATTGATTAATTACGGGTATGCTTACAAATTCCACTCCGCACATAACACTGTCACAGCACCAATCTATCTCGTCTGCTCGAGGTCCGTCCGTCAGCAGAATATTAGCGTTAGGTACAGACGCCAGCTCATCAAGCTACTACAATCTGTCAAATTTCTATAATAGATTTTCAACTTTATCACTGAAGCATTAGGTTCAAAGTTGATTGGGAAAATTTGACAGCTTCGGGTAGCTTGATGCGCTGGCGTCTGTACATTTGCCTGACACATGCTGAACTAGACTCCCATTTGGTGCAATCTTGAGACGCACAGTGCACACTGCACTTTGTATAGTATACTCGTTATTTTGATTAAGAGTGTCATAATTGTCTTCGTAGTGTCACTATCTTCTTCTCTATGTTTTTTTTTTTGTATGTTGGGTTGGCGCCTTGTTTTTAAATATTCTTGTAATTTGTTATCATTTAATTGTGTTTTCGTGTGTTGTGCTGTCTTTTGTGTGTTGCTGTTGTATTGTATTTTGTGTGTGCACTAAATAAATGGTTTATCTACTTACATTTATGTTTATCTGGCTGTATGTCTGTACAATGGTTTATCTGTCTATTTATCAAATTATGTCTGAAATGATACTATGAGTTATAATACTTAAAATCGGGCTTTTCAGCCGATCATTCTGTGAGTACTAACATAAATGAAATTATCCAGAAAAAACCGGATTTACCGACATAGCTTGCAGAATAAGCAAGCTAAAGTGGCAGTAGTTTGGGCATGATGGTCGAAGGACCGTTGGCCGGTGGACGAGTCCTGCACCCTAATTGCGTAACAAAATATTACTCTCAATTTGAATCATTTTGAAGCATATTGCTAATCCATTGCTCCATATGTTCGAAAAACGTGTCTACTCAAAAACGTAAATAACGCAATGAATGTTGTTGAACTGTCAAAATGAAACCCATTGCTACTAATAGTGTGTTACGCAATTGGCCTGCTAGAGAGGAAACCGCGTAACGGCAAGCGTAGTGTGGGACGCCGCTCCAAAATCGTATGAAGACATTGAAAAAGTGGCTGGGACACATTACATGCGGAAGGCGGAGGACGGGGATAGGCCTATTTGCAGCACTGGAGTGCGCTAGGCTGAGTTGATTCCGTACTTTTGCCTAAAAACAATCCAACAAAGAGATTCTTTTCTTTATAATAAATCTCGTTACCTTCAGTCTTACGAAAAAAAAAGTAACGGTAGCTAGTTTACACACTTTTCCTTCCTTTTCTTTTTGTATAGCCAGAAAATTAGGTTTAAAAAAAAAAAACTTTGTGGGTACGCACCTACAAAATTGTACCTATGTATGTAAATAAATCTTGGTCGACAAGAATGAATCATTCGACGATATCCTCAGTGGAATAAATCAAGTAATTTACATTAAAATGTGAACTATTGTCCACTTGCGTCATCATAACAAACTGGTCGCAATCAAAATAATAAAACTGGCTTAAGAATTTAATTGCTTAAACAAGATTGAAAATAGTGCCATCTAGCGTCGAATAGGAAGGACGATTTTAATGTCAAACTTTGGAAGAGGTTGTCTATGTTATTTTCCCGCTTTTTGTTGCTGTCAAATCAATCTTCGCTTTTGGATTCTTCTCCGTTCGAAACCGCATAAAATTATGATAAGTCATTTAGTTTCACAACTTGCTTCAATAAACAAGATCTTACTTAGAACCCAATACTTTACAAGTATTTGTAACTCCGAAATTATTTGCTCTTTCAGATACCATAATTATCAGTTACATAAGTACACAAGAAATATCTATAAAAAAACCTAATACACAAATAAACAAGTATGTACCATACATACCAGCTACCTACACCATATAATTATATAGACTCGTATCTATGGGGAAGTGTGCCACTTATACGCAAAATATTACTTATATCAACACTGACGTCACCTATTTATTTAGCTTTTAGCATTTATTTAGATTGGAGGCTCCCAAACTTTTTCTCTCATAGAACACTTTAAAAATTTTGCTGGTTCCGGTGGACCCGCTACATTTCTACCATATTCCCAAAGCTCGACAAAAAAAGTGAAGATTAGGTCTAACGTAGACCCCCGTAGAGTCTCCCGTGGACCTCTGGGGGTTCAACTGGACCACTTTGGGAATCAATGATGTAGATGGGTTGGGAGTGGGACTTTTTGGCGCAGCCGTGAGGCACACTTTCCTGTTTAATTACTCACACCGGACTTTACTCTTTTTTATTTGATATTTATTTGTTTTTTATCTGATGTATGTCTCAAGTGTACTGTGTGTCTTATAGTCTGTGCTAAATAAATGTATTTTCTTTATAGATGAATATGCTTTCAGTAAGTAGGTGGGAGGTGCCATAGTAAAGTTGGGCATGCAATGCGATCCGACTCAACAATCTTAGCAATAGGTACAGTAATCATCTGCCACTAGCTTAACGCTTAACATCTAGCCCACTGATTCCCAAAATGGCCCAGATGGACCCCCAGGGGTCCATGGGAGACGTGACGGGGGTCTACGATAGATCTAATCTTTACATTTTTTGGTACCACTGACATGTCTGTCAATATCATTGTGATATGTATTTTCGTTACGATAAGGTTGCTTTTGGGATGGTGCCACTAACAAGTCTGTCAATATCATTGTGATCTGTATTCCCGTTACTATAAAGTTGCTTATGGGTTGATGCCACTAAGTTGTCTGTCAATTTCACTGTGTACTTTAATCTCGTTACAATAAGATTGGTTTTGGATTGGTGCCAGTAACATATCTGCCAATATCATTGTGAGCTTTATTCTCGTTGCAATAAGGTTGCTTTTGAGTTGGTTCTGTCAGATGTATAATAACTGTGAACGGACTGTAGAGCGGATTGTCCAGGGAATTGTCATGATTCCAACACAGTATTGTTTGATAACAAATGTTTGTAATTTAAATGGTGTTGGACCTGAAAAGAGGCCATTGTACTCATCATTTCAAACAACTTTTACTATGAGACCATCCTGAAATCGTGAAAAAAATATCAGCTGTTCCCTACATTTATGTTCGCATAACTCGTCAAAATGTAATGAACAGCTGATATATTTTTCACGATTTCAGGATCAATACCATTTAAAATACACCTTGTATATTATGAGTCCGTCTTGATATCAGCCAGTCGATTCTGTTAAAATCTCACCGTGAAATCATAAGTGAAGTGAGCACTTAATAGTGTTAATCCCTAGCGAATGACAGCTCACTCCACGCTCACTTCACACAAACTTTCACTGTGAGATGGTTACAGAATCGCACGGCACTTTTCAATTTAATTATTCGGTAGAATGACAAGCGAATTTGAATTTGATATTGTCTTCATTATAGACACTGCACTAACTCTAGCGTAATTGCGTAATACACGAACAGCCGGGCGATTCTGTAAAAATCTCACCGTGAAATCATAAGTGAAGTGAGCTTGCTGTAAGCAGTGTCAATAGTGTTAATCCCCAATGACAGCTCACTTCACCTAAGTTCTCACGGTGAGATTTTTACAGAATAGCACTGCTGTAGCAAATTACTTTCATTTTGATAGTTCAACAAGATTCATTGCATTACTTACGTTATTGAGCAGACAATTTTTTCGAACATATGAAGCAATAAATTCAGATTGTAGGTTGTAGTTTTCAATTTGACTATTCGGTGGAATGACAAGCGAGTTTTAACTTTATTTTGTACACAGAGAATCCACTGACTTCTGTTCTATATTAAGACATGATTGTCTATGAGTGGCGTAATATTTGCAAATCATCGCGTCTTTGATAAGGATTATGTTCAACACACTTGTTCGTAAAGTGGGCTCTTAACGAACCGCTTTTAGGTCCATAATGTGCTTTACCTATACTTAGTGTTACCGCACTAGTGCGGTAACGCAACAGATAACTATTTACTAGTCGAAGATGTGCGATGTGATGTGCGTTTTTTTTTAATCTCATCAGAGACTTCATGCCAAAAAGAATCCGCGGGCTATATTTAACTTTTTTTTAAATAGTCTGTGTTGTCCTTTGTCCCAATATTAACTAAAATTTATTTAGGTACCTTAAGTTGTACGTGGTCCCTCCCGGAACCACATGGAAAAGACTCTGACTGCCGTTCTATTATTGAGGATTATCACTGAACTAATGTATATTTCTCTATGTCAATAGTACAGACGCCAGCACATCAAGCTACTACAATCTGTCAGATTTCTTTAATAGATTTTCAACTTTATCGCTAAAGCAAGGTACAAGGTTAATTGGGAAAACTTGAAGTTTCGGGTAGCTTGATGTGTTCAAGCGTTCGGTCCAAAATAAATGTTTTATGCGACATTCTCATTGTCTCTTTCTATTATACAACGTGTAACGTTAAATGCGCAAAATCTCAGACACCCCAACTTATTTTTAAATTCAATTGACCTATTTCAGAGAGAAAATAAGTCATTAAAAAAATTGTAAAGGTTTTATGTGCTGTTTTAGTTTTACTGGCCATTCTGATCGTTTCTTGCGTCTGCGACGACGCTTTATCGAGGGAGGAGTCGTCACCGGGCCGCTGCGCCGCGCTGACATTGGCTTGCTTGATCTATTAATAAATAGACACGGCAACGTTTTAATGAAGATTTTTTGAAAAATGTGACCTATATTAAAAAGTGGTTCAATTAATTCTGCTCGTTATTCTGATCAAACTATTTTCAGGTTTTGCGCATTTAACGTTACACGTTGTATACGAGTTTGTGTGTGCGTGCGAGTAGATATCGTGAAGAAACTTCGTTCCTGATGGAGATCCGAGGAGAACTGGAACCGAGTATACTCGATTCAGCTTCAGCGACGGTTCAGTTCTGAAAGAGCACAAAGTGCGCCTAAAGCAGTTTTCACTTAAAACGAGTTAGTTACATACAAATAAACAAACATACAGGTAAAACTAATAAAAGCGTGTTAAAAAGGACAGAATGTAGTCTTTAACTTTTTTAAATTATCTGTGTCGTGACGTCGAATGAGCCACAGGATGAAAATATCAGTTCAACAACAGAAGGCCAATTCCTGCCGGTCGATTCTGTAAAAATCTCACCGTGAAATCATAAGTGAAGTGAGCACTTAATAGTGTTAATCCCTAGCGAATGACAGCTCACTCCACGCTCACTTCACTCAGGCTTTCACGGTGAGGTTTCAGAATCGCACGGCTGTAATAAAAAAATTTCATAATCTAGTTCCGATCTCACCCAAGCGACAATCAATGTAAAAAATGAGACTGAAATCAGACCGTGAACGTTCTTAAAAGAATTATCCCTCTGAGCACTGCCCTTGAATTTCATGTCCCGGTGTTATCAGGCAATCATATCTGTATGCTGTTTGTTTTGCGCAAAAGACACGCGCGAATAACGTTATTATTTATGTACAGACGCCAGCACATCAAGCTACTACTGTCAAACTACTTTAGTAGATTTTCAACTTTATCGCTAAAGCATAAGGTTCAATTTCGATGTGGAAAATTTGATAAGAAAAGGCTGAAGAATTTAGAGGTTTCGTATACGGAAATTGCCTTCGGAAAATTTAGCGTTACATATTGTAATTTTATTGTTATAAGGATCACAGTATAATTTTAAGTAATCACAGTAGATTAATGAGGGTAAAAATAGTTTCACTCTCGCCTGCATTGCACAGGCTTACACCAGTGCCGGACGGGAATGGCCAGGTGTTCCCGGCCCATCCCGTAGCCCCCCACCCGGGGGGACATGCAGGGCCCGCCAGCTAGGCGGGCATGCGCCGGGGGGATTGTGGACGCAAAGGCTGAGCCGGATTCCCATGACCCCCCCATCAAGGCGATGAGGGAACACCGCTGAGTTTTAGTGGGTATACTGCCACTCTGGCAGGGAGTCCCACATACTCCGTTCCGTCCCCCGACGAGCGGAGATGCGTAATGTCATTTCTCAGCGAAAAAAAAAAAAAAAAAAAAGGGTAAAAATAGTCCCCCAGACTGAATTTCGACCCATCTGATTGGAGACTAGCCTTCGGCGCAGGAGATATTATAGTGCAGCAGTATGGGCACAGACACCGGTACCCTCTCCTCTCTCACTCTAATAGTCCGATGGGACGGCAATCCTATCGAAGAGAGATCAGGCGCAGGACTTAGGTACAGTACTTTTTTTTTTTTTTTTTCTTTTGGCTTCGCACGGTTTGTGCATTCAGCCAGTGTCACGTTTTCATCTTATATTACGTACAGTACTTTCCGAGGGTTTCACACCGCCACATTCCGGTTAGACGGTATACACGGAGAGAAAATCCTTAGGAAAATTACTGTGCTCGTCACTGTAAAGTGAGACTGGCTGTCAGACTTTCGGGCTTCTGACTACCCGTAACGACTGTCAAAGATCCACGAATGACAGCTGGGACCAACGGCTTAACGTGCTTTCCGAGGCACAGAGGGGTCTTGGTATGTAAAGATGGTCACCCATCCACAGACCAACCGTGGCAAGCGTAGCTTAACGTGATCGATTGACCTGTGCGGCTGTTATGCCACGGGCTGCCCCTTTATATATTATAGTATATACTTAATATATAAATATATACAAATTCGCTAGGTATTTATTTATTCGCTATTTATTTTATTTATTTATGTATTTAAACTTTTCGCACACAAAAAGGTACAAAGGCGGACTTCAACAACACGCATTCAACATTATAATAATAATAATAATATTCCACAACTTTCACACAACGCCATCTAGTCCCAAACTAAGCAGAAGTTACATTACACTAACAAGTCTTGTGGCAAAGGGCTACACGCAACAATATGGAGTAGATCATGAAGAAACATTTTCTCCAGCTGTAAGATACTCTAAAATAGGACTCGCTCGGACTCTCTCTCTAGGACTCTGATGGCTATGATGACCATGGTGAAGCCGAGGGAAGAGAAAACAAGCCAGAACGTAAGCGAAAACGAACGAATAGCGCAGGCAAGCGATGCGATGCGACGGAGTGGGGCGGTGGGAGAGGGGAAATTCACGCTAGAAGCTAGTTTATCACATACTTTCATTGATACGACTGAGGGTACTTACTTGTTCCTGTCTTCAACAATAGATGCCAGAAACACCCACCTTCATAAAGTTTCTTTTAACAGATACGCGCTAAAACAAAAGATCACTCAGTGGCTACTTCAGCAAGATTACATCACAACTGAAAATTTACTGACATACATCTCTTAAACTCTCTTAAACTCAAACATACCTAACATCTCCCCTACCATCACATCATACTATACACATACACCACACTCAACACCACACAATCACCCACCCAAATATACGCAACTGATTCATTCCTTTATACCTTATTTTTTTATTTTTTTTTATCAGTGTACGTTTTTAGGTCCCACATCGTCACTGGTTTAACTTGTTGTTGTCTTTTAATAAATATAATAATTTAGTCCACGTAATGGCTGAACCCTATCTCTTAAGATACAGGCCAGACCTAGTTTAAGGGATAGAGTTGAATTTATTGTACTCCTAAGTTAAAGTTGTATTGAATAGCGTCAACTGAATGTATGCAGTGCAATGTGATTTTGTTTTATGCAATAAATTCTTTATTATTATTATTATTATTATTTGTTGCTCGAGTAGCTAAAATAAAATCTCTTTCCTCAACAGGTTACAAACCAAACTGAAGGTTGCAGACACGATGCTGTTAGATGAGGTAATGCCTACCATGAGGAGCCTCAGTCCTGACCCTGAGGACATGGCTGCCATCACCAGGAAGTGTAACACAACCCTGGTAAGTTTAGAAACATAATTACACATGTTTATTTCTGTAAATTAAAATAATAAGTAAGCAAATAACAACTCATACCTAATTAATACTAAAAAATATACATATATTATATATGTACAAGTATCTAACAAATAAAAAATATAAAGAAAAAGGCAGGAGCTCATTAGGCAACAAAAAATTCGTCCGCATCGCTGTTAATAGGATAACTGGTGCCCAAAAGGCTGGCAGCATTACCACGTTGGATGGCAATGCTGATTCTTTGAGCTAAAAATAGGCCAGCCCTCTGGAAAGTAAGTAAATTACACATTATTCTAGACACAACAGTTAGGATTTGCAATGAAGAGGGACGGATCTCAAAAGAAAAAGAAGAATTGAAAACATAATACGTTTGTGGCGACATCTACAACGCCACATGTGAACTACGCGTTACAAAGACGTCACGCCAATTCCGCACCGCGCAAGCAATGTTTACATCGCGACTAGGATAATATAAACCCATACATACTTAACCCTGCAGTGCATGATTTTTCTTATCGGCTTAAAAAAAATACATTAGCCTGCAAGTATAATACCATTTCTCGAAAAAATATTTAGAAAAATCATAACATAACTCAATAGAAACGTATGTTTTTGTGCATGGCACATCATGCATTATAATGTTAATATGTGTTACGTAGTATCAATGAAATTACAAGATTACACGTAAAATGACAAATATGAACATGAACTTACCTAGATATATTTCGACCCTGAAAATTCTATCATTTTAATTTTATCATTTTTTTGCGATTATTATACGCCGCTCGTTAATCGTATTCAAAGTACCCACCGATTTGAAGAAAACATAAATAAATGTTTATCTACAGATCCATCCAAAATATATGGTACTAAATTCGAAACACAAATAATAGTTAATCTTGTCAACACTAGATCACGCTACTTGGATCGATTTTTAAAATATAAGACATTTTTCGGTATGTGCCATATGTGGGACACTATGCGCTGTGTAGGGTTAAAGGATAAATGATTCTATTTCTGTAAGTAGGTTTGCACAACCACTTTTACAGGTCAATCATATTTTTAAAAACTATATGAAGTCGGCGTTTCCTATCTGACTAGTCTGAGAAGAAAGGCTGAAACAAACTCAGAGGTCACAGTCTCGAAAGTCCAGACATAATCTTGGTCAGATCATGTGAAGACCATGCAGATCGATGTCTGAGATAGTCTCTTGAGGAAAGAACTACTCAGATTGAGTGGACCTGTCCAGTCAGTGCAGAAAGAAAAATAAAAGAAATAAAATGACCCACACAGTCTTCACATTCACAATAAATAATTATTAAAATAATATGAACACAACTGTCTCTAATGAGACAAACTTTTTTCTTTTGTTACCGATTTTTAGATTTCTTGACATTGTCTTACTTTACAAAGTAAGCAAATGTCATCATCACTAAATAGTATAAAACAAAGTCAAGTCCCTGTCTGTCTGTCCCTATATATGCTTAGATCTTTAAAACTCCGCAACGGATTTTGATGCGGATTTTTTTAATAGATAGACTGATTCAACAGGAAGGTTTATATGTATAATACATACATAATGTACTAGAGGAACACTGGTAATTTTAGAGGTTTCTAATGTAATGTCGTAAATGAACACATTTTTTTGCGCTTACATTGTAAACGCTGGCTGAACCCGTCGAGATAGATCAAAATAATGTACTACAGTATTGTACACCTTAAAAAGGTCTACAAAAAAGTCCGCGATGGTATATGTCTATCTCTTAGGGATAACCCACAATAACCATTTTTTATCCTATACTTTTTACGAGAAATAATGGCTCTAAAATTATCAGTTTCTCCATTGCACCCGTGCGAAGCCGGGGCGGGTCGCTAGTAGTCTATATAAAATTCATTAATGTCAATGTCTATATATAGGGTGACTGGTAATTAGTGACCGATACTTAAACACATGATTCTACTCATCATTACAAACAACTTTTACTATCAGACCAAATCCGAAATCGCGAAAAAAAAATCAGCTGTTCCCTACATTTATGTTCGTACGAGTCGTCAAAATGTAGGGAACAGCTGATTTTTTTTTCGTCATTTCACTTTTTGTCCCATTATAAAACTTGTTTGTTGTCATGAGTAAAATCATGTGTTTAAGTATCGGTCACTAATTACCAGTCACCCGATATAAAAAAAATCAGTATGTAAAAATTGATTTATTTGTCCTCAATATAATCTGCGGTATAAAAGGCTTTCTGGCACAACTTGCGTTTGATGTATCATTTGAATTTATTAAGGCTTAGATTTTCAACGTGGCTTGGAAGTTTATTGTAAAACCGTATACATTGGCATCTGAACGAGCCACCTATTTTCTTGAATCTTGTTGTAGGTACAGACGCTAGCACATCAAGCTACGTCGGGAGTCAAGAGCTGACTTCCGGCCACCGTAGGCGCGGGCTTGCGGACGGCGAGCAATGGGCAGTTCGCCGTCCGGTAAGGGCCAGGCCCGGGTCGACGGCGCGTTGTGTTCCACGCGCGCCTCAAAGAGGTGTCAGCAGTAACTGACGGGGTCCACTGGGGCCGATGCCTGCCAGGGTTGCGGGTTGTTCGAAAGAGTTACCGTGGCCCTTGGCACAGGCAACTGAAGGAACAGGGGTGGGTTTTAGTCAGTAAAAGTCTGACACACATTAAATTATCAAATTTAGTTATGTGATAATTTCCCACCCAAAAAAAAAGCACATCAAGCTACTCGAAATTGTCAAATTTTCCGAATCAACTTTGAATCTTAAACTTTAGCTATAAAGTTTAAAATCTATTAAAGAAATTTGACAGATTGTAGCATGGTATGCTGGCGTTTGTACTTTACTTAATTTTTGTTTGTTCCTAGTATATTAAAGTCACTTTTGGTGTCTCTCTATGTGACCGCGTTTTTTGAAAATTTTGATGCTATTTTCACCATAATTTAGTTACACTAGGGAATTTATTCCGGAAGTTTTTTGTGTATCATACATTCATATTAAAGTTAAATATATTAAAGAAAGGAATATTATTTTCCAGGCGACTAACAACTTAAAAGGGCGACTAACTATTTGCTACTGAAAATAATGACATGGCGACTAATATTAGGTTCTGTTAGGTTCCTTTAAACCCTGCAGGCGGAAATAGGGGTCCCGCGAAGCGGGGCTCCGTCGACTACTTCTAATTATTATTATTAAAGATAATTAGTTAACTTGATACACAACCTCGTTGTTTAATTTAAGAATGCCCATTTTCTACTTTTTATCCGCCGTCCGTAGCTGCCAACCTACTATTTTTGCTACCCCAAATTCAGATTAATTTGTCGCCGCATTAAATACATGCCTTAAAGAAATCTCTAGTCGTTATGTAGACTAATTTTATCATTATTTTCACAGCCACTTACTTCGTCACGTAATTAATTATCTGTAGTTCAAAGATAATATATGTTCATGGCACAATATCGTGCAGTGGTCAAAGATCGGAACATTTATTTGATTGAACTTGATTGAGCAGTGGTGTTCATTGTTCAATGAGTTTTATTCGCGTGCATTTACGCGGGCGACATTTGACATATTTTGATTTGAAAAACGCGGGCTGTCAATGTTGATTTTTTTTTTGTTTTGGTTCGCACGGTTTGTGCATTCAGCCAATGTCACGTGTCAATGTTGATTGATTGTCCGTTGACGCTTACCTATCTAAATTTTTTTTAAATTTTTTTTTAATAGTAAGTATTTCGTCAGTCAGTGTAGTAACATATTATAAATAATAGATACTAATTTTATAGTTAAATTTTTATACGTACAGCATAACAGCAATAAGTAGGTCAATATTATTCAAAATGCGGTGAAATTAGATCTCGAAATCCTAAAATTGAGTTATTACGACTGCTTCACAAATTATTCTGAAAGTGACAGCGCTTTCAGTCCGGCTGCCGAGAGAATGCGTTCCTTATATTTGCCAGTGCGACCATTCTAGTAAGTAGGTACCTAAATATCAAATTCGCGAAACACGTACCTATTCGTTTGTATGAAACTGACAGGTGTCAAGAACGCAGTCTCTCGTCAGCCGCGCTGTAGAGTTAATAAATAAAAGGATTGACTCATTCAGCAGCAGACTTCAGAAATACAAGCTGCGTACAAAAAGATACCGATATTATCTTCATATCTTAAAAAAAAAAACAACGCAAGCAATCGACGTAGCATTACATCTTAACAATTTAGACCCCAAAAATAAAACAGTAAGTTTCATAACATTATGCAATATTGCGCAATTCTTTCGTAAGTTTCCATGTGTTTTAATAGATGGCGCTACAATTAAAAACAGCGAAATAAATTACAGTTTCAAATTAAAAATATCGTCTCAAATCACAAACACAGACAAGCAAATTACACTTGAATTACCTGTGAATTACTTAATATTAATTACTGATCAAATTTTACTAGAAATCCATCTAAAAACTGCCTGCATATCCAAGGAGATACCTGTAAAACTGCTGAACGCTTGTCTGAAAAATATTTTTTGCCTGTAAAACCAAAATAGTTTTTTTTTTTTTAACAAATAAAAATATGTATTCTTAAAATTCAGTGATGGTTGAGCCTAGTTGCGCCATCTAGTGCTAAAAGATTGCTTTGTTCTACCGAATTGTTTGACTAGTGCAGCTACTCCATACTAGATGGCGCTCTTATAAAACTACGTATTTGCTAAATGTTTTTACTTTATAAAAAAATTGAAAATTCCTAGTAAAAATAAGGTATTTTATACTTAAATATTTTCTACGATAACAATAGATTATGTGAAAGGTAACCTTTCGTAATCGGACGGATGTTATCTATAGAGCAATAACACCTCTCTATCATTTGTATAGCTCTGTTCCTCTCAAACTGTCTGCATGACGTGTGCTTTTCACGCTGTTTCGATCGTGGCGAAGTCAGTCACAAACCGATTCCGATGTCGTATGATCTTGTTATTTGATGTTATTTCATCAAATATTAATACAAATAACCTTTGTATCGAGTTCTAAGTGTTTTTCGCGTAATTAACTTCGATTTAAGTGCGAACTTAAGGCGGATGTCTGTGTATTTCGTGTGTGTATCAAGTGATAAGTGGAACGTTGTAAAAACAGTAATTCTTGCTGTTTTCCAAGTGCTTTTACCTGATTTCGTGGATTATCTTCCGTTATAGGAGTTAACGGAGCGTATCATACCTTTGATGCAGCAGTCTTTGTGTAAAAATACTTTCATTATATTTTTAACCTATTCGTAACTTTTAACTTTGGAGGTTACGATAATTTTCGCTAAAGTTAAGTTACTTACTAAAAACCATGTCCTTTGCTTCACTCGAAGTACCTACGTTTGCCTTTTCCTAGACACAAATAAGCAGTGCAAACAACCGCTGCTTTTATCGATTCTTATCGGATTTCTATGAACTGAACTTTAATTTTAGTCAACAACGTATGAATTACGCATTTAAAACACATGGAAACCTTAATCAGCGACACAATTAAAATACTTTATTTGCCTATTTTATATCTTCAAACTACCTTGCTGTAATTGGCTTAATAAAAAAATACCTTGGCATAACAGACAAGATTCTAACAAGAAAACAAACACAGTTTATGAACAACTTTGATTGACTTTTTCAATAAATTATCAGCAAGACTTGTAATTAAATGAAATATCAGGTTATTATTCTCAGCTGGTTTTTCCTGGTTATTGTATTGTGTTATGGCTATCTTGAAAAATGAATTCTGTGTTTGTAATGAAGTTGATACAATACTTGTTTTGTGCACCTTGTACACAGTGCCCATGGAAATTATGAATAGAAAAAAAAAAAAGTTGTTGACTTTTCTGTACAACAAAATAACAAAATCAAATCACTATAGTGAAATGTTGTTTTAGTCTAGTTCTCACTTGTTTTTGCAATGTTTACAAAATATATCTTCCAGAAAACAAAACAGAACAAGAGTTTTAAAACAAAATTTAATTATAATTTCAATACCTACTCACAACCTAAAATAATAAGTTTTGAATTGGCTGAATATTAATATGCCTTTGACATGACTTATAATATTGAATAAATTATTACTTTGCTACCTACTTTATGAATTACTAGCGACCCACCCCGGCTTCGCACGGGTGCAATGCTGATCACTACATAGTATAAAACAAAGTCGCTTCCCGCTGTCTGTCTGTCTCTATGTATGCTTAGATCTTGAAAACTACGCTACGGATTTTGATGCGGTTTTTTTTTTTTATAGATAAGAGTGATTCAAGAGGAAGGTTTATATGTATAATACATGCATAATATAGTAGAGAAACGCTGATAATTTTAGAGCCATTATTTCTCGTAAAAAGTATAGGATAAAAAATCGTTATTGTGGGTTATCCCTAAGAGATAGACATCTACCATTGTGGATTTTTTTGTAGACCTTTTTAAGGTGTACAATACTGTAGTACATACATTATTTTGATTTATCTCGTAGGATTCAGCCAGCGTTTGCAATGTAAACGCAAAAAATGTGTTTATTTACGACATCACATTAGAAACCTCTAAAATTATCAGTGTTTCTCTACTATATTATGCACGTATTATACATATAAACCTTCCTCTTGAATCACTATCTATTAAAAAAAAACCATCAAAATCCGTTGGGTAGTTTCAAGCGATCCCCGGCCGGTAACGCCCGCATTTTAAATCTGTAATATCTTCGAAAATATTCATTTAAATTAGATGCTGTAAAGGGCCATAATAATCTATATGAAATGCACAATGTTTTTAAGGTACTTAATTGGATAAGGATTAATGCTGTATTGCCTAAAATTGCTTCTTAAATAAGCCATTATTTCTCGTAAACAGTTAAGGATAAAAAATGGTTATTGTGGGTTATCCCTAAGAGATAGACATATACCATCGCGGACTTTTTTGTAGACCTTTTTAAGGTGTACAATACTGTAGTACATTATTTTGATCTATCTCGAAGGGTTCAGCCAGCGTTTACAATGTAAGCGCAAAAAAATGTGTTTATTTACGACATCACATTAGAAACCTCTAAAATTATCAGTGTTTCTCTACTATATTATGCATGTATTATAGATATAAACCTTCCTCTTGAATCACTCTATCTATTAAAAAAAACCGCATCAAAATCCGTTGCGTAGTTTTATAGATCTAAGCATATATAGGGACAGACAGACAGGGAAGCGACTTTGTTTTATACTATGTAGTGAAGTAGATAGAACAAGACTTTGTAGCTAGGTTGAACAAAAACCCAATGTTTACTTTGACGAAGACAATTTATTTTAATATACACGGAGAGGTCATGCTTTCACGGAGAATCTTGCCACCGCGATTCAGCGGAGAGTGCTAAATGAACAACGCCATCTATCGAAACATGAGGTAGTATAAACGTTTGAAGTATTAACCTAAACGTAAGATTGTACATTCCGCCCACTATGGACAGAATGTCCATTGTTTCCGCCCACCATGAACCAACCGCATTCGAAAAAAATGGACTGTATTATAGCTAAAAATAAACAAAGTTTTAGGCCAGTAAGACATGGTGGTTAAGAACAAAATACACTTAAACAAACAAAAAAATAAACAGCTTACAACAGTTTAAACAATTAACAAAATCTTTAACAATGGTAACATAAACATATCAGTTCACTGAGCAACAGGTAACACACACAGTTTAGTTACAGGTCGTTTAAATGTGATACCTTTACATTTTAGAGTGACTACCCTCGTAATATTGTCCAAGCCAGGATGTTTTGAAGTGATTTTACCTAAAAGCCATTTGGCTGGAGGGAGATCATCCTCCTTTACTAAAACTAAATCTCCGATCTCGGGTTCAGGAGTTTTATTTGCCCACTTATAACGATGTAAAAATTGACTTAAATACTCACTTGACCATCTACGCCAAAAATGTTGCAGCATTTTTTGTGTTAATTGCCAACGTTTTAATGATGAAATAGACGATGTTTCGTAATTACGGTCAGGTACTAGAATTAATGATTCACCTATTAAAAAGTGCCCTGGAGTGAGAGGTGTTTGGTCTTGTGGATTTGTGCTAATTTTTGATAGTGGTCGAGAGTTAAGGCAAGCTTCTATTTGGTACAATAGCGTCGAAATCTCTTCGAAGGTAAGAGTAGCACTACCAATTACGCGTCTCAGATGATGTTTGGTGGACTTTATTCCAGCCTCCCATAGCCCGCCAAAATGCGGGGCATGGGGTGGAATAAAGTGCCATGTAGTGCCGTTGTTTGCCAAACACTCGGCGATTTCCATCGTCAAGGTTGACGTTTCTTGTGCGAATAAGTTTCGGAGTTCGCGGGCGGCACCAACAAAATTCGTTCCATTATCGCTGTATAAGTCAGCGCAATGGCCACGTCTAGCAACGAATCGTTTAAAAGCAGCAATGAACCCTTGAGATGTGAGATCACTCACTGCTTCCAAATGTACGGCTCTTGTAGCCATACATACAAAAAGGCATATGTAACCTTTATAGGCCCGGTGGCCTCTACCCTTAGAAGTTCGAATATGTATGGGACCTGCGTAATCCACACCACTTCGATAAAACGCTCGAATTGGTGTAACTCGAGCTGAAGGTAGTTGTCCCATCAGTTGGACCCTAGTCTGTGCAGCATAGCGTACACAAACAACGCATTTCCGGACAACCAGTTTTGCTTGGTTCTTAGCATCAATGAGCCAGTATTTAGTTCGCAGATAATTAACCATGAGCTGTGGTCCGCCGTGCAACGTGTTATGGTGAGTTTCATTTAAGACTAAATCAGTAAGGTGCGATTTTGACGGTAATATTATTGGGTGTTTTATTTCAGTTTTTATTTCTGCTTTCTCTAAACGACCACCAACTCTCAAGATGTCCGAGTCATCTAGGAATGGATTTAAAGAAGTAAGTTTGCTTTTCTTTTGTACTATCCCCCTTTCTTTAATATCTTTTATCTCTTGCTGAAAACTCACTGTTTGACACTGTTTCACACAAATATGAAGAGCTTCATTCAATTCTATACTAGTTAACCATACAGGTAAGTTATGATCATGTACTTTTTTCAACTTTTTGATGAATCTTTTACAGTATGCTACAACTCTAACTAATTTACGAAGAGACGAGAACTTGGTCCACAACTGGAATTGATCACTATGCGTTACATGACAAAGCTTTTTTGTCTTTTCTTCTAAATTAGTGTCTGGTATTTGACTTTTTTCATGAGTTTCAGATCTATGTTTCAACCATAATGGTCCTGTTTTCCACAGTTCAAACATCGGTAACTCTGACGGGTTAATTCCTCGCGACGCACAATCTGCCGGGTTATCAGGAGATGATACGTGTGACCATTGGTTCCTGTCTAGTATGTTTAAAATCTCCGACACTCGATTGGCTATAAACGTTTTCCAACGCGTTGGGTGGCTGCTTAACCAAGCCAGTACCACGGTTGAGTCGGTCCAAGCACGTAGGTTAGTTTTTGGAACGTTTAACACTACTGAGACTTCCTGTAACAATTTAGCTAATAAGACAGCTGCACACAACTCGAGCCTTGGAATAGATACTTGCTTAATTGGAGCTACTTTAGTTTTGGAAGTTACCAGATGAACGTAGATGTTACCTGAATCGTCAACAACACGTATATAGACCACAGCAGCATAAGCCTCACTAGATGCGTCGCTGAATCCATGAAGTTCCATGGTGCTATCTTCGTTGACATTAATCCATCGTGGGAGTCGACATTTGGTAAGTTCAACCAATCCTGTACGGTAATTAATCCATTCATTTAATAATATAGGTGGTAGTTCATCATCCCATTCTATTCCCGCAAGCCAAAGCTTTTGAATTATTATTTTAGCTTTTATGATTGCTGGTGATATCCAACCCATTGGGTCAAACAACTTTGCAATATCAGATATTACTTTCCTTTTTGTTACAGATTCCAAGATGGGTGGTAGCTGAACGGAGTACTCGAAGTCATCGGTTCGTCGATTCCAGGTAAGTCCCAGTATTTTTATTGTTTCACTTTCTTTAAGTTCTAGGTTGTTTGTTATTACTTTGCTATCTTTGCTTATTTCCTTATGTAATTGATCATCATTGCTTGCCCATTTTTGTAGTTCGAAGCCTCCTTTGCTTAGTAGTTTAGTCATTTCTGAGAATATTTGTTTTCCTTCTGTTACGCTTTTACAGCCAGTAATGAGATCATCCATGTAGAAATCATTTAATACTTTTTTAGTTGCTAGTGGAAATTGGGCTCCTTCATCATAAGCGACTTGGCGAAGAGCTCTTACCGCCAGGTATGGAGCTGAAGCAGTCCCAAATGTTACTCGTACTAAACGCAAATGTTGTATGTGTTTTGAAGAGTCAGATCTCCACACTAAACGTTGATAATCTGCATCTTGGTCAGTCACCTTCACCTGTCGATACATCTTTACGATGTCAGCTACCAAGCAAATAGGGTGAAGCCTCCACCTCATAAGAATGTGCCTAAGGTTATCTTGCAATGTCGGTCCTACCATAAGGTTACTGTTCAGTGAAACACCATTGTTATCGCGACTAGAAGCATTAAATACGATCCTGAATTTGGTCGTGGTTTTATCGTCTCTAACTACTTCATGATAAGGCAAGTAAACTGCTTCAGGATTATCAATTTCTTTTGAAGGTATTATTTGCATATGGCCGAGCTTCAAATATTCTGAAAAAACATCCGAGTATTTAGTTTTTAAATCCGGTGATTTTAAGAAACGTCTTTCTAAGGATAACATTCGCTTTACAGCAATATTGCGCGAATTTCCATACTTACTGCTCGGGTCATTATCTTTAAAAGGCAACTTTACAATATACCTACCAGAACTATCGCGCTTGGTCGTTTTCTCAAAGATTTCTTCGCAACGCTTTTCTTCTGGAGTGAATTGATTTTTGCTCAGAATGAAGTTATCAGATTCGAGCTCCCAGAATTGTTTAAGATTAAATTCTTCATTGCAAATGTTAGTATGCATGGTGATGATAGTACTATTGCAGCTCAAAGTATTGGTTTCACTATCACTCACTTTACCAGACAAAATCCAACCCAAACTGGTGTTCTGTGCTATCGGTGTTCCTGGTGGACCTCTAATCAATCCTTCAGTTATAATTTGGCAATAGACTTCTGCACCAAGCAATAGATCGATTTTGTTTGGTATGTTAAACTTCGGATCTGCTAACTTCATAACTGGTAAGTTGGGCCACATCTGAACGACAATTTTTCTTTCAGGTAGAAATGAAGTTAATTTCCGAAGAACGTATGTTTTGACTTTTACAGTAAAGTTAGGATCCTGGAGAGATTGTAGTTTAACATAAACCACATGTTTACAATTGAGTGAAGCGTTGTCTTCACCCCCCACTCCTGATATAACACTGTTGCATTTAATTCTGTTAAGCCCAAGTAATTGGACTGCAGACTCCGTTATAAAGGATGCCTGTGATCCCTGGTCCACTAGAGACCTCAGTGTTATATAAGACCCTGTGTTAGTTTCTGCCTTTACCAAGGCTGTTGCTAATACAACCTGACAATTTGTGTTAGACATACAACTCGTAATGTTCCTTACCTCGGTCTCGTCTTTTGATGTTGTTGTAGTTTCAACAACATTGGTACTATCAACTGATGGTTTGTTTGGCTCATCGGGTGATTGGTTATTATTATTCGAATGCAGCAACGAATGGTGTTTCTTTTTGCAAATTCTACATCTTGTGGGCAAACGACACGAAGTTACCATGTGATTTGCGCCTAAGCAATTGAAACACAAACCTGAATTTTGGACAAAATTACGACGTGCTGACAACTCTTCCTTAGCAAAATCTTTACAGTTTCCTATCTTATGATTATTATTTGAACAAAATGTACATAAAGATGGTTTATTCTCATTTGCATTTTTTACTAAATGATGTGACTTTGTGTTAGTGCTCTTTACTGTTTTAGTACATAAAAATTCAAGTGACCTGAATCTGCTCAACAAAATTTAAAAAATCTTCTAATGTAGGCAATTCCTTAGTTGAACTACAAATCTTAGCTTCCCATTGTTTGCGAGACTCATTATCTAATTTAGAACACAATATGTAAATAACAATAAGATCCCAATTTTCGATATTAATACCTTCATTTTTTAAAGCATTAAGACATTCGTTAGTTGTATCAAAAAGTTCTTTTAAAGAATTTGATGATTCAGTAGTTATAGATTTTTGATTGAAAAATCTTTTGAAAATACAATCGGTTATGAACTTCTTATTATTAAATCTATGTTCTAAAAGGTTCCAACTAGTCAAATAGTTATCACTAGTAATAGGTAGGTGTCGCAACAGTTGTTCAGCTTCGCCGGTGAGATAAGTTTTTAAGTAATGTAGTTTTTGCACGTTATCTAATGATTGGTTCTTGTGTATTAATGTTTGAAAGAGATCCCGAAATGTTGTCCACTGAGAATAGTGGCCTGAAAATGTAGGTATCGCTATTCTAGGCAATTTCACGCCAGTCTGAGTTATCAGGTTGCTGTTTTCCGCATAATCAGAAGTAGTTTTCTTATTAAGACGTTCTTTTAATGCGACTTTGTAATCCATGTATAACTCTTCCGCCTGAATATACATATCAGCTAAATTATACTCTGACTTTTCATATTCTTCCCTTTTAACCTCGGATATTATTTTACTATGAGTCTCTTCAAACACCGACCACTGTTTCTCTAAACATTCCAACCTTGTTTCCACGTAGCTAACTGTAACCCTTTCTTTAGGAGACTTTTTGAAGTTGATGTATCCTCTCTGCATCGTTGTAATGATATCTACTTGCAATCTTAGTAATGAATCCATTTTTCTAGTGTTTGTATTCCAAAACTAGTTTAAATTACAAGTCCTAAATTCTGCAGAAATGTTGATGTTTCTTAAAAATTTGATAAGTTCAAAATGTTAGTGATTTCTTCTAAGTGTTTGTAAACACTACCGAAATTGGGCATGGATTCCCCGTCTAAACACACTTTTGCATGAAAATTTTACAAGTCCATGCAAAGTTTATTAGCTATTTATCTAAGTTCATTTCCACTTTATAAACTTGAATGAATCACTAACTTTTTTAATTTTTAAAAGTACTCACAGTTTGTCCAAATGATTTGCACTGTCACAACACTTCTCACAATTTTTTTTTTTTTATCCAAAACTCACGGTGCATTAGTCACGGCTGCATCCGATAATCCAACTCGAAAGACCATGAACAAAAACCCAATGTTTACTTTGACGAAGACAATTTATTTTAATATACACGGAGAGGTCATGCTTTCACGGAGAATCTTGCCACCGCGATTCAGCGGAGAGTGCTAAATGAACAACGCCATCTATCGAAACATGAGGTAGTATAAACGTTTGAAGTATTAACCTAAACGTAAGATTGTACAAGGTAATCCAGATGCTGTTTTATTTTGTGCCAGGAATCTCTTAATTAAATGTTGGTGTTGGTAATTTGCTGGATTAGACATCAGAATTTTATGATTATCTGAGCTACAATTCTTCTTTAACTCTAATTTTAATTTGCTAGACCAAAATGACAGCTGCAATCAACATTTTTTTGTCATGTTCTAAATTAGTTTTCGTACCTACTTACATTTTTATCTTTTATAGTGGTTTATTTTTAAAACTGTTGTGCTATTTGAGTACCCATAAGAGCAGTTTTGTTTTTATTTAGTCAAGTGGTTATTGGACCACTATTGGTATTACATTGAAGTCATCTTCCTCCAGCCGTTGTCTCATTTTTTTTTAATTCAGCACAATATGTCTTTTTCTTACATACTTCTTATTAGTAGTCATCTAAGTACACCTTCTTTCTAGCCAGCTATTATTTCAAATAAACACTTATGAAAATTATTGGACAAAACTTTTTAGCCAGCCTGATACTTACATTGAAGTTTAAGTTAGCAAAACCTGCATTATTTTGTTAGCCAAGCAAAAAACTTTAAAGCAGGTCAAGGTACAGACGCCAGCACATCAAGCTACCCGAAACTGTCAGATTTTCCCAATCAACTTTAAACCTTATGCTTCAGCGCTAAAGTTGAAAATCTATTAAAGAAATCTGACAGATTGTAGTAGCTTGATGTGCTGGCGTCTGTACAATGCAGGCTGAATAATTTAATGTTTCTCTGCCTATAAGAAGTCATATTTTTTGTCTGTAAGTAAAAAAAGTCAACTTCCAGCCAAAAATGCAGATAGTCTAAAGTTCAGTAATCCCCATTGATGGGGATTCTCAATGGGGATTTGTGGAATAACCTTAACTTGCAACAAAAATATTGTTTAACTAGCTGCGCCCTACGGTTTCACCCGAATAAGTTTCGATCCCATGGGAATATCAGGATAAAAATGATCCTATGTCCTAATCCAGGTCATGGTCTACTCATGTGCCAATTTTTTTTAAAACCCGTTCAGCCGTTTTAGTGTGAAAGCAAAACAAACATATAAAAAATTAAACCTTTTCTCCTTATAATTTTAGTTTAGATAACATAATATTATGGCATGGCTAAATAATAACAGCCGCCCAGGTCGATCGATCAAGTTAAGCTACGTTTGCCGCGGTTGGTCTGTGGATGGGTGACCATCTTTACATACTGAGACCCATCCATGCCTTGGGAAGCACGTTAAGCCATTGGTCCCGGCTGTCATTCGTAGATCTTTAACAGTCATTATGGGTAGTCAGAAGCCCGAAATTCGGACAACCTGTCTTACCAAGGGGTATCGTATTACCCAGTAACTGGGTTGTGGAGGTGAGAAAGGCAGTCGCTCCATTTAAAAAACTGGTATTCAGCTGCATCCGGTTACACTGGAAGCCGACCCGAACGTAGTTGGGAAAAGATTAGGCAGATGAAGATGACATAATATTATGATTTAATATGTTTTAAATGCAATCCCTTCCTTTCGCATAATGTTTTTTGTTCCTAATATATTTTGGCAAAACTGTTTTAGTTTAATAATACTTTGCCATAATTGTTTTTGGCATACCTTTTATGTTGACATAATAGTTTAGGCTAGAGAAATTATGTGTAATCTCTTATGCGTAAATATAATTGGTATAAACAAAAATATGCCATGTTATATTATGTCTTAAAATTTTATGCTAATGGTTATTGATCCGTTTTAAATAAAGTATGAATACTTTTCAGGTATTTGTGTTTGAAGATAAAATCCACATCAACCGAGTCATACTTTGCAAAATTATTTTTACATAATTATTGGAGATTACATTGAATGACAATAATTTATTACATGCCATATAAATTATCAAAATATAGATAATTACTTACGTCGGTAACTACAGGGATTATTAAAAATGACAATGAACATGATCTCCTCCTTTTTCGCGCTAAAAAGACTAGGTACCCACATTTTCGTGTTTCACTTTTGAATATTTTGTCTTTCGGTTATTGGGTAGGGGCGCAATTGAAAAATAATTTGCGTTGGCCCCAAATAAAATTAGATACAAGGCACGTAGCAGTTCCTCCTTCTGCGAAGCAGTAATGCTTGCGAAGGAGGAGGCGGAACGCGTGAGGGAGAGGCAATCTTTGCGCCCTCACGCCCCTAGTCGCCGCAGGAGACGCCCCGGGCGTCGGGAGTCAAGAGCCGACTCCCGGGCACCGTAGGCGAGGGCTTGCGGACGGCGAGCAATGGGCAGTTTGCCGTCCGGTAAGGACCAGGCCCGGGTCGACGGCGCGTTGCGTTCCACGCGCGCCTCAAAGAGATGTCAGCAGTAACTGACGGGGTCCGCTAGGGCCGATGCCTGGTCGCGGATTGTTCGAAAGAGTTACCGTGGCCCTTGGCACAGGCAACTGAAGGAACACGGGTGGGTTTTAGTCAGTAAAAGTCTGACACACCCTCCCACTCCGCCCAGAGCGGGAGAAGTTATTTGATAATTTCCCACCCAAAAAAAAAAAAAAAGTCAGGTAGCAGTTATACCTACTTACTGAGAAGTAAAGTTGTCTTTCTGTTTAAAAACGTTTTTTTAGTTAGCCGACATTGTCCCACTACTGGCCAAATGCTTCTCCCGGATTCTTCCAGGTATACATTTCCTGTGCCAACACGAACCCCTAATCCTTTAAACGTATTATGATGAACGTAATATTGAATACTTTATTGTATAGTCGGACTTGCACACGAAGGGTAAAACGCAGAAAAAAACTCGTTTATTTTATGGAGATCCTCTTTAACCTGTTAACCATGCGGGACGTATAAATACGTCAAACTTAAACAGTAGCGTGTACGGAATTCCCCGGTTAACAGGTTAATTTGTAACTGTATTTTATTTTTATTATTTGTTGTTATAGCGATAATAGAAATACACCCTGTGGAAATTTCAACTGTCTACTGATTACGGTTCATGAGAGCCTGCTGACAGACAGACGAACGGACGGACAGCGGAGGCTTAGTAATAGGGTTCCGTTGTCCCCCTTTGGAACCGAACTACGGAACACTAAAAATGGTTAAAGGGTAAAAATCTTCCAATTTGCGCACATAGACGAAACATCATGTGCCTAGCCTTTTCCCAACTATGTTGGGGTCGGCTTACAGTCTAACCGGATGCAGCTGAATACCAGTATTTTACATGGAGCGACTGCCTATCTGACCTCCACAACCCAGTTACTGTGTAATGCAATACCCCTTGGTAAGACTGGTTGTCAGACTTTCGGGCTACTGACGACCTGTAACGACTGTCAAAGATCTATGAATGACAGGCTTAACGTGCTTTCCGAGGCACGGAGGGGTCTTGGTATGGGAAGATGGTCACCCATCCACGGACCAACCGCGGCAAGCGTAGCTTAACCTGATCGATCGACCCGTGTGGCTGTTATTACTTAGCCACAAGCCCCTCATAGACGAAACATAAATGTCTAAGTTCCCAACTTGTAACTAACAATGTTAGAATGCGAGTACCCGTAGTTAATTAATTCTCAGATGTAGGTTAATTAGTTTGGTGCATTAGTTAAGTATTATAAATTTAGACTTTCTAGCGACACACTCACTCTTACTGCAGACATTCGTGGAACTAACTCCAGTATGTACGTTATACACGTAATCAGGAGAAGCCGTCACATTTTATTACACGTATAAAAAATATCTGTCGATTGAAAATCGGTCCTTAAAGTGACAAAATTTTCGGGTTTTGGACTTGTGAACAGCGTTTAGAGGATTCTAAATTGATTGTTGTTCGATACGGTACGGAACCGTATCGAGTGGTCGTGAAAAGTTATACAGAAGTCAATAGTTTCGAAGTGCAGGTTTTAAGGATAACGTTATCAATTCCCTAATGTGCGCTTTAATAACTTCAAACGTGACGCAGTTATCGTGAACGTTCACGGGCATCACGACAAGATACATTATCTAGAAGTTCAGAAGCTTCAGCTTTCGGTTTTTGATGTTTTAGAGTACCTATGTTTAGGAACTATTTCGTATCACCATCGATCGGTGATTTATCGTCCATCTTGAATTTGGTCGCTCTATTTTTTGACGCATAAGACCCTAGCACACGGCCTATTTTAAACGCTCAGACAACGCCCGTTTCAGGAACACGCGTTTTCTGCGCCGTAGATGCCGATTTTTTTATAGAATCAAACGCGCGTAAAACGCGATACAAACGTGCGTGTGAAGCGCGATCGAAACTCGTTTGAAACGTGTACAAGGGGTTTTTCTTTTTAAAACCAATACTAAAGGCAGCGTAAGCAGTGTTCTGTCGACCGACGCCATTGTACAACTGACGTCGAGTTTCTGACCAAAACGCGGAAGCTACGAGCGACTACAGTGCATCTATATCGTTGTATCTCCGCGTATACGCGCTGGTGGTGGAAGGTGACAAGGTTGCGTTCAAATCTCGTTTGAAGCGCGTATACGCGCGTCATCAGGGCGTCGTCTGCGTGTTTAAAATACGCCGTGTGCTAGGGGCCTAAAGCCCATAATGTTTCCACTTCTGGGACACATGCTTCCTCTCTGTGAGAGGGAGTGGGCCGTAATCTACCATGCGGACCCAGAGCAGGATGGTGGAAAGCACATGTCTTTTGTTCTAGGACATGCTGGTTTCCTCACATGTTTTCCTTCACCGTTTTATGAGCAGTAGTGATGAAATTAAACACACAAAATGTCTGCATGGGTTCAAACTCACGACCAGTCCACCACTACTAGACGCCACTTTTTTGACGCACGATATTTTAATTTAGTTCTATGTATACGGGGGTCTTGTAAACTGGATAACTATTTGAAATTCGTATTATCTACGTAAGTACTTACAAGTCACCAGCACGCCTCTAAAAACCCACACGTTTTCCAAACACGTTACCATCTGAAGAAAATATCAAATTATGCATTCTATTCGCCAAAACAACATAATTTTCACACATTTAGAAACTTGCAGAACCTGCTTACATTTTCCGTTTCGCGGCATTAGTATAACCATAGATATTCGTGGTGCAGCAAACATTTTGAGTAAATACTTTTTTCGCATCTGTTTTTTTTTTTTTTAATATAGAACGTCCTTGCGAAGGCGTACGGTCAGCGCAGTTCGTTGTACTCGCGTTTTTAGTCTGTTTGATGTAACATCTAAATATAATGACGGGCTGTGAAAACATGGCGATCAATATCTATTGCGCGTTTTTGGAAACGGCGTTTTATTGTGTGATTTATTGCGGTTGTGCTGTAAATAAAGGGGTTCGTGGCTAAATAATAACAGCCGCACGGGTCGATCGAAGGCGAAGCTACGCTTGCCGCGGTCAGCTCGTGGATGGGTGACCATCTACTAGCCCATCCGTGCCCCGGAAAGCGCGTTAAGCCGTTGGCCCCGGCTGTTATTCGTAGATCTTTGACAGTCGTTACGGTAAGGTCAAAAGTGTGACAACCAGTCTTACCAAGGGGTGTCGTGTTGCCCTGTAACTGGGTTGTGGAGGTCAGATAGGCAGTCGCTCCATGTAATATACCGGTATTCAGCTGCATTCGGTTATACTGTAAATCGACTCCAACATGGTTGGGAAAAGGCTAGGCGGATTGATACTGTAAAATAAATTAATATTCGCTCGTATCATCATCTGCCGAGCCTTTTCCCAACTATGTTGGGGTCGGCTTCCAGTCTAACAGAATGCAGCTGAATACCAGTATTTTACATGGAGCGACTGCCTATCTGACCTCCACAACCCAGTTACTGGGTAATACGATACCCCTTGGTAAGACTGGTTGTCAGACTTTCGGGCTACTGACGACCCGTAACGACTATCAAAGATCCACGAATGACAACCGGGACCAACGGCTTAACGTGCTTTCCGAGGCACGTAGGGGTCTCTGTATGTGAAGATGGTCACCCATCCACGGACCAACCGCGGCAAGCGTAGCTTAACCTGATCGATCGACCCGTGCGGCTGATATTACTTAGCCACAAGCCCATTCGCTCGTATAAGTCAATTTAAATCGGCCGTACTTAACTGTTTTGAACTTTTTTAAGTGAAAACTTTTTAGGCGTACTTTGCACTCCTTCTAAAAATTGAACGAGACTGGACCATCACGTCTCTGGTCGGTAACCCTGAATCGATTATACCCCTTTCTAACCGAGTTAAAGTGATCGTGAGTTTTTTCGACTTTACAAAATTCTAAACAAAAGTGTAAATAACTTAGCGGACGCAATCGGCGTCGATCTATCGTGACTCTATCTAAGAATGAGACAAAAATAGTTTTGCACTCTGCGCGCACGTTTCGTCCTGCCAGTACGTTGAAACCCGGATGAGGGATGGCTGCGTTTTTTAATCCCTACTACTTGTAATGTTTAGGGGGCTATTTCACCCACAAAAAAGGCGCGTTGGCAAAAAAAAAAAAAAATACGTGTCTCTTAAAATTTGATGGAGACTAACATATATCAGCCACAAAAAAATCGGAGGTGACACGTCGGGATACCTTCCTTGTGAGCTATGCGAGTTTTTTTTTACTCCCGGTTGCACACGGATACTCGACTCCAGCCGTCGATGATGCTGAATCGGGTATATTCGGTTCCAGTCGGAAGTTTTCACTTGTATCGTATGGTCCCCTCTCTTCTTACAAGCTTTTAACTTGAACATTGTTATTTTTTTCTTTGTTTTAGTATTTTACCTACTATTATTACAAAGATTTCAT
This sequence comes from Eremobia ochroleuca, assembly GCA_949629135.1. NCBI lineage: Eukaryota > Metazoa > Arthropoda > Insecta > Lepidoptera > Noctuidae > Eremobia > Eremobia ochroleuca. Next base: position 7,281,213 of record OX451414.1, read on the forward strand.
AAAAATGACCTTTGAATCCTATGTTTACAAAACCTACTTTCGAAACGTACGCGAAAACGTTATTATTCTTGTCCGTATAGCATTCTAGGTTTATTTTTAGTCTATTTCCGCGAACCATGGTAGGGATATGAATTTCCTTGTACAGTCGGTGGTATAACTCGTTTCTATATTTTAACAGAATACAAATAAAAACATTTTACTCTTAGCTGGAATTTGGGGAGTCAAATCTTGACAAAGATCATTCATTTTTGGTAAGAATTCCTCATATATTTCATAGGTACCTTTTTACAAGGTAGATGTTAGTGGAAACGCCGGGGGGGGGAACGCTCTAGAAGGACATATAGTGACCTTATTGGTGATGTTCTTCAGAAAGGTCAGGTGCGTAGTACTTGTAACCGGCGTGCGTGTATGAATACTCTCAATTTGTATCATATTGCTAATCCATTGCTCCATATGTTCGAAAAATGTGTCTGCTCAACAACGTAAATAACGCAATGAATGATGTTGAACTGTCAAAATGAAACCTATTGCTGCTGATAGTGTGTTACGCAATTAGCCTGCAGATGTATGAACGTCAACGAGGCAAAAGGAATATGTACCTCAGGACCGTAGCAGGTGGCGTTCTGTAGTTTCTGCCTACCCCCATGGGGTGAAGGCGTGAGTTTACGTATGTAGAACTACATACAGTCCGCGCGCGAGCTCCGAGGAATCGGTGGCTGAGGAAGCGGGCGGGTGTGCGCCGCGCCCGACCGTCGCTCCATCCCCCGCACTCTCCCAGTACTAGTGTCGACCTTGACGCGAGAACACGCTTATCGAGTCATTTTTAATTTTGCGATAGTAGGTAGTGTTATTTTCTACTATAAATAGTACTACACTTATAATTATGTTGTTTTGTGTCACGATGCAATGCGATTACCGCCTTATATGTGCGACTTGAACCCAATAGAGCTCGCATGGGCAAAAGTTAAAAGGCTCGTGAGGGAACACAACATTACTTCAGATTTTTCTATGACGAGACTGAAGGAGATCACCGAAAAAGCTATCACGCATGTCACAAAAGAAGATTGGTCTGGATATGATAAACATGTTTTAGCATTAGAGGAACATTACTGTCAAAGGGATGGCTTAATGGAGAATGTTGTCGACTTATTTATTATTGAAGTGCGTGAGGAGAGTTTATTTTCATCATTTTTTTTTTATTTCAAGTTCATAATACCCTCATAAAATGAACTCGCGCGGAGGCTCAAGATGTATTAATATCGACAGTGCAATATCGACTAAATCACAACTCTAGCTCATTACGTCAACATTCCTTATCATTCCTCGGAGCTCGCGCGCGGACTGTACGTAACTACTCCGGGCTCGGTTGGGAACTTTCCCAACCCAGCTCGGAGTTATCTATCGAGTCATGTTTTAGATGTTAAGAGACTTCTGCAATCAAGGATACCATGCATTTGCATATTTTTTTAAATATTCGGCCGTAAAAGAATCTAAAAAGCTCCTTTTAAGGTGAATAGTTCCATTAATTTCAGAACCTCTCAACCGTGACTTGATAGTGCAAAAACAAACCTGTTCCTGATATCATGGAAGATTATAAATTGTGTTGTGCTTGGGCGGTATAAAAATCATCATCATCTGCCTGCCTTTTCCCAACTATCTTAGGGTCGGCTTCCAGTCTAACCGGATGCAGCTGAGTACCAGTATTTTTCACCATGAAAATATAGCCATTTTGGTACTGAAACAAAGCCAATGTGGGTCCAATATCCAGGAAAAAATAGTTCATCAGGTAACTTCTGAACAAATGGAGCTAAACTCAAAATCTCCTAAACTAACTTTAAATATTCGTAGACCCTAGGTTCGTATTCATAAAAAAGTCTAGGCGACTGCCGACTGTGAGCGTCTAATGTCAAAATCAAATGTCATTTATTCAGACTGAGCTGAGAATCAGAACTTTTTGAACGTCAAAATTACATAAGACAGTCCCGTAATACCCGCCCTGTACCACACGGAAAGAAAATTCTTAGAAAAATTACTGTGCTCGTTACTGTAAAGTGAGTGCAAGTGACATCTACTGAAAATTTTCTGAGTGAGATTGGGAAAAATTCACTACTTACTTGTCCAATAAATTTTACTGTACAGCATAAGAATTTTTACTGTGCTAGCATGGTAATTTTTCCATTACCACTCAAATGCACTCAGATTATGAGACAGCACTGTAATTTTTCTAAGATTTTTCTCTTCGTGGACTTTCTAGTGCTTCAGCTGGGAAGAAGAAGTGGCGCAACAAACTCCGCAGCAGCACAGCTGTCTGTTCAGTTAGAAGAACTTGTTTCCTCGTCCTCAATTTGGGAAAATATATCTGCGTACCTATCCTTTTTGCCTTCAAGGTCTTTCCATACCGGATATGCACCATTGCAAATTAGTTACAAGCAGAACATACATTTATGTTCATTAGTCTGACGTAACTAAGCTGCGCCAAGGTCATCGACCTTCCGCCATCTTGTGTATGAATCTCTTCTTTGTTTTATAGTTTACCTCACTCATGCGTAGGTATTATTACATGGTAAAGTGTTTTGGTGCTACCGGTTGAAATAGTATCTATGCTTATGCATAAAATGCATCCAAAAGATCGCTTTTAGCGATAAGTTAGTCCATTGTGTCACCCCTTGTAAAATTTCTACATTTATAATCTGAAACTATCTGTCCCGTCGAACTTAGGACCGTCTCAGAATCAAAAAAAGCCGTTTCATATAAAATGTATGAGAAAATGAATTATCTTCATTAGTTTTTTTTCCATGTTTTAATAGTTAATCTGCTATTCGAAGCGGACACAAAACCAAAAATAAAGATCATAAAAATTGGTCCTGCCGTTTTTCAGTTAGAGGTGGCGTAACAACCCGACCTTGTTTTATTAGGGTTCCGTACCCAAAGGGAAAAACGGAACCCTATTATTCCCGCTCCGCTGTCCGTCCGTCCGTCTGTCACCAGGCTGTATCTCATGAACCGTGATAGTTAGACGGTTGACATTTTCACAGATGGTGTATTTCTGTTGCCGCTATAACAACAAATAAGTACTAAAAAAATCAGAATAAAATTAATATTTAAGGGGGCTCCCATACAATAGACATGATTTAGAAATGTTACCATTGCTACTGATAGTGTGTTACGCAATTACCCTGCTGCATTGGGCCTGCGTGGTGGATTACGGCTCACTCCCTCTCACTGAGAGATGACCTGTCTCCCACCAGTGGAACATTATAGACTGATTATGAATTACTAGGGCTGAGCGTTGTCTGTCAGTTAGGGTGCGTTTCCACAGATGCGGAGCTGGGCGAAGCGGAGCAGAGACGTGCAGGAATCGACTAATCATAATGGTTGAAATCCTCATCGCGTCACTCGTCTCGTCTGTGATTGGACGATTCCTACACGTCTCCGCTCCGCTCCGCCCAGCTCCGCTTCTGTGGAAACGCACCCTAGAGCTTTCGTTTCCTAAGAAAGCGGTGAACGGACACTCGTTAACAGCTGTCCTGACACCTTAATGTCAAATACTGGTGAAAATGACAGATTTTTATGATCCTTTATAATAATAATAATAATAACAAGAAATCAAATATCTTGACTTAGCACACGAGGTTGTTGACATGTGGAATGTGAGCTCGACTGTCATTGTGCCGATTGTCGTATCGGCCAATGGCCTGATGGCCAAAAGCCTCGATCATCATTTATCGAGGCTCTCGTTAGGCGGTTGGATCAAGGGCCTGATTCAGAAGGCAGTACTCCTCGATACGGCTCGCATTGTGAGGAGGTTCCTGTCTCTGGAGCCCTAACCACCGGTAGCTTGGACCCTGCTCCCGACATCGGTGGATCACTATTTTTTTATATTTTTAAATGTTTTTATACTTATTTTTTATATTTTAAGGAATGTTTAAAAATATAACAAAATAACATAACTAAATAAATAAATGACATAACAATAATAATGTCATTTATTTCAGGTCTGTGACCCATATAAAACAAAAATAGATAAAAATACACATGATACAAATACAAAACACACATAAATTATTGCTCGGTTAACCAAATCCAAAATGTCAGAATTACATCACAAACATTATTTCATTAAATTAAGTAGTCAAAAGTCAAATACACAATCGATAAAGAATAAATTAATAGATATAAAATTAAATTACCATTTTCTTAAAAAAAAAAAAAATAATTACAAAATGAGCAATTACAAAACGATTAAATGTCAAATTAATAGGATAATAGGCTATAAGACCTAGCTCTTTATTCCGATTTAGACCGTTATAATATGCACCGCTCTTCTAGGAAACCATAGCTTTAGTCAAAGGTCAGAGGGACAATTCTCGTAATTTTAAGAACGTTCACAGTTTCATCTCAGTGTCAATCTGTCAAAAATACCTCTAATTTCCCTACATTTTTGACATGTTTTTCATATCGTTTGTCGCTGAGTTGCGACTAGATTTTGAACGTTTTTAATTACGGAAATTGGCCTTCATTTTGCTACGTTTAAATAAAGAAAGATCTATGGTTTGACAGACGTTTTTTTTTTTTTATTTCATCTAAAAATGGAATTTTATTTTGGCGACAAAGACAAATCGTGTAACACCTCGTTTGCTAAAAGCATCGTGACCTAAATGCTCGTTTTCATAAAGATATTTATGACTTTCATGTTGTTTTTCTTGCGTAGGTAATTGAGCTCATGTTTTTATAAAGGATGGTTTTGATTTTGGCAATAAAATATAAAAAAATCTGCGGAGCCTTTTTCCAACTTTGTTGGGATCGGCTTCCAGTCTAATCTGGGCTCAAATTCACTGTGACGACTCATTAATTCCTTAAATCGAAACCACGTCAATACATGAACCTCAAGTTTCGAACGTTCAATGAACGTAATGTCGAAGTGGAAACAGACACAAATTGAAATAAGTGGTCAGACTCAATTTTTTTTTTTTTCTTAAACAAAAAAAAAAACAACCGACTTCCAAAAAAACACTACAAAGTGAAAAATAATTTTAATTTTGGAAGTCGGTGTCGTTGGTTCCGCATTTTGGTTTTTTGACACCGACTTCCGAAATTAAAATTATTTTTCACTTTGTAGTGTTTTTTTGGAAGTCGGTTGTTTTTTTTTTATATAAATTTTTTTATTTTTCACTTTTTAGTTATATCTACCCCAATCAAATTCATATAAACACTACTTGCTATGTAAATATCAGTGACAGGAAGCTGCATCTGCGTTTATAGGGTACAGACGTGATGTTATGTCGTGCGATTGCGTAAACAATGCATACATATGCGATAGCAGCAATCGCGGTTGTTTTACTGGTATTAATTATTATTATAATAAAAAAAAATATATAACCTTTGTAGTGAGCACAGGCGTGATATTATGTTGTGTGATGGTGTAAACAATGCTTAGATATGCTATAGCAACAATCGCAGTTAATCTGCTGTTATTTATTGAAGAGTTCCCCCGATTTCTACAAGATCCCATCATCAGATATTGAAATGGTGACAATGGGACCACACGGAAAGCACCAGCTTTCAAATAAAAAAAGAATCATGAAAATCGGTTCACCCAGTCGGTTATTATGAGGTAACAAACATAAAAAAAAAAAAAAAAAAAAAAAAAAAAAAAAAAAAAAAAACAGTCGAATTGATAACCTCCTCCTTTTTTTGAAGTCGGTTAAAAATGCTCCATTAATTTATCTATTTCTTCATTTGACATTCAGGATTTTTGTCTGTTTTTGTGTTTTTTCTGTTTCCACTTCGACATTTCGTTCATTGAACGTTCAAAAGTTGAGTTACATGTCAATGGAGGATAGTCAGCGGAGTAATTCCGTAACACACTAACGGTAGCAATGGCTTCATTTTGACAATTCGACAACAATCCTTGCGTTATTTACGTTGTCGAAAATACGATTTTCAAACATAATTGTAGCAATGGATTAGGAATTTCTTTCAAAAGTGGGTTACGCAATTGGGTAGTTGCATGATATTGAATACTATATATTCTAGTAGATAATATATCCACACATGTAATACAATAATAGAATTCGAAATCAAATTTGAAATCGGTCGAAAAATAAAAAACTTATAACTTATAGAAACTTTTTGTCTATCTCTTTCTCGCAAAACGAAGTTTTGCATGTAATTTATATGGCGATACTGAACTATGACGTCACAATTCAGTATTTCCCTCTGTCTAATTGAGAGTTTTGAACGCTCATATCTTTTCAATTTTTAAAAATATTAAAAAAACGTTTATACCAAGCTATTAGTGAGGTAAAAAAGCTTCAATTTAAATAATAAAAAAAAATTAGTCAACTCGCGGATTGGAGTGCTGTAGGTATTTCCCTGGAACTGGGTTGTGGAAGTCAATTAGGCAGTCGCTCTAAGTAAAGGACTGGTGTTCAGCTGCATACGGTTAGACTGGAATCTGACAAGACAGTTGGAAAATGGCTAGACAGATGATGATGAGTCCACCAGGGTCCTGATGACGTATTTTAATCTTAGTATTTTCATTTCTGAATTGTTTTTTTTGTTTTTATCTTTTTTAGTACGGACGCTTTTCACGTGCACGTCTTTCTACATCGTTCTCACATGTATAATTTCAACTTGAATGATGTAACCAAAATTTTGTAACAATTTTTATGATTTAAGAGTGTCCGTGGAGTTTCTTGCCCGTTCTTCTCCACAGGTACCTACTACGCTTTGGAATGGGCAACCAGCTTCATCTTTCGGTCTGACTGACGCTTTGACAATTCAAAAGTGCCTGTAATTGGTGTAGTTGAAATAAATGCTCTGAGTTTGAGTTTTGAGTCGAAAAGTATTTTGAGAAAAATAATCGATCTTTCTTCGATAATTTTTTTTTCGAAGGAAGATTTCGACATCCCTTCTTAAGCCAGTGTGGTGATCATAATATCCTTGGTTTGTGGGTACAGATATGCATCGAAATGAGATTGTGACTGCTTTCAGACTACGTTCGGGACATGTTCCGTTGAATAGCTTCGAATTTTTAATGAGAAAGAGTGATTCGCCCAATTGTTCTGAGTGTGATAAGGTAGAGGATACCACTCATATTTTAGCGGAATGTGTCCGGAACGAGGTTGAGAGGAGTGAGTATTTCATGGAAAACGGTTTTAATTCTACATATTAATGTTGGCATGTATAATAGTATCTTGGCTGCTCCCTTGTCCAGGACAGCCAAAAAGTTATATAAAATTGTACACCTAGGTATTAAGCGTAGATAGTAGACATATGTAGAATGCCCCTATGAGGGTGGCGTGGTCATATTGATCAAACTCTCTATAAACAAATAAAGATTTAAAAAAAAAAATAGATATCCGTGGTGGTGATCAATGCCTACACTGTATGAGAAGAAGCCTTTGCCCTGCAATGACACAGTAATAGGCTTGTATTATAACCATTGGTCGGAGTAGGTAGAGCTGTTTGGGGTGAATGACCGCAAACATTGATGTTAACATGGATATGCCTCTGAAATCCCGGGATTTTGAAATTGTCGATTGATTTAAGTGAGTTAATATGGGTTTTGAAAATTAAATTATATATCTAAATCGATCATCGCATTTTATTTATATTCCATGTCTTCAATTTACTATAGTAAACTTAATAAAAGTGGATTATCCATTTAAATATAACGTTCCAGTTAAGCACTGACAAAAGAAACTACTTAAGTAATAGATGTTTTTTTTAATTTCGAGAATTCCCGGGATTTTCGGAAACACTTGGCATATCTATATTATGTCCGCATGTAGCAAATAACAAAAATACCTCTACCTACTCCTATAAAAACTACTTAAACAATGGTTTTTAATTCCGAGAATTCCCGGGATTCCGGGAAATATTTGGCATATCCATGTTATGTCCGCATGTCGCAAGTAGCAAAAACAGCTCTAACTACTCCGACCACTGATTATAACCGATCTTCCTTCTTGAGAAGTTATTAAGTTGTTTATTTCTTGAAATCTTTGAACCCACACTCTTGAATCATTATTTCAATGTCAGTGTCTTCACACTTAAGATGGTTGTGGGCGTTGAGTTGTTGCCCTGAAACAAAGGAGTACTGTTGATGATATACTGTCATATTAATACGGCCATGTTTGTATGCAGACGATGGGCCGTAATTGTCGATGGAAGGGACATACTTATTATGTTTGGGAAGAAATCGGAGTCAGTTGAAATTGTTTTCTAAAGTTTTTCTGAAGTTTTTACGTCAGGAATTTGAACAATCTCGCCATTCTGCAATGACTTCTTAACAACCAACTGCATCTAAATAGCGTAGGCTGGAATTTGGCCCTAGTCATCACTCTGCTCTCAACACGGTGAGCAAAAATATCGTGAGGAAACCGGCATGTCCTAGAACCAAAAATTCGAAGATATGTGACATCTACCAACCCGCACTGGGCCGGCGTGGTAGATTACGGACCACTACGTCTCACAGAGAGGAGGCTTGTGTCCCAGCGGTGGGGACGTTTTAGGTAGATTATATGAGCCATCACCACACTAAGCCTTTTAATTTAGTGAAACTGTCAGACTTTCCAGCTTCTGACCACCTGTAACGACTAGCGTTGAAAAAAGCAGGGAAAATTCCCGTTTCTTTCCAATTGCGTTTGTTTATTTATTTTATTTTTTTCAATGTTTCATTCTATAGTTTCAAGAAAATTTGCCAGTATTATATTTCATGTGTTTTTTTTTTTTATATAACCGAAAAATATGAAAGAATCGGGAAACTTTTTTTTTTCAATCCGTAAATTTAACTTAGGATTTTCTATGCTCTAACTCCGCCCCCCCTGTTGTGCATCTAGTATTCTAGCTGTCAGTTGTATAAATAGTTTTATCAATTTAAGTGCTAGTTCCGGGAATGAAACATTGAAAAAAACAACGGAATTGGAAAAAAACGGAAATTTTCCCTGCTTTTTTCAACGCTAGTAACGACGGCAAACTGACGGTTAAACATGGTCAGGAAAAAAGAAGCTAAAATAGAGGTGTCCAGAACTGACTTCCTCGTTGGTCTAGTGATGAGCAAGAGTTTCTGGATTCGATTACCAGGCATTGTTATCACTCTAACCGCCATGCGGTCTGCCAGCGGGTCATAAGTTTTCCAGTGAGAGTGAGGCACGCCACCTATACAACGTGTAACGTCAAATGCGCAAAACCTCAGACACGCCAACTGATTTTTAATTCAATTGATCTATTTCACAGAGAAAATAAGTCATAAAAAAATTGTAAAGGGTTTATGTGCTGTTTTAGTTTTACTGGCCATTCTGATCGTTTCTTGCGTCTGCGACTACGCTTTATCGAGGGAGGAGTCGTCACCGGGCCGCTGCGCCGCGCTGACATTGGCTTTCTTGACCTATTAATAAATAGACACGGCAACATTTTTAATGAAGATGAGATTTTTTGAAAAATGTAACCTATTTTAAAAAGTGGTTCAATTAATTCTGCTCGTTATTCTGATCAAACTATTTTCAGGTTTTGCGCATTTAACGTTACACGTTGTATGTTGCGTTGTGTTGCCCTTTCGTTTTTCTGAACAACAGGCCGCGCTCTAAAAAAATGACGTGATTAAGCGAGATCGTAGCGCACCGCACGGGCTGCTAATAAGAACAATCAGTAAACCCGCCGGCCGCCCGTACGGCCTGCTGCACTCTTTACAAAATTTTCACCGCGGCCTATGCGAATGGGTCAAGTTGCGTCCGCCGGCGCGGCCCGCATAGCTCGCTGGAATTGTAAATTCCTATTGAGTGGCGGTGAGTGTTTATTTATTTATTTATTATTCCATAAGGAGGAGGGGTTCCTCCATAAAGAATTTCTCAATAGCAGCCGTTAGTCTTGAACTCGCCTCCTATTACATGGGACTTAAACAGGCGAATCGTGGGTATACAGCGTGTAACGGAAGGGGGGTATCAACCCTGAAGGAGTTGAATGTGCTCATGAAACTCAACAACTTTCCCCAAAGAACATAGGTCGAAATATGAAAAAAAAATTTGGCCCTCCCTTACAAAACTGACTACCAGCTGATTGATTTACTATGGCAGGGCCAAATTTTTTTTTCATATTTCGACCTATGTTCTTTGGGGAAAGTTGTTGAGTTTCATGAGCACATTCACCTCCTTCTGGGTTGATACCCCCTTTCTGTTACACGCTGTATAGGCATGTGCAGACGCCAGCACATCAAGCTAATACAATCTGTCTTTCTGTAATAGATTTTCAACTTTATCGCTAAAGCGTTAGGTTCAAAGTTGATTAGGAAAATTTGACAGCTTCGGGTAGCTTGATGTGCTGGCGTCTGTACGTACCCCCTCTGCCTAACTCCTCGATAAACAGGCAGAATGGTCTGTTAAAACTATAGTCTGAACATTCAGCGTCAATCGCAATTTCATTACTCTTTTATAGCTCCATTCCCAGACGATGGAAATATCCTTCCAAGGAGACTTGGAGCTAAAATTAGCCTCTTCAGGAAGATGTTGCGATTTATTTTCCAAACATGTAAACAAATATGAGTATTTGGGAAAATTACTTTAATGCCCACACAATAAAGTTCAGTTTACGCTACAACTTCATTTTTATAACTTTTTATTCAAATCAACTTAATTGCCACTAAAATAAAGTTGATATTTGTTTAACTTGAAATAACAACAACTGGAAACAGACATGAAAACCTTAGGGATGTGTTCTAATTATATAGCAACCTTACCGGGAGCTACTTGTTGAAATCATTTTATACTGCAGTCTTACTGTTGACGACTAAATCTTAATAATCTTGGCATTGTATTTCGCTCATGGTTTCGTTTCTATTCGATAATTTCTTGCGTGGATACCATTGGGGGAGGGGGGGGGGGGGGGCTCATGGCTAAATAATAACAGCCGCACGGGTCGATCTAGGGTTAAGCTACGCTTGCCGAGGTCAGTTCGTGGATGGGTGATCATCCATTACATATCGATATACACCGATGCCTCAGAAAGCACGTTAAGCTTTTAGTTACCGCTGTCATTTATAGATCTTTGACAGTCGTTACAGTTAGTAAGTAACCCGAAAGTCGGACAACCAGTCCTACCAAACGGTATCGTATTACCCAGTCACTGGGTTTTGGAGGTCAGATAGGCAGTCGCTCCATGCAAAATACTGGTACTCAGCTGTATCCGGTTAGGCTGGAAGCCGACCCCAATATATTTGGGAAAAGGCTACGCAGATGATAAGTTGTTTACGCTATTTATATTGATTGATAATTCGGTCATCAACCACAAAAAAACATTAGCGGCCATTTTTTTTTTAACTTGACTCATGCAGGAATGACGAACAGCGCAAATGTTTTATTTAATTTCAGAAACAATTTGGCGACACGTGGTTCAATAAACACGTGCGCAAACATTGCAGTTTATTTAAAATGCATGAATATCTTGACTGTTATTTTATTTTATCATATAAATTCCTTGCTATGGCGTTTTAAAGTAAATAAACTTCCTTACAAAGTTGGAGATGCTTCGCGCCAATTTTTCACAGATGCGCTCCTGCATCTGTCAAAAGATGTCCTGACAGATGACAGCTGTCTTCTATGTGTATATTATGTGTGTTCTTATATGTGTATTTCTTTTTTGTTTTTCTTTTTTTTTTTTTTTTTGTTTATAGGCATTTGATTTACAGTGGCCACTTTAAGCCCTTCCAAAAATAATGAAGAAATAAATTTACAAATAATTTACTGTAACAACGAAATTCTGTGCTGATTACCGAAAAATCGCAAAATCTTGCCAAAACCTCGTTTACTTATGAAAACAATTACATATTACGTATAAATAAACTGCATTGTAAGATTAATTGTAATGTCGGGAAAATGGAACGTCGCCTTGCGTGTGACCTCAAATAAATATAAAGAAAGGACATGATGTGAAATATACAGGAATGTTTTGATTCAAAAGCTTCTAAAGTAGACAAAGGGAGTGGTGCCAGCCGCCAAGACTGCAGTCTTCCTGGTACTGGGTAATCAAACCTATTTAGAGAAAGTTATTGAGGTCAAAAGCGGTGGAAAATTCTGGTTCCTTCATTCGTATGCGCTAAGGACGTTCAAACTGTGGTTTTAACGCGTTTTCAAATGCTTCGTCGTGAGGAAATTGACTTTGTTTAGTCAGTTTAGTCCTGTCAAATTAAGATACTCCATAAACAAGTATAGACGTGATAAAAAAATGGCTGCTAAAAATACGTCAATTTACGTCAGGCGCTGACTAATTTGACAGGACTAAAATAATATTTATCTTCTGTCCTTTTCTTAATGAAATAAAAAGAAAAAGATGCACTGAACTTAAATTTAGTTTAGTTTGTTAACAACAGAATCGGCACCATTATTTACACTACACTAATATTATAAACAGGTAAAGTTAGTAAGTTTGGACGTAGGAGGTTGTCTCTGGAAGTACTGATCTGATTTGGAAAATTATTTAACTGACGGAGAGCTACACTATTGACAAGTGCCATAGGATATAAAATGTATATATTATATACAAGTATATAACAAAAAATAAAGAAAAATACAGGAGCTCATTGGGCATCAAAAAATTCGTCCGCATCGCTGTCAATGGGATAAGTGCCCAAAAGGCTGGCAGCATTACCACGTTGGATGGCAATGCTGATTCTTTGGGCTAAAAATAGGCCAGCCCTCTGGTCACGTGAAGAGATAAATGATTTATTTCTGTAAGTTTTACGCGTCAATCATATTATTTTTAAACTAGATGAGGTCGGCGTTTCCTATCTGACTACTCAGAGAGGAAAGGCCGAAACAAACTCAGAGGTCACAGTCTTTTTTAATAGTTCAGACATAATCTTAGATTGTTTTTTTTTTTTTTTTTTTTTTAATTTTATTAAGGCGCTCCCTCACCAGGAGCATTCGCCTGTAATGTAATGTAACGTTACAGAATCGAGCATTACATCAGTGAGGGAGGGAAATCGAGCATTACAGCGCGCACCTTCTAATGATACAAAACGAGTATTACATCAGTGAAGGAGGTGAACCGAGCATTACAATGCGCACCTTGTAATGATACAATGTGTAAAACCTTGATACAACTTGTAACATCAATGCGCTCCACTTGTAATTAAATGCGTCCGGCGCGGGCGGGCCGCGGAGCGCTCCTCGCCCCGCAATCTGTAATGTTACACTACACGCGAATGCTCGTCAGTCAGGGAGAAAAGTAGTATTGTAATGTAATGCTCAAAGTCGAATCTGTAATGTTACATTACACGCGAATGCTCGTCATTCAGGGAGGTAGTATTGTAATGTAATGCTCAAAGTCGAATGTGTAATGTTACATTACACGCGAATGCTCGTCAGTCAGGGAGGTAGTATTGTAATGTAATGCTCAAAATCGAATTTGAAATGTTACATTACAGGCGAATGCTCCTGGTGAGGGAACACCTTTACATTTTTTGATTCGCTTTATTTAATTTGTTGTGTGGTTCAATTCATTTTAATTTTAGTCAGATTGGTTGACTTCCACGACCACGCAGGCTATGTCGCGAGCAGAAGCTAGTCTATACTTCTATACTAATATGTAAGTTTGTATGTAGGGGGTAATCTCCGGAACTACCAGTCGGATTTGAAAGGTGTCTGCCGAAAACTGCCCCTCAACATGAACACAGAGGTTGTGTGTTCGAGCCTTCCCAGTTCCCAGTACAAATTATTTCGTTTTTCCTCTCTGAACTCAGTAAGGGAGGAAGGGGGTGAAGTGTAGGAGGTAACAACGAGTGCGATAGGGAGCGTTGAGAAATGTATGAATGATATAACAAACAAAGTAGTCCATACGGGCTGAGCCCAGCTTAGCTCAGTCTTAAGTGACAAGTGAAGTGAAATTTCCCCAAATATTGCAATACACCATTCGATAGGGCTTATTTAGATCTACTTTCTCACGTTATCGAATGTCGGATTGTTAGGTGTATAAAATGGCCGAGAGCCGAAAAACTGTTTTTCCCATAGACTTCAATGTAACTTTGGAGACTATTTTGACAATGTTCCCATCTACTTAGAGCAATGGTTATTTTTGCATTCGAGTCAGTATATCCCCTAGTTTACTTCACCGCGAGGTGGCGCTTGTGCGGTAAGGGGCATATTCCTACGCAAACTCCGCAGACTCCTTTTTTTCTTTGCATTTGATAGCACAATTCTTGAGGAAGATTATAGGTTATTTAACATTATGTTACGACCCTTAGAAGTCTTGCAAAAAGAAAAAGAACGCTATGCGAAAACGGAGTGACAGCGCGGGCAGGTGATCTGCCAGGGTCGCGGATTGTTCGAAAGAGTTACCGTGGCCCTTGGCACAGGCAACTGAAGGAACACGGGTGGGTTTTAGTCAGTAAAAGTCTGACACACCCTCCCGCTCCGCCCAGAGCGGGAGAAGTTATTTGATAAAATCCCACCCAAAAAAAAAAAAAGCGCGGGCAGGTGATGCGATGCGATAGTTTGGGGACCGACGGGGTAGACGTGATGACGCTGAAACTGGCAGACCAGTCTAGCAGACCGAGGACGGTCTGCTGGGAGATTTTTTTTTTTAATTGTTAAAAGGTTGTCGCTCTGGTTTTGATGATTGATGTTGTTTTTATATTGTTTGAATTAACTATTTGCAAAATTTCTAGTCTCTGGTTTCATGCGTGTGACTGGCTGCTAAGAAAAACCATAAAATATTTATCGAGCGTGACGATCTGCTGAGATAAATAATTAAAAAAAAAAATGTTTAAAAGGTCGTCGCTGTACTTTTGATGATTGATACTGTTTTTATATTGTTTAAACTAATTATATGCAAAATTCTGAGACTTTACTTTAATGCTACAATTATTGACAAAATAATTTTCATAAAAATATTGTCAAGTGCTCGTCTTTCAAAAAAAATAATACTTACATTTTTTTTTTTTTTTCGTTTTGAATTATATTAATTTCCTAGTATTGAATGAATTAATTAATATTAATAATCATTTTACATAAATAATTCTTATTTCACAAATTTTCTATTTTAAAGTTATATGGGACATTAGGTTGTTCCATTTCTCAGGTGCAATGGATAGGTCGACTGCGGTATAGTCCCTTCAAAATTTTCTCGCTCGTACGCTGTATTCTGCCAGGCCGGTCTGCTGGACTGGTCTGCCAGTTTCAGCGTCATCTTCGCAGGGTCACTGGTAGCAGCTGGATGAGAATTGCCGGGAATCGAGCTAAATAGCGTGCAATTGTTATGGAGTATCTTAATTAGTCAGTTTAGTCCTGTCAAATTAAGATACTCCATAAACAAGTATAGACGTGATAAAAAAATGGCTGCTAAAAATACGTCAATTTACGTCAGGCGCTGACTAATTTGACAGGACTAAAATAATATTTATCTTCTGTCCTTTTCTTAATGAAATAAAAAGAAAAAGATGCACTGAACTTAAATTTAGTTTAGTTTGTTAACAACAGAATCGGCACCATTATTTACACTACACTAATATTATAAACAGGTAAAGTTAGTAAGTTTGGACGTAGGAGGTTGTCTCTGGAAGTACTGATCTGATTTGGAAAATTATTTAACTGACGGAGAGCTACACTATTGACAAGTGCCATAGGATATAAAATGTATATATTATATACAAGTATATAACAAAAAATAAAGAAAAATACAGGAGCTCATTGGGCATCAAAAAATTCGTCCGCATCGCTGTCAATGGGATAAGTGCCCAAAAGGCTGGCAGCATTACCACGTTGGATGGCAATGCTGATTCTTTGGGCTAAAAATAGGCCAGCCCTCTGGTCACGTGAAGAGATAAATGATTTATTTCTGTAAGTTTTACGCGTCAATCATATTATTTTTAAACTAGATGAGGTCGGCGTTTCCTATCTGACTACTCAGAGAGGAAAGGCCGAAACAAACTCAGAGGTCACAGTCTTTTTTAATAGTTCAGACATAATCTTAGATTGTTTTTTTTTTTTTTTTTTTTTAATTTTATTAAGGCGCTCCCTCACCAGGAGCATTCGCCTGTAATGTAATGTAACGTTACAGAATCGAGCATTACATCAGTGAGGGAGGGAAATCGAGCATTACAGCGCGCACCTTCTAATGATACAAAACGAGTATTACATCAGTGAAGGAGGTGAACCGAGCATTACAATGCGCACCTTGTAATGATACAATGTGTAAAACCTTGATACAACTTGTAACATCAATGCGCTCCACTTGTAATTAAATGCGTCCGGCGCGGGCGGGCCGCGGAGCGCTCCTCGCCCCGCAATCTGTAATGTTACACTACACGCGAATGCTCGTCAGTCAGGGAGAAAAGTAGTATTGTAATGTAATGCTCAAAGTCGAATCTGTAATGTTACATTACACGCGAATGCTCGTCATTCAGGGAGGTAGTATTGTAATGTAATGCTCAAAGTCGAATGTGTAATGTTACATTACACGCGAATGCTCGTCAGTCAGGGAGGTAGTATTGTAATGTAATGCTCAAAATCGAATTTGAAATGTTACATTACAGGCGAATGCTCCTGGTGAGGGAACACCTTTACATTTTTTGATTCGCTTTATTTAATTTGTTGTGTGGTTCAATTCATTTTAATTTTAGTCAGATTGGTTGACTTCCACGACCACGCAGGCTATGTCGCGAGCAGAAGCTAGTCTATACTTCTATACTAATATGTAAGTTTGTATGTAGGGGGTAATCTCCGGAACTACCAGTCGGATTTGAAAGGTGTCTGCCGAAAACTGCCCCTCAACATGAACACAGAGGTTGTGTGTTCGAGCCTTCCCAGTTCCCAGTACAAATTATTTCGTTTTTCCTCTCTGAACTCAGTAAGGGAGGAAGGGGGTGAAGTGTAGGAGGTAACAACGAGTGCGATAGGGAGCGTTGAGAAATGTATGAATGATATAACAAACAAAGTAGTCCATACGGGCTGAGCCCAGCTTAGCTCAGTCTTAAGTGACAAGTGAAGTGAAATTTCCCCAAATATTGCAATACACCATTCGATAGGGCTTATTTAGATCTACTTTCTCACGTTATCGAATGTCGGATTGTTAGGTGTATAAAATGGCCGAGAGCCGAAAAACTGTTTTTCCCATAGACTTCAATGTAACTTTGGAGACTATTTTGACAATGTTCCCATCTACTTAGAGCAATGGTTATTTTTGCATTCGAGTCAGTATATCCCCTAGTTTACTTCACCGCGAGGTGGCGCTTGTGCGGTAAGGGGCATATTCCTACGCAAACTCCGCAGACTCCTTTTTTTCTTTGCATTTGATAGCACAATTCTTGAGGAAGATTATAGGTTATTTAACATTATGTTACGACCCTTAGAAGTCTTGCAAAAAGAAAAAGAACGCTATGCGAAAACGGAGTGACAGCGCGGGCAGGTGATCTGCCAGGGTCGCGGATTGTTCGAAAGAGTTACCGTGGCCCTTGGCACAGGCAACTGAAGGAACACGGGTGGGTTTTAGTCAGTAAAAGTCTGACACACCCTCCCGCTCCGCCCAGAGCGGGAGAAGTTATTTGATAAAATCCCACCCAAAAAAAAAAAAAGCGCGGGCAGGTGATGCGATGCGATAGTTTGGGGACCGACGGGGTAGACGTGATGACGCTGAAACTGGCAGACCAGTCTAGCAGACCGAGGACGGTCTGCTGGGAGATTTTTTTTTTTAATTGTTAAAAGGTTGTCGCTCTGGTTTTGATGATTGATGTTGTTTTTATATTGTTTGAATTAACTATTTGCAAAATTTCTAGTCTCTGGTTTCATGCGTGTGACTGGCTGCTAAGAAAAACCATAAAATATTTATCGAGCGTGACGATCTGCTGAGATAAATAATTAAAAAAAAAAATGTTTAAAAGGTCGTCGCTGTACTTTTGATGATTGATACTGTTTTTATATTGTTTAAACTAATTATATGCAAAATTCTGAGACTTTACTTTAATGCTACAATTATTGACAAAATAATTTTCATAAAAATATTGTCAAGTGCTCGTCTTTCAAAAAAAATAATACTTACATTTTTTTTTTTTTTTCGTTTTGAATTATATTAATTTCCTAGTATTGAATGAATTAATTAATATTAATAATCATTTTACATAAATAATTCTTATTTCACAAATTTTCTATTTTAAAGTTATATGGGACATTAGGTTGTTCCATTTCTCAGGTGCAATGGATAGGTCGACTGCGGTATAGTCCCTTCAAAATTTTCTCGCTCGTACGCTGTATTCTGCCAGGCCGGTCTGCTGGACTGGTCTGCCAGTTTCAGCGTCATCTTCGCAGGGTCACTGGTAGCAGCTGGATGAGAATTGCCGGGAATCGAGCTAAATAGCGTGCAATTGGAGAGGCTTATGTCCAGCAGTGGACTGCTGTAGACAGATGATGGTTCGAGGCCGAAACTTCATGTGGACGAAGTCGAAGGCAGAAGCTAGTTATTAATAAAACATATGGGTAGAACTGTTAGTGTAATACGAAAACCTTGTGCTAAATGCCGCAGTGAGGACATCGGGTGCCATACCCTTGTACGGTGTATCAATGTTATGCAGTAACAGTCACAACGCGGTTTTCTATGGCGCTAGTCTGTTTTAGTTTCTATATAAAGACATTAAATAATCTTAGAGTTGATGTAAAGGGTCGGTAGGTTGTTGTTTAAGTTGCAGTTGTGTGGCAGACATCTTAAAAAAAAAAAATGGCGCCAATTTTTCTGTCAAATTCAGAAGCTTTTTTTTTAATCATTTAAAATTTTTGATGATTAGATATTTGCCAATAGAGAATTACTTACGGAAGAAAAATACACGTTACGCCGGCCCCAAATATTGCGGTAAGGGCAGGATGATAAAGACATTAAATAACGTTAGAGTTGATGTAAAGGGTCGGTAGATTGTTGTTTTTGTAATTGAAGGTGGCGTATGCTCCAGGAAATTATAATGATGACAAGCTGTTGTTTGGCAACCATCTTGAAAAAAATTGGCGCCAATTTTCCTGTCAGGCTGATGAACCTTTTTTTAGTAAATTAAAATAAATAATTATTGGATCTTGAATTGTGATGATTAGATATTCTCCATACCGTGGCCGATATTATTCGAGTTTTTTTTTTTGTTCATATTTCTGTTTCCTAAAATATAGTTTCTAACTTATTTTATAGTACTTATAATTATTTTTCTCTACATTCGCCCTCAATCTATCCAAAGGTTGTCTTTAAAAGATCGCTTTTAGCAATAAGACCTTGTGTCACGCCTTGTAAAATTTGCAATTATCTGTAATATTTATTGTGTAAATAATAAAAAGTATTGTCTACTTCGGCGAAGACGAAAACATTATTTTGCACGTTTGTAACCTTGCTTGCGATTTTCAGTTTTCACCTGTGCTAAAAATACTTTAAATTCATAGTATTCATAAATCTTAACTGTCTCGGCATATTTGGTCAAGGCTTTCTTATAAAATGTTGTATGATGATAAAGCTTCGCTTGCCGCGGTTTGTCTGTGGATGGGTGACCATCTTTACATACCGAGACCCCTCCGTGCCTCGGAAAGCACTTTAAGCCGTTGGTCCCGGCTGTCATTCGTAGATCTTTGACAGTCGTTACGGGTAGTCAGAAGCCCGAAAGTCTGACAACCAGTCTTACCTAGGAGTATCGTATTGCCCAGTAACTGGGTTGTGGAGGTCAGATAGGCAGTCGCTCCATGTAAAATACTGGTATTCAGCTGCATCCGGTTGGACGTAAAGTCGATCCCAACATAGTTGGGAAAAGGCTAGGCAGATGATGATGATGATTTTTTTTTTCTTTTGTGAAACTAACTGCACACCTCTCAAGTCGAGTTAAAGTAGATATTGAATGTGGTCTTCCATTTAAAGCTAAATAATTTACCATGCAGGGAGGCTTGGGGCTAAATTGGTACAGCCTTACGGGTTGATCTACAAGGCTAAGCAACGCTTACCGAGTTAAGTCCGTGGATGGGTAACCATTGGAGTGGTTCATTATATACCGAGACTCCTCCGTGCCTCGGAAAGCCCGTTGAGCCGTTGGTACCGGCTGTCATTCGTAGATCTTCGGCAGTCATTACGGGTAGTCAGAAGCCCAAAAGTCTGACAACCAGTCTGCAAGGGGTGTTATAGGGTAGGTATGTAAAGATGTCCACCCATCCACGGACCAACGCGGCAAGCGTACCTTAACCGGATCGATCGAACCGTCTTACTGTTATTACTTAGCCACAAGCCCCTCAAAACCCCCATTCGAAGTAACAAATTCAAATACGCAACTGCCGTGTTTTCCAAATCCAAATGTTTTCTGAGTCTAAGCACTAGCGTCCGGACAGCTTCACCTTTGGAGGAGCTCGAAGAATGTTCAACGTTCCCGAACGACTTTCAAATAAAAATAGATTTCTGAACGCGTCTGTTTTCTTTTATCTACCCACTGTGGTAATTTGATGTTTGAAGATGGAAAAGGGAACTAATTGGGACAGTTTTGAGGGTGTAAGGAAAGACAGCTGCGTTAGTTGGCCGCATAAGATGGACTGATGACATAGAGAAGGTCGCGGGATCCGACAGATGTGGGAAGCACAGCTCGCGTAGCAAGACCAATTCTATCAAGAATAGGCAACGTTATTTCTAACCCGACTGGACATCTCTTCTGTCCGAGCGCAGGGCGAGTAGACTCGCGGTTCTATGAAGACAAAGACATTTGTTCTTTCTATGGCAACGGGGAGCACATTTTAAAATTAATAAAGAGTCTGGTCTAAGTCCACTGGGATATTGCTATTTGACAATTGTTGAGAAAAAATAAAATTCTACCCTCAAGTGTCAAAAGTAGAAAAAAAATTTTTTGTCATGCGTCAACAACTAATTTATGTCTACTTTTTTGTAGACTTTTGGCGACTGAAGAATAGAAACATTTCTTCTCTTATCGCATGTTTAAGACAGATTGTAGAAATCTTTCTACAATCTGTCATTTTGTCTATTCCTTTAAATATTTAAACCCGCTTCTATGGTGGTCATGCCTGTGCTGGACCTGTCATTCTTCTTTCTTTGTGAGGTGGCCACGCTAACCGAAGCATCAGTGGTGGTTTTAGGTCCTCAGAACTGCAGATGTAAGCACCTTTGTACACGGCACGGTTTCTTTACGATAGGATATATCAACCGAAACGCAACAAAAACGTGTCCGTCAACAAGCTTCCATATACAACACTGACGAACCGTGCCTACACACGGCGCATATACCGCGCCGTAGAAAAAACATGTCCGTCAACAAGCTTCCGCGCGTATTTTGCGTACGAGTTGAGATTATCTGTGATGATTATGTGTGCGTGTGTGTGTGTGATTGGCAGCTGTTTTTAAAACAAAAACTAAACTTCACTGTTCCATATATTTTGTTGTAGAACGTTCATTGGCTCTTCGAATTTCTATAATGATGCATTTCCTTTCATTGAATCGAGCCCTCGCGGGGAAACAGATCCATATACATATAATATCAGTGTCAGAATATGAACATAAGCGACCTATATTTTGACTGTAAACTTCCGGAAATGGCATGCGAAACGATTGTCTCTGTTTGCACAATGAGCGGTCTTATCGCTAAGAGCGATCTTTTAAAGACAACCTTTGGGAACTAATTATTATGATATATGTAGTTAGCAACATTCCTAAAGCAGCCCTTCTACGTCGCACACCTTTCTCATTAAAAAAAAAAAAAACTTTATTTCGGATATTTACAATCCATAGATGAAAAATGAAACTACAAAAAATTAATAATTAAATGATTCTGCGAACTAAGAACCACAGTGAGGATGACATCCGGTCCGCTACACTCATCAAAATTTTATTGCGGCGGCCAAGCATTCTGCAGATCAGGGATGCTGTTTTGTTTTCGAATGACGGCATGAAAGCCATCCCACATGAAACATCCCTGACGCACTACAGAAACAAGGCAGCCCCAACATCATCCCGAAGATATTATTATATTGGATGCGCATGTTAGCCAGCGATCTTTTGGTGTAACTGGTTCACAGATTCTCAATGTAGATGCTCTAGCAGTATGCCTTGAAGAGCGTAACCTTAACTTCTTCAGAGCATCTGTAGAATCTGCGGGAATTTAAATTTATGCATTTTACTAAGCAGTAATCCTACTAGGTATATAAAGATTTATGTCGCCGTCTCATTGGCGCCGCGTCTGCGAGCCTTCTTTCGTGAAACGGACTTTTAACTTTTCACGGTGAGATTTTTACATAGGTAATGGATCGGCTTTTGTTTCATGCATAAACTCTTAGTTTAAACATTCATAATGAATTCAAGACTGTCAGGCGTAAAACCATAATGATTATCATCATTCTCTATAATTAAATGGTCAAATTAATACAATATCTTGACGTTTTATAGTAGTTTTATAAAATAAATTAGCGTAAAAAGCGTCCCACAAAAATGTTTCAAACTCGCCTCTCAAGTCTGTCCATCCATGCGAAGAAAATCTACGCCGAAGAAAAACTCACGCTTCCCGCCAAAATTTACGTCAGCGCGTTGTTTTTTTTCGCGTTCGACCGGCAAAGAGTTCAAGGTTATTTTACCAATGTTAGATCAGAGGCGAATAAATATTATGCTATGAACTGGTTCTCTTTTAGAACACGTGAGTTTTTTTTTAAGTTTACTAAGAAGGTTTTACTTGAAAGTTTAACTGTCTTTTTCGGTTTTTATAATTTATTTAGTTGATTTTTGAAAGTTTCGTCACTAATTAATGTAGTTGCGTAGTGAAATGGGTTCAGCGCCATTTAAATTATTATTTGTTAATTTGCATTGAAACAATACAAATTCGAATGCACCAGAGGTTATTGTAAGTTTTCCTACATTCACTCTAAAATAATAGAAATTAGAATTGCTAAACTATTTTTAGTTAGCTACTCCCGTGTTCTAAGCAGGCTGTGGTCTGTGTTATTTACATATGTATATTTTAAAATAATAACTTTTTAAATAAGGAAGCAAACATAAACAAGGCTGCTTTCGTCGCGAGTTCGTCGTAATAAAAAAAAAACAAGGCTGTACGAAGTTCAGTCAGTGCTACAGAAAAACAAACATGACCGTCACTATGACTTGTCTTATGATTGTAAAATAGGTACATAATAATTAAAATTACGTCTTTGGTAATTTGTTGGCATTGCGTATTATGTCGTCAATATGTAATCTAGGTCTCTTTATTTTTTTTTTTTTAAATCCCTTTTCTTTTAAAATACCTTCTTACGTATCCATTCCATAAACTAATATATTATATTCAAGCTGAAAAGTTTGTTGGTTTCAAGTTCAACGCGCTAATCTCTGGAACTACCATTCGGATTTGAAAAAAATATTTTTGCTTTTGATATTCCAATTCTTGAGGAAGGTTATAGGCTTCTATATCTCGGCACGACATTTAGGAGCCGAGCAAGGAAAAGAAAAGTCGAACGCGAAGACGAAGTAATAGCGCGGACGACCAAGAAAAAGGGAGTTTTATCAAAATGTGGCTGTTTTTTTAGTACTTAGATAAATTGTGGTGTCTTTCGACTTCCACGTGAACGAATTCGCGGGAAAGCTAGTAATAAATATGCTAATTGTCTATCTGGGTAGCAACAAAAATGAAACAATTTCTAGCTGTTAACTCGTGTGACTGAATTTTACTCAGGTAACTCTAAAATGGAAACCGTTAGGCATGCGCGCATTATGGCGTATTGCCAGGTAACGCAACCTAATAACACATAACTGCACTTAGGTTATCAGATAAACCAGATAAAAGCCAAATTTTTTTTTATCGAAAATCCTTTGAAAATAGCCTTGAGGACATATCATAACATGCCTTATTTCCCGGAACCTATAGTACAGATGCCAGCACATCAAGCTACCCGAAACTGTCAGATTTTCCCAATCAACTTTGAACCTTATGCTTTAGCGATAAAGTTGAAAATCTATTAAAGAAATCTGCAATGGATCTAGTCCATTGCGCCAATTATGTTTGAGTCCCATGTAATACGGGCCGTTCATTCATTATGTAAGACGATTTGAGGGGGGAGGGGGTCCAAAAAAGTCTTATTATTTCTTTCGTGAGGGTGGGAGGGATCTAGATTGTTCTTACGTAAGATCACAAAAGTAAGGAGAATTTTTTTTTTTTTTGCTACTTTTTCTTTGCAATTTTGTTAGATGCTGATCTTACGTAAGATTAGAGGGGCCCGTGGCTAAATAACAACAGCCGTACAGGTCGATCGATTAGGTTAAGCTACGCTTGCCTTGGTTGGTCTGTGGATGGGTGACCATCTTTACATACCGAGACCCCTCCGCGCCTCTGAAAGCACGCTAAGCCGCTGGTCCCGGCTGCCATTAGTGGATCTTTGTCAGTCCTTACGCGTAGTCAGAAGCCCGAAAGTCTGACAACCAGTCTTACCAAGGAGTATCGAATTACCCAGTAACTGGGTTGTGGAGGTCAGATAGGCAGTCGCTCCATGTAAAATACTGGTATTCAGCTGCATCCAGTTAGACTGGAAGCCGACTCCAACATAGTTGGGAAGTCTAGGCAGATGACTGATCTTACGTAAGATTGAAAGGGGGCGGAGGGGGTTCCCAAAGTAAGCAAAACTTATTAGTTTTTTTTTTTTTCCTGTTTATTCTTTGCTATATTGGTAGATACTTACGTAAGATTGAAAGAGGCGGAGGGAATTCATCCAAGTCTTGTTTTTTTCTTACCTACAGGGGAGGTCAGAAAGTGGTCAAAATTGTCTTACGTAATAAATGAACTGCCTCATAGGAGGCGAGGCTACTGCCACCACGAGAGGCGATATTATGGACGAAATACACCATCATCTGCCTAGCCTTGCATGAATATGTCCGGTCCCCTTTAAGCCTAGCGGCTTTCTGGGTAACGTCCGTAATCTTGGTTTTGCCCAAAACTACAAACAAATTATGTGCTGTGCAAAACATTAGCCTCCTTTTAGATCGCCAAAAACAGCAGTAAAACAAAAGTAACTATAGTGCCTTTGCAAATATTAGAAAGTTCGCCAATTAGCCAGTAGAAACGCGTTACGCATAAAATCGTAGATCCATAGAGAATTGTGAAAGTACTCGTACATTACGCACACGTCAAATTTTTGGCGCCATTTTTACTGTCACTGTCAAACAAACCGGTCGTCAATGGCGTCGATTCCCTTGTTCATAAACTAAACTAAATTTAAGTTCAGTGCATCTTTTTCTTTCTATTTCATTAAGAAAAGGACAGAAGATAAATATTAGTTTCGTCCTGTCACATTAAGATACTCCATAGACAAGTTTAGATGTGATTAAAAAAATTGGCTACTAAAAATACGTCAATTTACGATAGGTGCTTTCTAATTAGACAGGACCAAACTTATATCTTCTATCCTTTTCATAATTAAATATAAAGAAAAGGATGCACTGAACTTAAAAGTTTAGTTTTTGTTTGTCTATGGTTCAATGCTATGGTTATAAAAAGTACCGTACGTGATATACAGCGTGTAACGGAAGGGGGTATCAACCCTGAAGGAGGTGAATGTGCTCATGAAACTCAACAACTTTCCCCAAAGAACATAGGTCGAAATATGAAAAAAAAATTTGGCCCTCCCATAGTAAATCAATCAGCTGGTAGTCAGTTTTGTAAGGGAGGGCCAAATTTTTTTTTCATATTTCGACCTATGTTCTTTGGGGAAAGTTGTTGAGTTTCATGAGCACATTCACCTCCTTCAGGATTGATACCCTCCTTCCGTTACACGCTGTATATGTAGTTCGTAGTTTTATTTTCGTGTTTAGTAGAAAAAGATTATTTGAAATATTGACTAACCAAACTTTCTTATTACCTACATACTTGCAACTGCAGTTAATTAATTTCCATTTGTAACCAAATCGAGCACAATGTAGGAATTACGCAATTATATTGTTTATATTAATATAATCAGCTGCCTTTGTCTCTTTGTTACGACATCGAAGCTGAATGTAACGGTTACAATTTGCAAACGTCGATGGAAAGATAAGTTTTACATTACCCAGTAACTGGGTTCGTGGGTAGAGGTCAGATAGGCAGTCGCTCAATGTAAAATACTGGTATTCAGCGCAAGCGATGGCCGCTTTGCATGGATGTGACGCATATTTTCCCCCAAATTGTTATTTTTATTTATTGTTGTTATTTTTTCGGAGTTTGTGTTCTTTGCGTCATGTTTACCACAAATAAACGCATTTTCTTTATTCCTTTCAGCCCGGTTAGACTGGAAGCCATCCCCAACATATTTGAGCAAAGGCTTTTACAAAAAAAAAAAAAAAAAACAACTACTACAAAGTGAAAAATACGGAACCAACGACACCGACTTTAAAAATTAAAGTTATTTCTCACTTTGTAGTGTTTTTTTGGAAGTCTTTTTTTTGTGTTAAAAAGTTATTTGATAGTTCAACAACATTCACTGCGTTCGAACATATGAATCGATGGATTAGCAATATCCTTCAAAATGGTTCAGCACCCTAATTGCGTAACACACTATTACTCTCAATTTGAATAATTTTCCATCGCTCTATACAGGGTTATTTTTCAAAGACCAGCCGAATCTAAGTATGTGGTACAGACCATCAAACTGAACAATTCTGTCCATGGGACCAACATCGTATTCGCGAATAAAAATTCAGTCGTCCCATACGTTTACGTCGAGTAGGTATTGAAGATTTCTAAGGGACAGTTGATACATTTTTCGCGAATACGATATTAGTCCCATGGAGAAAGTTGTTCAGTTTGATGGTCTGTACCACATCCTTAGATTTGGCTGGTCTTTGAAAAATAACCCGGTATGTTCGAAGAGTGTGTCTGCTCAACAACGTAAATAACGCAATGAATGTTGTTGAACTGTCAAAATGAAACCACTTGCTACTGATAATGTGTCACGCAATTACCCCGCTGATTGTGATTAGTGTGTTACGCAATTAGGGCGCTGTTACCCAGAATCTAATTTAAATGTTTTGCTCATTTGCGGTTTCAATCTGGTTTGAACGTGTCCTTTGTTTGTTATGAGTTTATGACGATGACTAAAGATCTCGTTATTAATTTTATTACGACTGGTTCACCGGCGTTGAAAGCCGAGAGTTCAATATTTATCAGTGTGTCTGACACCGTGGAAAAAGGTAGACGTGTTGGAGAAGCGATGACAATTTTGTTACGATGTTAATATATACAAGGTGTAACGTTAAATGCGCCAAACCTCAGACACCCCAACTGATTTTTAATTCAATTGACCTATTTCAGAGAGAAAATAAGTAATTAAAAACATTGTAAAGGTTTTATGTGCTGTTTTAGTTTTACTGGCCATTCTGATAGTTTCTTGCGTCTGCGACGACGCTTTATCGAGGAAGGAGTCGTCACCGGGCCGCTGCGCCGCGCTAGCATTGGTTTGGTTGAGCTATTAATAAATAGACACGGCAACGTTTTTAATGAAGATTTTTTGAAAATTGTGACCTATATTAAAAAGTGGTTCAATTAATTCTGCTCGTTATTCTGATCAAACTATTTTCAGGTTTTGCACATTTAACGTTACACGTTGTATTATGGGACTTATGTACAGACGCCAGCACATCAAGCTACCCGAAACTGTCAAATTTTCCCAATCAATTTTGAACCTTCTGCGTTAGCGATAAATTTGAAAATCTATTAAAGAAATTTGACAGATTATAGTAGCTTGATGTGCTGGCGTCTGTACTATTGGGAACACCTGTGCCTTACCTTTCGGGGATTACAAGCGAGATGTTCTGTATGTTCTAAAATAGCCTACGAAATACAACCGCGTTTGTATTTGTTGGGTTACTTCCACCTCAACGTCAAAATCAAGAAAAAGATGTCAAACAGTCGCTTTAGCAGATGGTCTGAAATCCGTTGCATTGCGCTTGCGCTGTCGTGGTCCTTGACCTACAGTGCGCACGTGTTCCAAACAGCTGGTGACGAGATGCATTTAGAAGTGAATAAAGCTATGAGCTGCCCCTCTGATTTGTATTGCTATTTAAAAAAATCGTATAAGTAATGCGAGAAATATAAATAAAAATGCTAGTTGTCACATCTGTTTTACTCATTGTTCTGTCCTCAGTAATTATTTGTTTACCTTCATTAATAGGCCATCATATTATTATTCCATTAATTCATTTGTTTATAAAATAATAACAAAATTTAACTACGTTACAATTTTGCGATCATCGCAAACACTGTTTACGGACTAGGCAGTACTTCCATTTACCTTGACCTCGCTTTCCTTTGTGGCTGCACCCGTCTGTAGGTCTTAATTTACCGGCTGGTATCATTTGGATGGCAGCCATGACAGGGAAACGGCCTGTATGTCATCCCAATGACGTTCTGAACAAAAGCAGGTTGAAAGAGTTCGATGCTTACGGCTTTCCTATTTTTGGATGTATGCGTTACGATCTTTGCGTGTTTTAATAATCTGTGCATAAAAGTTTTTATGATTTTTTTATGGTTTTGCGCGGGTCAAGTTCATTCGTTTGTGATTGGATTTATTTTTGTAACTACTTTTTTTTATTCCCTCGTAAGTTATGTCTTGTTTTCTTTTGAATAAACAAAAACGTTCTTCAACGTTATTGTATTTTATTTCTATCTAAAAAAGTTGCTGTTTCTTACACCTGCTTGTTTCAATTTCAGTTCTGATATTGTACTTTTACACCGTTCTAGGAACATGAGGGGATCGTGGCTAAATAATAACATCCACACGGGTCGCCCGAGGGTTAATCTACGCTTGCCGCGGACGGTTTGTGGCTGGGTGACTATCCGTTACATATCGAGAACCCTCCGTGCCTCAGAAAGCCTGTAAGGTCCCGGCTGTCACTTGTAGATCTTTGACAGTCCAGGAATTCTAGTATTTTACATAGAGCGACTGCCTATACAACCTAGTTGCTGGGTAGCACGAAATACCTTGGAGTAAGTGTAATAACAACCAACGAAATCTATCGTCTAAGTGTTTCAATTGTATTAAATACATACTATTTTATAGACTCACGTTCTTCTAACTGAACAGACAGCTGTGCTGCTGGGGAGTTTGTTGCGCCACGTCGTCTTCCCAACTAAAGCACTAGGATTTAGGAAGTGGTCAAGTGTGGGTGTTTTGGGATACTGTCTTATGTAATACTATGTGTATCAACAAAATCAGGCGAAGTCACTGGTCCCTATGATACAGTTAACACTAGTTTAGGGGCCAGGAGATTCATGTATTTTTGATGTAACCTTTTTCATGTCAATAAAATACTTTATTATTATATTATTATAATTGTAATGTTCAAAAAGTGCGTAGTTACAGGTAGTCAGATGCACAGAAGTTTTACTACCAGTCTTACCAAGTTAGCACAACATAGTTGTGAAAAGACTAGGCAGATTTTGACCCTTATAAGAACATAATCAGCGTTCCATATTTCTATCTTCAGTGGTTTAATTTTATACGTTGTCTGTGTCACATAGCACTGCTTTCATCTATAGACTACCATCCGCCCGCAACTTCGTTTGCGTAGAATTCGGAATTCCCGCCGTTTAAATCCTATTACCCGTTTTCCCGTAGGAATGAAGCATTTTCCCGCGGTAAAAGTAGCCTATGTTCGTCAGGGATAATGTCGGCTTCTAATGGTAAAACAATTTTTCAAATCGGTCCAGTAGTTTCGGAGCCTATTCAATACAAACAAACAATCAAATCTTTCCTCTTTATAATATTAGTGTAGATCAGCATATGCAACACTCGTGTCATTAGGTAATACGACGTTCTAATACAATATAAGTTTTCTTCAACGTTTGCACGTGTATCTTCATAGTTACGACGCATAATGATATTGATAATAATATGATTACTGTAATATCGCCCGATGACAATGTATTTGTCTACCTTTGGCGTAGTTTCAACTTCTGAGCTGTGTTATCATATTATTCGAGGGGCTCGTGGCTCGTGGCTAATTAAGAACAGCTGCACGGGTCGTTTGAAAGTTAAGCTGCTCTTGCCGCGGTCGGGCGTGGATGGGTGACCAAACATTGTCTACATATCGATACCCTCCGTGCCTCGGAAAGCACGTGTTAAATCGTTGGTCCCGGCTGTCATCCGTTGATCTTTGTTAGTCGTTACGGGTAGTCAGAAGCACTGAAGTCTGACAACCAGTCTTACTAAGCGGTACCGTTTTACCCAGTAACTGGGTTCATGGGTTGTGGAGGTCAGATAGACAGTCGATCCATGTAACATACTAGTATTCAGCTGCATCCGGTTAGACTGAAGTCGACCCCAAAGAAAAAGGCCAAGCAAATGGAGAGAAATCCCAAACAAATACTAAACTTCTCTACTACTAAAAGTTACACGGAGAGAAAAATCTTAGAAAATTACTGTGCTCACTCATAATCTGAGTGCATTTGAGTGGTAATGGAAAAATTACCATGCACTAGCACAGTAAAAATTCTTATGTACAGTAAAATTTATTGGACAAATAGTGAATTTATCCCAAACTCACTCAGAAAATGTCAGTACTTAACGATTATTGACAGCGTCGCCGTGTGCCCTATTTCCTTTAGTCTCATGGTCGCCAAATTAGTCACTTTATTGATTCACTCCTGCAACGGACGTTAAAAATAAACCTAAGAACGATACTCTTAGCCCGTCCCTAATACAAGAATAGTAAATAAAGACACAAAGCCGGCCTGATGCTGTTGATAAAACTGGATATCTGTATATGGCGACATCGCTCTGACTCACATGCCTAAGGCCTCGCCGTTTTGGGATACGATCAACTGCAATCGATGTTACAGTACTTTATCAATCGTGTGGCGCTTAAAAAGGAGGCAAAAATTGTAAACTTGATTTTAGAAAGTGTTCTTATATTCAAATCTGACAGTTTTTTTTTTTTTGTCATTTATTTTTCAAACTTTTTTTGGGTCTAGTTACTTTCTTCGATTTGGGCGCTTTTTATCAAATGCCGTTTCTTTGTCAACTTTGAGGCTGATTTTTAAATATAGAACGTATTTTTAGTTGCCTATTTTTTTTTTCTTCGTGAAACATAAAATTGATTGATTACGTTTTCATTTTCACAGCTCCGTAAAAGTGAAGTAGGTATGCATAAAAGTCAAAGTTAGCGATTTCAACATAAATGAGCACTAGAAGAGCCCTATAAAATACGTCGTAACATCATAAATTACGTCAGAAAGTCGACATTAATAATGGATATTAGATAAACAATGCTTGAAAGAATAGATTATTCTCTTATCGAACAATAACAAAGCATTGACTTTGAATTTCAGATAATTATTTCTGTGATTTCAAAGGTTAGATTAGATTTAATTGGGTATCTACGTATGTCCGTAAAATTTTGACGTAATACTTCTATTTCCAGTCTCGATTCTGGCTGGGTGCAGATTGCAGACATGACCATCTTCAATCTCTTCCTCCTTTTCCAATTTAATTTGTGGTCGACGCAGCGTCTTCGTCTTCCATACTTCTCCATTAGTCGTCATCTCAGTAGTTACCCCCCCCACCCCCTTCCTGACCATATCGACTTTCAGACAGTCCATCCATCGTTTATTTCGTCTTCCCCTACTGTTAGAAACTCAACTACCATCGCAGGCATGACCATAACCCCAAAAAAAGCAACGACAATTGAACGCGTTCAGCACATCTCAACCGGGTTCTCGAGCTGTCAGTGTCAAAATTGTTACGAAATTCTGAGTTGACACTGTCAGCTCTTGAAAGTGGT
The DNA here is from genome assembly GCA_949629135.1 of Eremobia ochroleuca. Classification (NCBI taxonomy): domain Eukaryota; kingdom Metazoa; phylum Arthropoda; class Insecta; order Lepidoptera; family Noctuidae; genus Eremobia; species Eremobia ochroleuca. The sequence goes on from OX451414.1 coordinate 7,312,941, forward strand.
TTAGAAATGCTGATCGTGGTCAGATTCATTGATAAATTTCACCCAAAGCTAGCTTCTTTCTTTGGGTTGGCTTGGCTTATCTCTCTTTTCTCGTAGGTTTGGCTTTCTTCCTTCTATTTCTTGCATTGTGGTTAACTACCAACCTAACTAGGTGCAGCTGATGTAGGTGGCTAGCGAAAATAGCAATGAGATTCCGATTTACGCAAATCTGTTGTTCTCCAATGTATTCTGTTTGAAAACGATTGGACTATAAATCCGACACGACTATACGATAATAGTTCTTACACGTGCTGCAACAATTCACTACGTAACCACTGCGTAGCCTTTTCCCAACTATGTTGGGGTTGGCTTCCAGTCTAACCGGATGCAGCTGAATACCGGTATTTTACATGGAGCGACTGCCTGTCTGACCACAACCCGGTTACTGGGTAGTACTCTTTGGTAAGACTAGTTGTCAACGTTTGCGTTTCTAACTACCTTTAACATAATACACTACGTACTGGTGGTCCAATTATGTCCACAGTTCAGCCGGACCGCATGTCGATTCTGTAAAAATCTCACCGTGAAATGATAAGTGAAGTGAGCAGTGTCAATACTGTTAATCCCTAATGACAGCTCACTCCACGCTCACTTCACCTAAGTTTTCACGGTGAGATGGTTACAGAATCGCACTGCTGTTTTGTAAAAATGTCACCGTGAAAACTTAGTTGACATGATGCTGGAGGGATTAATGCTACTCAAGTTCGCTTCACCTAAGTTTTCGGGTAAGATTTTTATGGAATGATCTGCAGAGCTTGAAGTGCCCAAAGTCGACTCTGTGTTTGGTTCGCCATTTCTTATTATAGCCCTTTCCAACCGAGTTGAAGTGATCGTGAGTTTCGACTTTACAAAATTCTGAGCACGATCGAGCGACTAGCAAATTATTCCTGAACCTCACGTATGTGAGGATCGGACTGCTGAAGACCAGGTTGCATGAGATTTATTTCCAGTATTTTTCCCAGGACCTCTGAACACTTTCCAAAGGATTAATAAGTTTTTACTGATCTATTCGAAAATTTTACTCCCGGTTGCAAAGGGTTATGAAATGTCGACACCATCTAGCTTATTTTTTATGTTACGACGTGTAAATGTGATACCGATATCCTATTTACAGAATAACGAATTTCTTTTTCTTCTCTTGTCTTATATTAATTCACCCCAACAGCGTTGATTAGACCATAAAGTATCTTCGCAAGTCGTTTCTCTGCAATCCTGCGTAGAACGTCTTTGTTGTAATCAATTGGTCGAAGCTATTATTGTACGAGTCAATTTAGCGAGTCTAGGTGTAGGTACGCGTTAGTCTCGCAATCTGTCTACTTCGTCATGTGTACTACGTGAGCTCGACAAATGGATGTGCGATTAACGCTTATGCGACAAAACTGTACTGCGACTCATCATAGTTCGAATGCACGCTTTACAGTGACAAGCACAGTAATTTTTCTAAGAATTTTCTCTCCGTGTAGTAGAATTGGCCCTCAAAACAGTACAATTTAAGCGTCTAACTTAAAAAAATATGTTAGCATCACTCTTATCAGTCAACAACTTCTTGTCTAGTCTCTTACTGCCATTTTTTTGTAGACGCTAAGTTTAGTTTTAGCCACTAAAATACCTCAAATTGACGTCTTATCTTGAAAGATAGAAAAACATCGTTAAAATGACGACCCTTTGTCCCAAAAATCTGTGCCATTGCCAAATACATATTATTGCTCATGGCAAGGTGAAAAATACTAGCTTAGTTAACAAAAAAACTTTTTTACAACAAAAAAAAAAACGACTTCAAAAAAAAAACTACAAAATGAAAAATAATTTCGGAAGTCGGTGTCGCTGGTTCTGCATTTTCGTTTTTTGACACCGACCGCCAGCCTATTATTGTCGCACAGCAGGGTTAAGGCTTCCACAGAGAAGACACGAGCATTGATTACCCTGCTTGCTCAATACGGGTTATAAAAAAAATGAGTCCATTATTAAATATATCCATGGCGATAGAACGTCTAAAAATTTAATTTCAACGACATTGCACTGTAGTTGCCATGATGGCTCAGTCCAAAGGTAAAATTAACGATTCGTGAGCGAAAATTCAAGGAAAATAAAGAGATGTCGTATGATTCATTGGTCAACGTTCCCTGCACTGTGGCTTCGCAGTAACGCAGTTTGCCTTCGAGCGCGGTCGTGAGCGCGCGCTCAAAACGGAACTTCTAGTAAACAAAGAACATTGTTTTATCTCTAACGTTAGTTCAGGCGGGATTTGTTTTTTTCATTATTTAATCCTTCCATATTTTTTTTAAATCTATGGTTTTTTTTTGTGTTATGTTGGCAGTGTGTGTAATTTTTTTGGGGTTGTTTTTGATGATTGGTAGGGTGATTACGATTTTGGAAAAAAATGCAGTGTTATGTGTGTGTATTTTTGATTCGCGTTTTATTGTTGTGAAAATCAAGTTATTTTTAAATGGTGCCGTAGTTTTTGTTTGATTCGAAGACATTGTGAATATGTTTGTTTTTCTCGAGTTTCCGAAAATATCCATTCTGAATAGTACACCGCGATCTAAGTTTGACTTTAAAATTCGAATTCGAGTGTATTTTAATTTTACTCTCCTGTTTAGTTTTTAATTTAAATTGCGCGTCTACTCTCATTGTTCATAAAAAAAATCTTTTTTTTTTATAATTAAATTGAAACTACAGCCATTTCATACGCTTTCTAGATGTCAAAAACGTTTTTAAATTAAATAAAATTCGCCTAAAGAGGTCAATTAACTCTAAATCATTACACACGGTTTTTACTTACTTTCGTAATCTGTATTATTTTACATACTAATACACGCGATTATATGACTTATGTGTGAATTCGTAAAGTAAATAATAGCTTGTTTTGAAATAACTCATAAGGTTAATATAATTCAATAGAAGTTCGTAATATGTAATTATTGTTCTTTTGAGGGTAAATAATTGGTAGTGGCTTAAAATGTAGGTATTATTCACGCTAAGTCTTTAGCAAGGTAAGCGGCTTTGAAGAGAAATCCATTTCGATATGTCTTCTATCAATAATTTTTATTGTACCCGCAAAAAAATGTACTTTTATCATTATTTTCATAACTTGTTCGATGTCGGTAGTATTAACTTTTTTATTTTATACTCTTTTTTATTACTGACCCGACAGACGCTGTCCTGTAAAAACAAAATCTCATAATACAATGGATGTTCATGAAACTTTGCAACTATTACGAATATTTTAAAACAAGAAACAAAAAAAAAACATCCGAATTGAGAAACTCCTTCTTTTTTAAAGTCGATTAAAAAATGCCAGATTGCTTTAGCCGTTCTCATCGTATAAAAGAATAGCGGTTCTATTCCGTAAAATGTCAATGTGAAAACTAAGGTGAAGTTAGCTGTCAATAGTGTCGATCCCTTGCATCAGGTGAAATGATAACTCACTTCAAGCTCACTTCACCAACGTTTTCATTGTGAGATTTTTACAGAATAGATCGACATCCTTTGATTTTATTAATTATTATTTGAAATTTTGCTATACGGAGCTAAATTTGTAATTTCACGATTAATACATAATAATAATAATATTATTTTATTTTAGTAAAAACACATTTAAAGTTCACAAAAATATTTTTTCAACTAAAAATTAAAATTACAGATTTAATATGGAACACGCCATAAACTAACCTCTTTTATAGCAAGCACCTAACAATTACTTGTTAACTTCTAACGTCACGTCACGCAAGCAGACGCTCTAAATTTAAATTTAAAATCTAATTAGGAATTCTAGAATTTATAATTCGAATGAAAAATTTTGACAGTCGGTTAAGTAATGTCAAAAGTCAAAATGCAAATGAGATTAGATCACTTTTTGAATAGCGACGCCTGTTGAGGACCTACATGTACCGGTAGGGTTCAAGGCTCCACAGATAATTGATATTGTTAAAAAAAGAGGTCATTGACCCATCCATACCTTTATATCGCAAGTGTTCGCAAACAAATTAAGCGGTTTATTTATAAACGTTGCTTAAAGTGCTTAAAATGATTAACGTGCTTAAAGTTATGAGACGTTTAAACATCAAAATTTATGGTACAAACGCCAGCACATCCAGCTACCCGAAACTGTCAAATTTTCCCAATCAACTTTGAGCCTAATGCTTCGGCGATAAAGTTGAAAATGTATTAAAGAAATTTGACAGATTGTAGTAGCTTGATGTGCTGGCGTCTGTACATTTTGATGTTTAAACGTCTCTTAACTTTAAACAACTTTTATAAACAAAGGTGTAATTCTTTACAATAGTGTAAACGTAGAGTTCTATGTCTAAACTAATATTATAAAGAGAAAGGATTTGACTTTTTTTGTATGTTTGTTATGCTTTCAAAAACGACTGAACGGATTTGGATGAAATTTGGCAAATGGGTAGACCATGACCTGGATTACGAGACAGGACTTTTTATCCCGATATTCCTACGGGATCGAGACTTATACGGGATAAAGCGCAGCTAGTAAATACTTAAATTAGGATTTTTGTACCATCTGTTAAAAGTATTTTTTATTTTTTATGTCCCACCGCTGGGCAAAAGCCTCGCTACTGTCTTTCTCTGCCAAGGACCAATATTTATTTAAAAAAAAATGATAACGTTAAAAATATTACTAAGTACCTAAATTTTACCTTGCAAAATAAGCGTTTTAGAAATCATATGTCTACGACCATAGACAATAGAGGATGGACTGCGCGATCCACTCAGAAAATTGTCCACTTTGTTAGAAAGGGACAATGCGATGATACTTCCCTGCTCTGTCTCTCTCTGTAGGTTTGTAGTTATGATCCGCACCTGCAGAGTTGTGACGTGGACCAATCAGAATTTTAGAAAGAGATAACAACAGGGGAGTATCCGATAGCCGTCTCTCTCACACGTTTTCTGACCATATTTTAGTTACTGCTAGGACAGGGATTGCACAGTCCATCCTCTATGTCTATGTTTACGACTTCGCCAAACGAAAATACACTACCAACAAAACAACATTTCCGCGTAACAAATAAATACTGCCAACATAACAAACTTATTTAATTTGAATATGGAAATTAGCAGTACAATGGTCGTTTGCACCGATAGCTAATTACATAACTATATCACTGAATCTTGTGACAACGAATTGAAGTAAAAACTTCTCCCTAATCAAATTTCCAGTACCCGAAAGTATTTGACAAAGACTCCTGCATCAAACTGTAACTCTGATTACAGAAAAAAACTAAAAGTGAACAAGTGAAGTGCTCTGGCGTAAAGCCAGCGACAGACTAAATACGTTTCTCTATAACCCAGTGATGATGTGCTTAACAAACATGTATTCCACAATAACGAACAGTGCAAGAAAGTGACATCTGTCAACATGTCGGAGAAAAGAAGAAAGAAGCTCAGAAATTTTATTAATAACATAAGGACTATATAGCATTATAAATAAACTTTTAATAACTGATCTCACAAGTGCTCAATTTAAGTTAAAACCATGATTTCTTTAAAGAAATTGTATGGAGACGAGTTGTTACGACTCGCTCTGGTCCTAAGCCTGCTAAAGGTGGACCCCAATGATTATCTCGAGAGGGAGACACAACAAATGATAGCTGGACTACACATTTCGAACGGATCAGATTGGTCCTTGGAACAAGAAGCCAGGACGCTGATCAGACCAAGATTCGTCCATCCAAAATCGCTAGACAACATACTCATTAACTATGAACGCCAATTATTCGAGGAGCTAAACTCCCTCGGGCGATATGGTAATCCTGATTTAGAATATAATGAGCGGATATGGAATAACAGAGCCCCGATACTTCATACATATTTAGTAAATAATGTAGCGACTGACACAGTAGCGCCGGCGCTCGCTTCGGCGACGGTCCCCGAAAATGCTGACCAAGACTCCGTGTCAGCAGACGACAACGTAGCTCAGGAAGTCAAAGTTTCTGATGAAGAAGAAGAAGCGACGAGCAATGAAGAACGCCCGGACGCTGTTGTCACTCTTTCTGCTGATTTTCTCCATAACCGAACTTCAGAAGACATATTTGCTGAAATAGCATCGAGATCTTTCGACGTCAACGAGCTGCTTGTACAGCCTGCCGAGATGCAGATCAAAAAGGAGAACGAGGACTTCGAAGTTCGAGTCAAGAAAGAAGAGGAAGATGATGATTTATATAGCGATAACGCTATAGACTTCATGCCTTATTTCAACCCGAAAACTGAGATGGATTTGGGAGAAACCAACTCAGTATTTCAACAGAATATGGCGGACTTACAAGAGTTCGGAGAAGTAGATGAGGCTAAAGAGCTGAAGCATGATTTGGAGTTCTTGGACGTGAAGCAACAGCAGGAGAATTTGGAGCAATACTTGTTGGAGAATACTCCTTTGGATTCCGAAGTGTACGAATTAGCGCCAATGTTTGAGGAGGAATTGGTGTTGAATGTGAAGAGGGAACGAGCTAGTACTAGCTTTACGGCCAGTTCAAGTGGTGTTAGTGATATGGAGGCTTCCAGCGATGGTATTGATGTGAAGATCGAGCCTGATGAGGGTCACCATACTGGTGATGAGCTGACTCAGGAGGTGAGTGTTCAATTCATTGATTTTTTTTTACTGTAATGTAGGCTGATACGTGGTCTATTTTGGTCAGTGGCCGGAATGTTTAACGTGAAGGACGCAAAAACACGTGGCGTTCTGTTGTTCCGCTTGGATGGGAGATAGATTTTATTCAGACTAGTCTATAAAGTCCTTGGCTATCATTACTGCCAGGCTAATTGAAACCGTTGGTGGGAGTACCATAGACAGCTAAATATCTTTTTAATTGAAGTTACATCAAAACGACAGATGTAATAGGTGTCGAAATCTACGCAATAAACTTGTAAGCACCATTGCTGCATTTGTAAGTCTTGCCCTTTGAAAATATTTAGTAAACTGTCAATGAACGTCAAAATGACGTCATAACATGACATCGGGTACAAAGTACGCTTATAATGATTACGGTTACTGTATTTAAAGTTTTAAGGTAAATGCGTTGATTGACGGGCTGTCACCGATTTTGTTTTTCTGGCAATGCACATATTTTTCTTACGTAGGTGTCAAAAGTTTATATTTTGCATGCAATTTGTGTTTTCGAAGGTGCTCAAATGAGAAGTTCTTGTTGTTGTATTTTTACTATACTTTTTTGTTGTGCATGCAGCTAATATGAGGTCTCTATAGATTTTATTGATTTATTGAAGAGATAACTCTTGGATAAAATATCTAGAAACGGACCATTTTGTTTTTCTATCCTGGCAACTGTTAGCTGTCAGCTGTCAGTCACTATTTTGATGTTTGTAAATCACGTTTTCTATTACCCACATTGTGGTAGATTTGGGGAAGCCCCTATTAATGTCTAATTTTTTTCGCCATGCAACATTCCCATAATTTACAAGCAAGTAAAGTCGCTGAAAGAGTCGAGTCTTACAATAAAGTTGAACATATTTATACCGCAGTGTATGGTCTGAGTTAATTATAATTTTAAATACGAATTTACATGAAACGCGTAGTGTTTGTGCGGTCACTTTTATAAATGTTTACGTGGAAGCCGTATTTATTTCGTTTTCAACACTATCAGCACCCTAATTGCGTAACACACTAATACTCTTAATTTGAATCATTTTGAAGAATATTGCTAATCCGTTGCTCCATATGTTCGAAAAATGTGTCTGCTCAACAACGTAAATAACGCAATGAATGTTGTTGAACTGTCAAAATTAAACCCATTGCTACTGATAGTGTGTTACGCAATTAGCCTGCGGGGTCCTATACTCCATTTGAAACAAGATTAGACATTTAAATAAACCTCTTTTACAGTCCGTTCAACCGATTTTGACTTCTATACCGTAGTCATAAGGATGGCATTAAACGCTAAAAAGTGGTTACAATACCAACTGTTAACTGCAGTTGCCATGTGTCATGCCACCAACGAAATAGAATTCAAAATCGCTTGAACCGACTGTAAAAAAAGGATTATTTAAATGTCTAATCTTATTTCAAATGGAATATAATTGACTATGACCACTTAATTTTTCCTTACTTCGAAACCACGTCATTTCCTTAGCTAATCACGACATCTTCTAATAACGTATTCTCTATGACACAATTAACGAAACCACGCGAAAAAACGCAAAGTTGGCGTGGTCTGAACTGTCAAAATACCACGCTTGACAACCGTACAGACGCCAGAACACAAAGCTACCCGAAACTGTCAAATTTTCCCAATCAACTTTGATCCTTATGCTTTAGCGATAAAGTTGAAAATCAATTAAAGAAACTTGACAGATTGTAGTAGCTTGATGTGCTGGCGTCTGTACGCTATAATATATTACGCGGGGAATAATAATTATAATTTATCATACTGAATTGCGGCCCTTGACGTAAAACGAAAAAGATAAGACTCGCTGACACTAAGCCTTCTTATCCCCAGGCGATTTTTTATTGCGCACTGGATTTTCAACTCTCGGGTATTGAGCCGAGAGTTGAAAATCCAACAGTGTATTATTTGACGCGCTCGGATGGGCTCTGTCGGATTCTCAATGCTTGGCTCAACACCGAGAGTTGAAAATCCAATGTGCGATAGCGAATCCGCGCGGAAAAATCGCGCCGTGCGCACCTGGGCTAAGCCTTCGTAATCCAGCGATTTTTTTCTTGAAAGAATTATAATGGCGCGACAGTAGGTATGTCCCGGAACCCACGGACCTTCAAAGCCCTTTGAATTTCGCAGGTCAACCTGTCAGTTTTCACTTTGACTGATCATGATTATAATATTTAGTAGTGTGACGTTTACCGGCTGATGAGATAAATCCTTTTTGTAAATGCGTCATTAATTCGTTTCTCACCTCCAGCCTAAAAAAACTATTTGACATTAGCTCAAAGAATAATATTTGGCTTAAAAGGCCATTCAACTTAGCAAATTATGATAATTTGCTCTGGCAACATCTTATCTCTTGGCCATTTGAGTGTAATCTTTTGTTTATTATCGAGACCTTGACAATGATGTCTAAAGAGGTCGGCAGCCTTATTGGTAGCAGAAATCAATATGTCATTATTTTTAATATAATTATGCTTTTGACTTATTCCATTCCTGTAAACGCATAATTAAGGATTAAAAAGGAGTGAAATAAACACTGCAAATATAATGTTATCGAATCTGCGGTGCTGACAGAGAACAAAAAATACCGTACAATATTTAACACTATATTTTTTTTATTTGTGATACTTTAGCTACAAAAACACGTCTCTTTTATGGGGACACCTCCCCCCTTTAATTTTTAACTTTATTTTATTTTAATTATTTTTTGTTATAGCGGCCATATTAATACAACGTGTAACGTTAAATGCGCAAAACCTCACACACCCCAACTGATTTTTTATTCAATTGACCTATTTCAGAGAGAAAATAAGTCATAAAAAGAATTGTAAAGGATTTGTGTGCTGTTTTAGTTTTACTGGCTATTCTGATCGTTTCTTGCGTCTGCGACGACGCTTTATCGAGAGAGGAGTCGTCACCGGGCCGCTGCGCCGCGCTGACACTGGCTTGCTTGACCAATTAATAAATAGACATGGCAATGTTTTTAATGAAGATTTTTTGAAAAATGTGACCTATATTAAAAAGTGGTTTAATTAATTCTACTCGTTATTCTGATCAAACTATTTTCAGGTTTTGCGCATTTAACGTTACACGTTGTATACACTTTTGAAAATTTCAAATGCCTACCTATTAGTATTCAAAACATACAGCCCTGTGACAGACGGACGGATAGCGAAGGTTTAATAATAAGGTCCCGTAAAGTCCGGTTGGCAACCCTAAAATGACAGACCTTGTCACTTGTCATAGAGATTTCGTTAGTTCCAATTTCAATCATATTAGAGAAAATGATACGAATCGATGGTATGGCAACGGAAAGTACTGATTTAGAAGGCCTGGTTGGTTACAGATAAGCATAGATAAAATATTATCGTTTATAGAGTAACCGCAAATGTAACAAGCATTGGCTTTTATTCCCACGCATTGGAAGTAGGTAGTACTTAAAACAATAGAATCTGCAGGGTAACTACGTAACACACTAACAGTAGGAATGGCTTTTATTTTGACAGTTCAACAACATTCATTGCGTTATTTACGTTGTTGAGCAGAAAAAATATTCGAACATATGAAGCAATGGATTAGAAATATCATTCAAAATTCAGATTTGTAATTAAGTGTATTACGCAATTAGGGTGCCGGTTTCTGTATTGAGAATTTGAAGTTGAAAAATCATTTTTTTTACAAACGTTTTTTGCATATAAAGTTTAGAATTTCGCGGGTTTTTACCTTCAGCCATGCTGAAGTAGGTACAGACGCCAGCACATCAAGCTACTAAAATCTGTGAAATTTCTTTAACCTGGCGCCATTGTGGTAGGAAATAGTTACATGGACATTGAGGTGGGTCAATATTACCCATATATTTAATACATGGTATTTCCATAATTTTTAAGTAAATTCGTAAACTGAGCCATTATTTGAGTATAAAGGTATTCTGGTTTTGATAATAAAACAGAAAAATAATTATTCAGAAATGTTTAATTGTGTTTAATCAACTTTTAAAATAGCGCTGAAAAATTACAAAAAAAAAAATAGTACAATATTGGCTCTAGCTACTGCACAGAACGGCAACGACGCTGCGTACTTTCAAAAATATTAGAAATTTTAAACCAGCCGGGTAATTTTGACCCAACCTCAACGACGCCGGGTTAATAGATTTTCTACTTTATCGCTATAGCATTAGGTTCAAGGTTGATTGGGAAAATTTCACGGTTTCGGGTAGCTTGATGTGCTGGCGTATGTACTTTGACTAGAAAATTCTCAATTCACAAACCGGATGTTACTCACTTCATTTATTTTCAAGAACCACAATCTTACTACATTCCGGCCATCGAGAAAATGTGTTCCTGACACCTGCCAGTGCGACATTTCTAATCACTACATAGTATAAAACAAAGTCGCTTCCCTGTCTGCCTGTCCCTATATATGCTTAGATCTTTAAAACTCCGCAACGGATTTTGATGCGGTTTTCTTTAATAGATAGAGTGATTCAAGAGGAAGGTTTATATGTATAATACATGCATAATATAGTAGAGAAACACTGGTAATTTTAAAGGTTTCTCATGTAATGTCGTAAATAAACACATTTTTTTGCGCTTACATTGCAAACGCTGGCTGAACCCGTCGAGATAGATCAAAATAATGTACTACAGTATTGTACACCTTAAAAAGGTCTACAAAAAAGTCCGCGATGGTATATGTCTATCTCTTAGGGATAACCCACAATAACCAATTTTTATCCTATACTTTTTACGAGAAATAATGGCTCTAAAATTATCAGTGTTTCTCCATTGCACCCGTGCGAAGCCGGGGCGGGTCGCTAGTAGCTAATAAAGATCAAATTCAAAGCACGTTTTCGTTTGTGAATCTGACGTGTCAAGAAAACATTCTCTCGACGAACTGTAACTCCAAAATTCTTCAAAATCAGTCACCACGCCTTCTACACGCAAATCTTTAATTCGAATAGTTAGTTCGTCACGCAGAGGTTACCAACCTGCGGTGTCATCGTTCGCCGATCGTTTTCGGCCAAAAGGCAATTTTGCTTCTTAATTTGAAATTGCACGCCTAAAGCTTGTTGATTTCGTAGATAATAAATACAGTGTCACGTGGGGTTTAAAATAGGCAGAATACTTAATACTGATTGTTGCAACGTGCGATATTTTTTATCCGTGGCATAATATAATAATAATAATAAAATATTTATTTGCGTAAAATATGGTATACAATGGTGTTAAATAATAATTTATGGCACAAACATGTTTAGCTAGGATAGGACAAAGCATGCAAAATTTGAAAGTCGGGGAAATAGGTATGGAGGCATCATCAATGAACTATTTAAAACATGAAATTTTTTTATCTGTAAATTCTTTTGAGCTATAAAAACTATTTTCCAGTAACCAATTATAAAATTTAGTTTTAAACAATTTGGAATGTAATGTTTTAAAATGTCTCGGTATTTTATTATAAATGCGTTTAAAAAAGCGATTTATCTGCTTCCTTGCTTTAGTGGTTGCAAGGGCTAATGCTGAGCATGAAGTCCTGAAGGGTAATTGCGTAACACACTATCATTAGCAATGGGTTTCATTTTGACAGTTCAACAACATTCATTGCGTTATTTAAGTTGTTGAGCAGACACATTTTTCAAACATATGGAGCAATGGATTAGCAATATACTTCAAAATGATTCAAATTGAGAGTAATAGTGTGTTACGCAATTTGGGTGCTGGGTTCGATCTCAAGTTCGGGCAGATTTATTTATTTATTTATTTTATTATTTATGTACACACAGTAAAAAACATATGGATATGACATAGCAATAATTTGAGTACAAAGGTACTGCTTATTGTTTTTTTTTCTATCTGGAATTTTTCTATAGCAGCCCTGGAAGATCAACTAAGGCAGTGTATAATAATATAAAAATAAAAAACACTGCAAAATGTTGACCTTGACTGACATGATGGCCAAGGAGAAAGATTACAGATGATTGGCTAGAACGATAGAATAGAATAGAATACTCTTTATCATGTACACCATATAAATTACAGACATAAATATAGAGATTTTACAATGGGTGACACAATGGGCGGTCTTATCGCTAAGAGCGATCTTTTAAAGACAACCTTTGGATGGATTGAAAAGGGAAGGAGAGACAAATACTGTAGGTAGTCTGTGGTGTACCATTTACTAATATAAATAAATATAGCATAAAACAATAGACATGAAACTGGAGTAAAGAAAATAAATAATGATGCTGTTTAAGGAGAGAGGAAGTGCTTTTTTTATCATAATTTTCTCATACTACCAAGATGACGGCTAATAGAGAAGTATGAAAGAAAATTTGATGTTGCGCCGACCACAAATAGCAGGAGAATTGGGTAGTTTCATGATATTGAATACTATATATTCTAGTAGATAATATATCCACACATGTAATACAATAATAGAATTCGAAATCAAATTTGAAATCAGTCGAAAAATAAAAAACTTATAACTTATAGAAACTTTTTGTCTATCTCTTTCTCGCAAAACGAAGTTTTGCATGTAATTTATAGGGCGATACTGAACTATGACGTCACAATTCAGTATTTCCCTCTCTATCTAATTGAGAGTTTTGAACGCTCATATCTTTTCAATTTTTAAAAATATTAAAAAACTGTTTATACCAAGCTATTAGTGAGGTAAAAAAAGCTTCAATTTAAATAATAAAAAAAAATTTGTCAACTCGCGGATTATGAATGACGGACCAAGGAGGTCAACTGTCTTTTTGATTATCACTGGCCCCGGAGCAACATCATCATCATTTCAGCCGGAAGACGTCCGCTGCTGGACTTAGACGTCCTCAAGCGTCGCCAAGTCGACGAGTCCTGTGCTTCTCCCATCCAGCGGATTCCTGTGGCTTTCATCAGATCTATTCGGTCCTCATTTCTGATTCGATCACGCAGCTTATAACATCATCATCTCAGCTGAAAGACATCCACTACTGAATATGTGAGCGTTGCCACAACGACCGGTCCTGTGCTTCCTGCATTCCTGCGGCCTTCACAGGGTTGTCGGTCCACCTTTTCGAAAAAGCCTTTGAATAAAAGAGGTTCACTGTTGAAATCGATAGTAACATAATACTTATTGATTGTACTAGACTGCACTGACAGTATTCACAAGGTCACCCGTCGAATCTGGGTCGATGTTACTGCAGTGAACACATGTTTAAACTATAGATATGAACCTTCCATTTTATGTTACCCTGTAGTACTACTTACTGAATTACGGTGAAAGAAAAAATCGTGAGGAAACCTGCATAAACATTTGCGTAACATACTTGTTCACAAGGGGCCCTTGGCTAAATTATAACAGCCACACAGGTCGATCGATCAGGTTAAGCTACACTTGCCGCGGTTGGTCTGTGGATGGGTGACCGCCTTTACATACCGAGACCCCTCCGTGTCTCGGAAAGCACGTTAAGCCGTTGGTCCCGGCTGTCATTGGTAGATCTTTGACAGTGGTTACGGGTAGTCAGAAGCCCGAAAGTTTGACAACCAGTCTTACCTAGGGGTATCGTATTACCCAGTAACTGGGTTGTAGAGGTCAGATAGGCAGTCGCTCCATGTAAAATAGGTACTGGTATTCAGCTGTATCCGGCCAGACTGGAAGCCGACCCCAACATAGTTGGGAAAAGGCTAGGCAGATGATGACTTATTCACAATCAGTCTATACCGTTCCCACTGCTGGGACACAGGCCGGCTCTCTATGAAAGGGAGTGGGCCATAATCCACCACGCGCGGGCTCAGTGCGGGTTGGTCGAAGTCACATGTCTTCGAATTTTTCGTTCTAGGGCATACCGGTTTCCTCACAATGTTTTCCTTCGCCGTTTTGAGAGCTAATCGATTGTTTTATATGTTTCAAAAATTAATCTGCTTGTCAGTGTAAATAACGCAATGAATGTTGTTGAACTGTTAAAACGAAAGGCATTGCAATTGTTAGTGTGTTCCGTGAATGAAATGGTGAAAGAAAACATTATAAGGAATCCTGAGGGTCTGACAAAGTGACATTCTATCAGCGACAGCGATGACGGAGAAGCCAAAAATGTATTGGATTGAGATAAGTTACCGAAAAGCTTATGTCAAACCTGTTGAATGGAATGTCGTTGTAGAAATAGGAAAGGCTTTGAAAGCGATTGCCTCTTGTCTATGCCCTCCGGATCTGGAAGTCTGGACTGGAAGCTCCCAAAGTCCCACCATGCAGTGAGCAAGCGTGATGATCAATGCTCGTTCCTTCTCGGTATGAGGACCTTGGCTTGGGCAGTTATAGGCTACCCTTCTTCTGCCTAACCTTTGAAAGGAATCGTTGAAATGCCATCTAAAATATCTAATTTTTCTCCCGATATGTGAATTCGAAACGATGCTAACGATACCTTTCCATTTCAAATGTTTGAAATTAGAATTTCTAAACGCAAGATGGCGTAAAAACCGTTAGCTGACCGTTTTAAAATTCGAATGTGCTTCATTCCTTTTTTTGTAATGTTTTATTTAAAATATGGAAATTGATCGTTCTCATACTTTTTGTTATCATAGTAGATCTTACCTATCTTTTATCTAGGTTGAATAAAAAAAAAAAATACTAAGCCAACTCCAGAATCGAAACTTCTAAATATTGCATAATAATTACAACGAAAATTTTTGACTTATGAAGTCACAATGATAAAAACAATTACACACTAATAATAGCAATGAAAATAAAATGACAGTTCGACAACATTCATTGCGTTATGTACGTTGTTGAGCAGACAAATTTTTCGAACATACGAAGCAATGGATTAGCAATATCCTTCAAAATGATTCAGATTGAGATTTATGCTGTTTGGTATTAGGTACTATGCTAATTAGGGTTACCAGTCATCTGAATTTGACAAAAAGATCCAATATAAAAAAAAATATATATGATTAATTATGTAGCTTTATTAATCGAGAATCCACCGTGTAGAAATATACTTACATAACATCACGCCTGTATACCCTTAACGGTTAGGCAGAGGAGGTACCTATAGTTCGCCCGCACTTCGCCAGATATGTTAAAGTCCCATGTAATAGGGCGCGACTCTATTGTCATCAATCGGACTCAAATCCCGACTCCGGGCTGTCACTGGGAAATTTCAGTTGGATAAATCCAATAACATACTGCCCGACCCGGTAATCAAACCCAGCATGTCGATTCTGTAAAAATCTCACCGTGAAAACTTGCGTGAAGTGAGCTGTCAGTGTCGTCCCACTGATGCTAGGGATTGACTAAGCAAACATTTACAATCATAATCGAGATTTAATAAAAAATAAAAAAAATTGTTGCTAATTCTATTGATCATTTTATATTATTTCAAAATTAGTATTTTAGCTGTCAAAATACAATTAGCATAAAAAATATGATTAAAATCTCCATTATGATTGTAAATGCTTGCTTAGTCAATCCCTAGTATCAGGTGGGATGGCACTGACAGCTCACTCCACGCTCACTTCACCTACGTTTTCACGGAGAGATGGCTACAAAATCGCACTGCTGGATCTCATGGTCATCAGTAGCGCTTGAGACCACAGACCAACGAGGCAGTCCGCCGTAGTGGATGTAGAAATAAACCATACCTTAAATTATAATGCATTGTCGGGGGCCAAAAATACGTCAAGAAAACTCGAGTCGATATTATCAAAACATTGACACATGTTTTCTTTCATAACTTCGAAACTACTGAACCGATTTCGATGAAACTTTCAAAGGAAAAATAAGAATTATATTCCTTTGTATTCCATTTTTTTTAGTGATGTTGAACCATAAGAAGATCAGCAGAGGCTGCTATTTATGAATGTACAGACGCCAGCACATTAAGCTACTACAATCTGTCAGATTTCTTTAATAGATTTTCAACTTTATCGCTAAAGCATAAGGTTCAAAGTTGTTTGGGAAAATCTGACAGTTTCGGGTAGCTTGATGTGCTGGCGTCTGTACTTATTATACTTAATGAGAATAAACAAACTTTGAACAGCTGCCAATTTCGGAGTCGTGTGTATACGAAATCGAAAGTGATATAGTATCCACGTGTTATTTTAATAATAGTACTGTCACGGTAATATCTGTTGTGTAATTTATAGACTCAAGATATTATTACTTTGTAAATAAGTGTTTGAGAAACAAGACATGTATTCAGTTGTGCCGTACTTAATTTGTTTTAAAATACAGTTATGCTTGAAATTAAAAGTGAAGGAAAAATGTATTTAATTCCTGCACTAACGTCAATTTTACTCGCTAAAGTGTAGTTTTTTTTTTTCTTGGATAAACAGTAAGTAGCATTTTTTCTTTAGGTACTAACCAAAGTACCTCTGTGACTTATGTTTTATCGATATTGGTTCAGTAGTTTAGACATAAAACCCCGTCATTTGAAACTTCGGTAAATTTTCTGTAAGTCTGCTGTCAAATGTCATAGATATACTTTTGGTTGATCGGAAAAAACAATAAACAAATACATGAGTTGTTCGTACAGCGTAAAGTAAATAAAAGGAGGATGGCGAGTTTGGACCCACATTATTTATAAATTAACCAAGTGACATTCACTTGCAAGTTCATATTTACTATAATTAAGAGTTTATAAGAGGATTATATAAAAAATATTGAGTCACTAGATGATGGGAATTAAAAGTTAGAAAAGAATTTTATTTACATAAAAATAAGTCATCATGCAGTAATTAAACGCACCGTGTTTCGTATTAGGAGTAGAAGTCGGTGATTATATGAGTAGTTTCATCCTATATCAATCCAGTCTATGCTTACAGTATTAATTTCATTTTCATATCTCGTTTTGACCATGTCACGATTTTCTAGTTCCTAGCTTCCAGACGTATTTTTTATTTTGAGTAGGCATGTAAGTACCTATATTTTGCCAGAGAGACTGATACAGAAACACGGTGGTAGTTTTGGTAAATATTTCTATTCTGTTTGATCACCTTTTTGAAACTACATAATACATAAACAAGATATTGTATTATATTATTAAATAAGCACTATTAGATTCGTTTTAGGTTATAATCTTTAACATTGCATATCTTTTTTCTCCCAGCCTCTACGACTTACTGCCCATTTGCTTTTTTGCTAGTTTTATATAGTTCTACAACTAGGTATAAGTTTCCGTACTGCACGATACTCCTAACAGTGGGTCCCATTGTACATGCAACCTCGCCACCCTCCTTTACCACTTACTTATCTTTGTATGCATAACTTTTTAGATAATTTATTGAATACATGGATCAATATTACGCGCATTGGGCGAAAATAATTTCATGCTAGACGTTCACATTTTACTCGTAGAAAATTCAAATATTAAACTTTCAACAGCAAACACTTAAATATTAAAACTAAAAGCGTTCACATTTCACCCTAAATATGTCCCTCGAAATCGGTTATCGAACTCAGGCTGGGTTTCAACCCTTAGGTTTTCGACCCCTGGAGCTGAGACTAGGAAACAAAGACCTGGGGGCATTGCCTGGGTTCACCAGACGTCTGCCTGTCTAGGTCGAACGAAGCGTGCGATAGGGGATGTCCATACACACGTATTTTGACAGCTGTCAGATGGATATTTTGGCGGGAAAAAGTTAACAACGTGCTACTGATTATGAATTCTTAGAATAATTGTCAATTCTCGGTTTATTTTTAAAATAAATATTAGCCTGTGCAGGGCAAAGGCTTCTTCTCATACAGAGAAGGAACGAGCATCGATCACCACGGACGCTCATTGCGTCTTGGCGACCGTTAATAGACAATATTTTTGGGACCGATGCGATGCCTGCATACTTTTAGAATAAATTATTGATATAGATTTAAAGAGATTATTAATTATTTCTGTGAGTAGGTACTTACAATCTATGGACGGATTCGTTGTACAGTCGCCAGCACATGAAGCTACTACCATCTGTCAAATTTATTTAATAGATTTTCAACTTTATCGCTGAAGCATTAGGTTCAAAATTGATTTTGAAAATTTGACAGTTTCGGGTAGCTTGATGTGCTGGCGTCTGTACAGCTCATACCAGCACCCTAATTGCGTAACACAGTTTCAATCACAATCTGAAGGATATTGCTAATCCATTGCTTCATATGTTCGAAAAATGTGTCTGCTCAACAACGTAAATAACGAAATGTATGTTTTTGCACTGTCATAATGAAAAGTAGTGTTTTACGCAATTACCCCGCATGATGTTATAGAATTAAAGAGATTATTCACTATTTTTGTACCCAATAAAATCTATGTTATCATTAAAGGACATCTCAACAACTCATTAGGACTTCCTTTATTAATTTAAAAATAAATCAAATCAAATCAAAAGTCATTTATTCAAACTAGGCTGAGAATCAGCACTTTTCGAACGTCAAAATTACAAAAGACAGTCCCCCGGCACGCCCGCCCTTCACCACTTCCTAGTGCTTTCGCTGGGAAGAAGAAGTGGCGCAACAAACTCCCCAGCAGCACAGCTGTCTGTTCAGTTAGAAAATACTTGACTGAATACAATACAAGTTATGCAAAGTGATTAACATTACTAGAAACAGAACACCAAATTAAATGATTTGCTATATGTCAGCTAGCCACGCCAATATACCAACAAATACATACAATATTCCAATCGTACTAGTAACGTAGACGTCATAGAGATATTCATAGATAATAACTGGCTAGGATTTCAAAATATGTCGTAAGTATTATTATTATTATCAAGGCAATCAAAGTTATTTATGTGTAAGTGCCCGCTAATATCAGAAATGATATGGATCTTTTGATGTTAATTATGCATATAAATTTTATTATGCATCACATACAGGGGTGCAGACATCGTCGCGCAAACTGTAATCATGAAATTCATGAATTCAGCTGATGATTCTAAACACCTTAGCGTAGAAATTATTCAAATTATTCGTCAGTTATCAAAATGTCATCAGTTATAAAATGTTCTTTACTAACTTTTTAAACCTTTGTATCCTGCTTATGCGTACGAAGTTAGGGCCCTTTCCCACGTCAAGATCCCGTTTTTTGCAGGTACGGGTTTTTGCAGGATCCCGTTTAGTGGTGTACGTAAATTATTATTATTATTTAAACACGTAGGTACACTATTAAACGGGATCCTTCAAAAAACCGTACCTTGAAAAAAACGGGACCATGCCGTGGGAAAGGGCTCTTACATTAAAATCGGTTCATTCATTTCGAAAAACACGGGCTTGTAAGTTTGTATGAAATGCCGTACGGCGTAAACGTTCTTAATAACCAACGAAAATTTTCACCGTAGGGCGCTTAGAATCATTTGCTGGATCTATGGTAACTTGATGCGTGTCGATGTCGTTGCCACTCTGTATGTATTCTTTTAACATAACGTAAGCGATTGACAGATTATTAGTAGTTCTATGATGACACATAATTTCGTCACCATTCGTAAGGAATGACGAATTTGAGAAAAAAAAAAAAAAAACTGATTGTAAAATAAGTGTTTGTCTAATGAGTTTCCCTACGATCACGCCATTATTTAAAAGAAACACGTGTGCAAAAGAGACAGCACGCTTTTACTACAAAAATAACTATGTTACGCATAACGCTAGAAAGAGATAGACGACTTTTACTACGATTTACGTCATCGTATTGCCATTGCGGGCTTTTTACGGTGGCATTTATTTTGATGTCAGACTAATACAGCAATGGACGGATTTACAATAATAAGAACGGTCAATTTGATTTTCTAATGGACACTGACGGAAATGACGTAATATATTTTCATGGATGAACTCAGAGCCAGATGTTATTTTGCTACTAAATAAATAACAGGTATACAATACCAACATCATTTCCTGACTTTATAATTTAGCATTGTTATTCCATAATCTCTCTAAAATAGACTAAATAGCCTAAGTAAACTTATAAAAAATGAATTTTGCTGCCAAAATTGAAGCCATGTCTGAAAAATAATTAAATGTCACGTTGACAGGTCCTGTCAAAAAGACACATGACATTTCCCTTTTAATTTTTTTGGCACCTGAGACGAGGCAAATGTTCTTATTAGTTTATCAATTTGATCGGCGAGAAAGTGGGTAGCATTTTCATTATTTTAACTTGTTATAAAAATTATTTGACTACGAATTGCTGCATTGCAAGAATCATAAAACAATGATATAAATAATATATTAAACTAGACATGAGAGAAACCGACAGAAATGTTATATTTGCATATTTATAACATTCATTTTTTACTAAATTATAATTTATTCATGCTTCTTATTTAAATTATCATCAATATTTGTCTTGTTAATATTGTGATAGATGTGTTCCACACGTAGTAGAAATTAATGTTGATTCATTCAAAACTATTCTAAAATAGTGGCCTTTGTTTCAAATAATGCTACAGGAATACATAGCTTATAAAATTTCTTACCGAAAAAATCCAGTACTTAAGTACCTACTTATCTACAAAACTATGTATTTGTCAATACTTACAAACGACAGACTAATTACTCAAATACATTATTGAATTTCATGTAAATATTATTCTTCTTCTTAGCGTGTTAATGGCAAAAATATCGATATTTTTTTTTTTTTTAATTTTTATAAATATTATTTAAATATCATTAACAAAAATGCCAAGCCCGTCGAATTAAGTTCTAAGGGCCAACTTTTTTCTCCAGCATGGAATTAGTAAGTAATTTTTAGGTTGGACGTTTCTGCCTATACCTTATTCTCTATGCGAGAATTCGCAAGTCTGACGTCTATCCATCTGGAACACATCTCTACATTACGCAGTGCGGGGGATCGGTCTATTTCGGCAATGTCCTGACCTTGGCTTACCTTGACCGCCCGTAACCTTGTTTCGCTAAATTACGAGTTTTTTTACTCCAAATCAGATGTTCTAGAAGTTATTTTGGGTAATTTATTACAGCGCCATCTGTTGAGATTTTCATTTAGGTTTTCTTGTAGAATTTTCTTTGGAAAATGTTCGTGATGTCTACTTCGTTTACTTGGAAATAAAATTGTTAGCTTCTTGATCTTATCTGTATGTTCCGACCCGTGTTATTATTATATTGGCTTATAATGTTTTATGAAAACTAACAATAACTAGTATATGTACGTACGTCTGTCGACAGATAGTAGCTTGATGTGCAGGCGGATCAATCTACTGCAATCTGTCAAATTTCTTTAATAGATTTTCAACTTTGTCGCTAAAACATAAGGTTCAAAGTGAATTGGAGATATTTGACAGTTTCGGGTAGCTTGATGTGCTGGCGTCTGTAGTTCAGTAGATAATTATTGTTATCAACCCTTTCTTTCCACTGCGGTTATCTTTGTCTTTTTTTTACTTAACGAATTTACTATCGTGTGCAATAATTGTTTATTTTAATTTATGCTGGTTTTTAGAAGCATTTAAAATTAATTATAATAACGCAATTTTCTGAAACTGTAGACTATCTGAAAGCATAAAACTAGTCATCAATCTTATTTCTTCTAAAACATGCACATTACGCCATCTGCCGTCGAGTAGTGAGCACAAGTTTTGTCAACAATGATAGCGCTCGCTACTAACGACTAAAGTTCAATGCTATCGCAATAGATGGCGCCAGTACCAATAGTTCAACTACCATACAATGGATGTCGCTAGTATCGACAGTTCCACATGGAGCGAACAGATGGCGTTATCTGCATTTGTTTCAATCTGTTTAAATACATCTGATAGATGGCGTTGTTGTGAATGTTAAACAAGGGAACGATAGATGTCGTATTTGCCTAGATTGACGTTCTTAGAACAATAATTTATTGATGATATTTTTAATCAACTGTCACTATTGCTATAGATCTCTAGGAGATTTATTGACAGTTAAAGGGCATGTAATAATTGTTAAGAATCCGATTCTAGACCTAATATTGTTTTTAACAAAAGTGTCATTAGTTTGACCAAAAATTATTGGGAATTGTAGTCATAAAGTCCATCATTATTAGGTACCAATAATAATTATGTATGGGAAACTTAATAGAATATCTTTGGCCTATATTTGGCCTTTTATGAGTTTCGTCACTCTCCATAGTCGTCTTCGAACAGTTCGAACGAAACCTCATCGAATATTCTGTACGTAAAACATATCAACTGCATACCTACTGTGTTAGGCTAAACGAGGGACATACTTTAAGGTAGTGCACTACTCATGAAAATTAACCAACTTTTACTATGAGACCGAGATCAAAATCGAGAAATAAAACCGCTGCTCCATACATTATATGTTCACTTATCACGACAAAATGTAGGGAACGTCAGATTTAATTTTTTCGTATTTCGGAGATGATCCCGTTGTAAAAGTTGTACATTTTCATGAGTACTACACATACCCTTTATCCAAACATACTGTATAAATACCTATAAAAAAAAAAACATAATTAAAAATCCGATGCACTATGCTTTGATCAATTTGATCCCGCTGTGTACGACCCCTACCGACATTTTTGATTGGGCGGGAAAACCAATAACAAACGAATTTGTACCATATGCACGTGGAACAAAGTTGAATTTTCTAATTAAAATATTTGGACATGTGATGTTTTAGAGCTAACTCTAATAGTAGTACATTATTTGAATTTAAACGATTCAGAATAGGCGTAACTCATTTGTTTTATCAATAGATTTCAATACTTATGTAGTTAATTTAGAGCTTATATTTGCTTGTAAGTTTTCACTTTCTTTTTGTTAGACCGGTTCTTGATAGCCGATGGTTATTAATTCAGTATTCGAGGTAATTAAAGATGGCGGAGTCAAATACGACGTTGATTTTTGTAATGATTATTATGAATTTTACGTGTTTAATGCAATGAATATGACTGTTTTCATAATCCAAACTAATTTACATAACCCCAAGAAATTGAAAAATAAATCACATCTCGATCGAAAACATCGAAATATATGTGGGATATTTCGACAATTTTTTTTTAATGTTCTTAAAATTACTGGAATTTTCGAGAAACAGAACGTTCACAGGCTTTTACTTCGTGCTTTCTTACTTTTTGCACGGCTCCAGAAGGTCCCAGCTCATAGCGTACATCAAGAATCAGGCCATCAAATGGAAAAGGATATTTTCAAATCCTTCTCCATTTGATGGTACTCGTATTTCCAGAGATTAGCACATTCATACAAACAAACTCTTCAGCTTATTCTTAGTATAGATATGTGTAGATTTACCTACACATTGAGGGGCCCGTGGCTAAATACCTAATAAGAGCCGCACGGTTCGATCGATCAGGTTAAGGTACGCTTACCGCGGTTGGTCTGTGGATGGGTGACCATCTTTACATACCGAGACCCCTCCGTGCCTCGGAAAGCACGTTAAGCCGTTGGTCCTGGCTGTCATTCGTGGAGCTTTGACAGTCGTTACGGGTCGTCAGTAGCCCGAAAGTCTGACAACCAGTCTTACCAATGGGTATCGTATTACCCAGTAACTGGGTTGTGGAGGTCAGATAGGCAGTCGCTCCATGTAAAATACTGGTATTCAGCTGCATCCGGTTAGACTGGAAGCCGACACCAGCATAGTTGGGAAAAGGCAGGCAGATGATGATGTGTAGATTTATCTACATTTTTGACAACATTTTGACATTGATTGTCGCCAAGAGGAGATTGCGACGATATTTTGAGCGTTTTTACTAACGGGAACTGGTCTTCTGATATTTGACGAATCAAAAATGATTCCTATCTTCAAAACAATCAGCAAAATTATTTTAATAGCGGTCCACCGCAAAAGCATTCCAAGAAATTCAAAAATCTTTAAATATCGAGCAAAAAAGGGTGTCCTCTATAGATGCCTGTCATCTTTGGCAAGATGGCGCCGCGTTGTAATAACTCCTTTATCGATTCAATCTATGATTTTAACGTTTAATAGTGTTACAATATAGATTAGCCGGGTGGGATTGGACGTCTTAGCTAGAAGGACATGTTGATGACCTAATTGGTGACGTTCTTCAGAAAGGTCCGGTGTGTAGTACTCATAAGCGCAACCGGAGTGCGTGTAAGGGTCAATTCACACCGAAAGAGCGGCGAAGGGCAGCGAAGCGCAGCGACCCGCTCGGTAGAGAAGGCGCGTAGATTCCCGCGACTGCTCGAGAAGTCGCTGGAAGGCTCGAGCGAATGTTTCTATAAGTATTATAGTAATGAAAATAAAAGTTAAAATTCATATGACACTGAAACTGCGCTCCGCTTCGCTGCGCTTCGACGCTCTTTTGGTGTGAGTTGAGCCTATGTCCAGCGGGGTAATTGTGCAACACACTATCAGTAGCGATAGGTTTCATTTTGACAGTTCAACAACATTCATTGCGTTATTTGGACTGGTTGTCAGACTTTCGGGCTTCTGACGACCCGTTACGACTGTCAAAGTTCCACGAAAGACAGCCGGGACCAACGGCTTAGGGCTTTTCCACAGAAGCGGAGTTGGGCGAAGCGGAGCAGAGACGTGCAGGAATCGACTAATCACAATGGTTGAAATCCTCATCGCGTAACTCGTCTCGTCTGTGATTGGACGATTCCTACATGTCTCCGCTCCGCTCCGCCCAGATCCGCTTCTGTGGAAACGCACCCTTAGCGTGCTTTCCGTTCCGAGACACGGAGGAGTCTTGGTGTGTAAAGATGGTCACCCATCCACGGACCAACCGCAGCAAGCGCAGCTTAACATGATCAATCGACCTGTGCGGCTTTTATTACTTAGCCACAAGCCCTTTCCTTTGAATCCACGATTATTCATCTAAATTCCTATTAAACTAATGTTTTTTTTTTCTTTGTCTTCAGGACATGGACCTCATCGAGGTGCTGTGGAAGCAGGATGTGGACATGGGTTTCTCCTTGGAAGACCCGATGCAACCGGTAAGAAGATTAAAATATACAACGTGTAACGTTAAATGCGCAAAACCTGAAAATAGTTTGATCAGAATAATGAGACGAATTAATTGAACCACTTTTTAATATAGGTCACATTTTTCAAAAAAAAATTCATAAAAAACGTTGCCGTGTCTATTTATTAATAGGTCAAGCAAGGCAATGTGAGCGCGGCGCAGCGGCCCGGTGACGACTCCTCCCTCGATAAAGCGTTGTCGCAGACGCAAGAAACGATCAGAATGGCCAGTAAAACTAAAACAGCACATAAAACCTTTACAATTTGTTTAATGACTTATTTTCTCTCTGAAATAGGTTAATTGCATTAAAATTCAGTTGGGGTGCCTGAGGTTTTGCGCATTTAACGTTACACGTTGTATTCTTTGCAAGAACCCATCGTTTTTGATAGTCTATTAAGTACCTAATATACTTAGATATGGTTTCAAATCTTAACTATAAAAAAATAAAAAATATATAAGATTTGCTTACATCATTCGTGTTAGAAATTAAAGTTCGCGTCACTTAAAAAGAGCGCTCACGTCAACTTGTGCAGTAAGCTTCCAGCGTTCTTTTTACGTGACGCGCACTCTATGCGTGTAAGAACGATGCAGAACGTTAGAAGCGTCCCAAATCACATTATACAGCATGCTTTTTTTACCGTCTCCAAATTTTTACAGGATGTTCTACCCATGAATATGAATAACTTTCACTACGGAACCAACTCTGAGATCACGAAAAAAAAATGAGCTGTTTCATACATTTTCAAGTGTCAAGTAGGTATTGAACGTTTGTATTAAATAGCCGATTTTGTTTTCGTGATTTCAGAGTTGGTCCCATAGTGAAAGTTGTTCATATTCATGAGTAGAACAGCCTGTAAAAATTTGGAGCCTGAAAAAAAAACACCTGTATATGTATAATATCAGTAAGGCGAAAGTTTGTGTGTGTGTATGTTTGTTACTTCTTCACGCTCAAACGGCTGGACCAATTTTGATGAAATTTGGCACACAGATAGTTTATAACCAGGATTAACACATAGAATACTTTTATCCCGATATTCCTACGGGATCAAGACTTATGCGGGTGAAACCTCGGGGCGCAGCTAGTGAAAAGATAAAAATCTCTCACCCAACCGTATAACATCTAACTATTCTCTCACCAGGAGGGTCCGACGGCCACCAAGGTGCTAGGAGATGAGATTGACAAGGAGTTGAAGCTGGCAGAAGAGAAGATCGTGAAGAACAATGAGGAGAAAGCGGGGATTGAGAAAGTCAAGGCTAAGCTACTGGATCCCGAGATTAAAGAGGTAAGAGTCATTGAAGATTTAATACAACCGTAAGAAATAAAGAAACATGGAACTATGCAAGGTATTGAAATAAGTGAAATCCTGAAAAGGGATTATTGTACAGACACCAGCACATCAAGCTACCCGAAACTGTCAAATTTTCCCTAACAACTTTGAACCTTATGCTTCAGAGATAAAGTCGAAAATCTATTGAAGAAATTTGACAGATTGTAGTAGCTCGATGTGCTGGCGTCTGTACTTATGAACTATTTTTACTATGGAATCTTATTTATTTATTTTAATTTTATTATTTATCTACACACAGTAAAATACATACGGATATAAACACAATTATAATTTGAATACAAAGGTACTGCTTATTTCTTAAGAGATTTCTTCCAGCAGACCTGCGAAAGGAGAAGTAAAAAAGAAATTTAGTCAATATTGGAATCAATTGGAACGCGAAAAAAGCAGTTGTTCATGTATTTCTGTTCTTGCTTTTAGACCAATATGAGAGTTAGATATTGGTAATCTTAGTGAAGTTTCAATTTAGTGGGCGTTTTTGTCAAAAGTGGTACTTAAAACTTAAAAGCAATTGGGTAGTTGCATGATATTGAATACTATATATTCTAGTAGATAATATATCCACACATGTAATACAATAATAGAATTCGAAATCAAATTTGAAATCGGTCGAAAAATAAAAAACTTATAACTTATAGAAACTTTTTGTCTATCTCTTTCTCGCAAAACGAAGTTTTGCACGTAATTTATATGGCGATACTGAACTATGACGTCACAATTCAGTATTTCCCTCTCTGTCTAATTGAGAGTTTTGAACGCTTATATCTTTTCAATTTTTAAAAATATTAAAAAACTGTTTATACCAAGCTATTAGTGAGGTAAAAAAGCTTCAATTTAAATAATAAAAAAAAATTA
Source organism: Eremobia ochroleuca (assembly GCA_949629135.1). NCBI lineage: Eukaryota > Metazoa > Arthropoda > Insecta > Lepidoptera > Noctuidae > Eremobia > Eremobia ochroleuca. The sequence continues at coordinate 7,340,729 of OX451414.1, forward strand.
GTCAACTCGCGGATTACATGTTCTGAAGATACATGTTAGTGTGCACACACACGAGCGACACTCGTCAACGGTAGAGGCAACTGTAGCCGTCGACGAGTGTCGACGTCAGCCGTCGACGAGTGTCGGCGGCTGACGTCGACAGCGTGCCGGTCGTGTTTTTGAGTATGGTTCCCAAATACAAGAGCGGCATTTAAACAAATGAATATTGTACCAGATTATTCAGAGTTTTTGCCTAAATACAAACAAATATGTTTTGAGTGTTAGAAGGAGTATTTCAATAAGCGCTCATTAGAAAAACGAATATGGTACAAAACAATCCAATGTCAGCCCCTTCATATCCCCTGGTGCGCAAATACTAGTTTAAATAGAAAACTGATTGTTACAGCTCACAGACTCAGATCTGGACACGTACCATGCAATAAATTTAATTTTATGATGAGAGAGACTGACTCCCCAAACTGTAAAGATTGTGGCGTCTATGAGGATCTATATCATTTATTGCTGGAATGTGTCCGATTTGAATCAGGGAGAACATGTCTAGCAAATGCCTTTGAATTAAACAGACTGGATGTTGGCACATTCAACGTGATTCTTAGTCAACCCAATTCTAAGGTAGCAAAGTGTCTGTTTGAATTAATGGCATTGAAGTAAATTGTTATATTTATAATTTTAGTATAAGCTATGGGCAGTCCGATGTGGTTAGGGTATAATGGGACTGGTATGCACAATGTGTAAAAGTCCTTATACAAGGTGTAACTTAAATAACGCACAACCTCATAAGGGGTCATTGTACTCATCATTATGAACAACTTTTACTATGGGACCAAACCTGAAATCACGAAAAAAAAAACAGCTGTTCCCTACATTTATGTTCGCATAACTCGTCAAAATGTAGGGAACAGCTGATTTTTTTTTCGCGGTTTGAGGTTTGGTCCCATAGTAAAAGTTGTTCATAATGATGAGTACAATGACCCCTTATGAGGTTGTGTGTTATTTAAGTTACAGTTAGTATTAAAAAAAAAAATAAAAAAAAATAAAGAGCGGCATGTTGCGTCGACACGCGGTGACGTCAACCGTCGACACACGTCGAGGGCTGCTTTTGCCTTTAGATAAGATTGATAGATGAAGTATTTATTTGGCGCACACAAAAGACAACACAACACAAAAGTACAGACGCCAGCACATCAAGCTACCCGAAAGTGTAAAATTTTCCCAATCAACTTTGAACCTAATGCTTTAGCAATAAAGTTGAAAATCTATTAAAGAAATTTGTCAGATTGTAGTAGCTTGACGTGCTGGCGTCTGTACAATAAGATGATAACCAGCACCCTAATTGCGTAACACACTATTACTCTCAATTTTAATAATTTTGAAGCATATTGCTAATCCATTGCTTCATATGTTCGAAAAGTGTGTCTGCTCAACAACGTAAATAACGCAATGAATGTTGTTGAACTGTCAAAATGAAACTCATTGCTACTGATAGTGTGTTGCGCAATTACCCTGCAGTTACATCAATTAAATAGATAAAAAACAAGGTGCCGATATAAAAAACAAATAGAAAAACACACATCGAAATAAAAATGACACTGACATGTTCAGTCCTGTTCAAATGTTGTTGTGCTTTGCCGTTAGCCGCTCGTGTGTATGAGCACTTATGTGCTTTCCTGAACAGCCGTGCGATTCTGTAACCATCTAACCGTGAAAACTTGGGTGAAGTGAGCGTGGAGTGAGTCGTCAATAGTGTCAATCCCTAGCATCAGCATGACTCACAGCTCACTCTAAGCTCACTTCACCTTAGTTATCACGGTGAGATTTTTCCAGAATCGACCGGCAGTTCAGTTATATTCTTACAAAAATAAAGTCTACCATTGATTCCAAAATGATTCGTTTTGCCTTTTTTTTTAATTGTTTAGGAATTAAGCTATATTTTTCTCTTGTCAGGACGACCCCTGGGCCGGACTGTCTTACACCGTGGATACTGAGACAGGTAAGACAGTTTATAATATTTGCTATTTCATTAGATAGGTAAGCTAATATTGAGGGGCCCGTGGCTAAATAATAACAGCCGCACAGGTCGATCGATCAGGTTAAGCTACGCTTGCCGCGGTTGATCTGTGGATGGGTGACCAGCTTTACATACCGAGACCCCTCCGTGCCTCGGAAAGCACGTTAAGCCGTTGGTCCCGGCTGTCATTCGTAGATCTTTGACAGTCGTTACGGGTGTCAGAAGCCCGAAAATCTGACAACCAGTCTTACCTAGGGGTATCGTATTACCCAGTAACTGAGTTGTGGAGGTCAGATAGGCAGTCGCTCCATGTAAAATACTGGTATTCAGCTGCATCCGGTTTGACTGGAAGCCGACCCCAACATAGTTGGGAAAAGGCTAGGCAGATGATGATGATGATTAGATATGTAAGCTGAGCGATGACCCATAGTTCGACTGTGGAGTTACATCGCAAACGATACGTCACCTCTTGTCGTGCCCACTGTGCAAAAACACCTCCTCATCTGCCTAGCCTTTTCCCAACTATGTTGAGGTCGGCTTCCAGTCAAACCGGTTGCAGCTGAATACCAGTATTTTACGTGGAGCGACTGCCTATCTGACCTCCACAACCCAGTTACTTAGTAATACGATACCCCTTGGTAAGACTGGTTGTCAGACTTTCGGGCTACTGACTACCCGTAAAGACTGTCAAAGATCTACGAATGACAGCCGGGACCAACGGCTTAACGTGCTTTCCGAGGCACGGAGGGGTCTCGGTATTTAAAGATGGTCACCTTTCCACAGACCAACCGCGGCAAGCGTAGCTTAACCTGATCGATCGACCTGTGCGGCTGTTATTATTTAGCCACGGGCCCCTCTCTGTGCAAAAAACACCTGCAGAATAAAAATGCCTTTGCGAGGTCAACTATCAACTCAGCCTATCGCAGTCCACTGCTGGACATAGGCCTCTCCCAGACTGCGCCACAACACTCTGTCCTCCGCCTTCCGCATCCAGTCTACCCCAGCTACCTTCTTTAGGTCGTCCGTCCATCTAGCTTTGGGGCGTCCCACATTCAGCGAGAATGCTGTCAAACTGACAGATTTCTGTGAGGTAGTTGCGTAACACACTGGTGGTTATGAAATTATTTACACAAAGTAAAGCTTTGTGTAAATTATTTCATAACCCTGCAGTGCATGATTTTTCTTATTGGCTTAAAAAAAATACATTAACCTGCAAATATGATGCCATTTCTCGAAAAAATATTTAGAAAAATCATAACTCAATAGAAACATATGTTTTTGTGCATGGCGCATCATGCATTATAATGTGAATCTGTGTTATGTAGTATAAATGAAATTACAAGATTACACGTAAAATGAAAAATATGAACATGAACTTACTTCTACTAATTATTGAAGTGAAAACTTCTTTAGCGGCGTTGTACACTTTTTTTGTAACGGGTAAAAAATGTAAAACTCGCGTCAGGACACGTGACTCTGATCGAAAATTCGTAAGACTGATGGTGAGTAGACAGCCGGCGGCGCGGCGTAGGCGAGGAAGTATCCCCCTCTCTTTCTACGGCGCGGCGAAAGTGTATGCCTGCGCCTGTTGTTTCGTTTAGGCGGCGCAGGGTGCTTGCGCGAATGTTCGTGTGTGTTTATGTTACAGAAACAAACTTAACTTAAATGAATGAATTAATTAGAATTGTAGTTAGAATGTATTGATAGACTTGAAGGTACATCTCTCGACAATAAATCTGCAATTTGGGAACTACAGATAACTGGTGGAACATATGGCACACCTCCGGTGGACGTGAAAAAATTAAAAAAATAATAAAATAATGGTTCTGGTAATAATGATGGTGAAAAAGTCGTCGAAATTATGGATGGAAGTTGATTTTTCTGAGAGATAAACTTTTTAATGTAATATAAATTGTCATGTTTGTGCACGATAGCGCAATAAATAAATATTGTATTCTACGACATAAATGATAGTACTTTTATACTGATAATTAAAGCAATTCGTGCAAAATGATTCCCTAACCATTCCAAAATATAAAAAATGCACAACGTTAATATTTAAGTTTTCACTTCTGCCGGCACTCCCGGAGTGCAACCCGTCGTTTTTTTCGACACTGAAAATTCTATCATTTCAATTTTATCATTTTTTTTTTGCGATTATTATACGCCGCTCTTTTGATCGTATTCAAAGTACCTACAGATTTGAAGAAATGTTTATTCAGATCTATCCAAAATATATGGTACTAAATTCGAAACTCAAATACATAATTGTTAATCTTGTCAACACTAGATCACGCTACTTGGATCGATTTTTAAAATATAAGACATTTTTCGGTATGTCCCATATGTGGGACACTATGCGCTGTAGGGTTAAAACGGTGAAGGAAAACATAGTGAGGTAACCGGTATATCCAAGAACCAACAAATCTAAGACGTGATATTTACAAACCCGCACTGAGCCCGCGTGATAGATTACAGTCCACCTCCTCTCGAAGAGAGGAGGACTGTGTCCCAGTAGTGGGAACATTATTTGCAGAGTATGCTATGAGATAGATACTTACATATTGTATATAACGTGTAACGTTAAATGCGCAAAACCTCAGACAGCCCAACTGATTTTAAATTCAATTGACCTATTTCACAGAGAAAATAAGTCATTAAAAAAATTGTAAAGGTTTTATGTGCTGTTTTAGTTTTACTGGTCATTCTGATCGTTTCTTGCGTCTGCGACGACGCTTTATCGAGGGAGGAGTCGTCACCGGGCCGCTGCGCCGCGCTGACATTGGCTTGCTTGACCTATTAATAAATAGACACGGCAACGTTTTTAATAAAGATTTTTTGAAAAATGTGACCTATATTAAAAAGTGATTCAATTAATTCTGCTTGTTATTCTGATCAAACTATTTTCAGGTTTTGCGCATTTAACTTTACACGTTGTATAACTTGTTACTGGAGAATACGATCCCGGGCTCCCGGACGTTTTCTGACCCCAAAAATGCCGAAAGTGAACTTTACCGAGATTGGCCAAGTACAGTCTCGGTATTTTCGGTGTCAGAAAACGGCCGGAATCCCGGGATATTATTCTCTACTCGTTACCTATAGGGATTAAAACGAAAGGTATAAATACCTTTCATTTGAAACCGGGACCAGCTGTTATACATACCTCAAAAACTTGATCCAAAAATTTTACCAAAATTTTTTTTTTTTTTCGAAAAACATTTCTTTTTTGTTCCCGACCCTATTTATTCGTCTTTGTTTCTATCCCCTGGGGTTGCCAGTTGCCAGTGTTGCCACCCTGCGGCATAACGCATTAGATCATTACTCTTATGAATCAGCTATTTCTGCCCGTTTGTCGCACCGAAATAAGGCTAGGTTTTTGATTTCGAAAACGAAATTGTATTGTTATTTTAGTTTATGTAGATTTTTAGTGGTAGTTCTTTATTTTAAAATCGTACACGGAGAGAAAAATCTTAGAAAAATTACTGTGCTGTCTCATAATATGAGTGCATTTGAGTGATAATGGAAAAATTACCATGTACCATGTACTGTACAGTAAAATTTATTGGACAAATAGTGAACTTTTCCCAATCTCTCTCTCTCGTTCTGTGGAGCTTACATAAAAAAAAAAACACTGATGTTTGAACTGATATTTCAAGTAACTTCAAAACAATCAAAGCTATCGTTGATCGCAAAACTTAAATTTATGAAATTGCTTTTTTTAACATGTTAAGATATTATTATATGAAGTTTCGCTACCTAATTTAATTTCACCCTGTGTAGCACCTGCCAATACTAGAAAAGACAGTTATCTCATAAGATCACCCTTGTAGTACCCCCCCCACTCCCCCCCCCTCCCCTGTATAACTGTAGTTCCCGAAGGGCTCTTATAAGAGTGATAGCAACCATATTTCTCCACCCAAATAACCAACAAACATTAAAACCCAACATTTTCTCCACAAAACGCATGAAGGCACATCTACCCTCCGTTCTTACAAAATTAAGTATATCGCTTCCCCCCTATGTGCTCACTTTATATAAGGGTCGATATCACTAACCTTAGGGGGTGACGCCCTTTCGGAAACGTGATACTAGCAATGGTATTAATATATTTGTTTTATTTAAACAATTCATAGAATTAAAATACAGCCGTGCGATTCTGTAACCTTCTCACCGTGAACACATGGGTGAAGTGAGCGTGGAGTGGGTCGTCAATAGTGTCAATCCCTAGCATCAGTATGACTCACAGCTCACTTCACCTTGGTTACCGCCAGTGTGGGCTAAGGGCTCTTTCTCACGGCAAGATCCCGTTTTTTGCAGGATCCCGTTTAGTAGTGTACGTGTTTACGGATACTGCAAACAGGATGCTTGTGTGAACATATCGGGGGTGTCCGAAAAGTCATGGATACCTTTTACCAGCTGATGGGCCACATTGAGATCTACCAATAAAAAAAAATGACCTACCAGTATTTTTTTTTTTTCACCAGTTCCGATCACATATAAGGCAATTTTTTTTCGTGAAAATTTTAAGTTTGAACCTCAATTTTAGGTATTTAAAAGATGATATCTGTAACTTTCTTGTATTCAATCGATAGTAGGATGATTCAAGATGAAAATAAAAAACCTGTACTCGAAAAAGTTTTCATTCGTAGAAATGGCATGGAAAAAACTGATCAAAGGTAGAGATTTTCCAATATTTCATTAAACATCAAAAAACTCGGAAACCATAAGACTTTTACCATGGTAATTTTTTTTTTATTGGTAGATCCCAATGTGGCCCATCAGCAGGTAAAAGGCAATCCATGACTTTCCGGACACCCAGTATATTTTAAATACGCACAGACATTGATATTATTAAAATCTCGATTATGATTGTAAATGTATGCTTGGTCAGTCCCTAGTATCAGGTGGGATGACACTGACAGCTCACTCCACGCTCACTTCACCTAATTTTTCACGGTGAGATGGTTACAGCCGGTCGATTCTGGAAAAATCTCACCGTGATAACTAAGGTGAAGTGAGCTGTGAGTCATGCTGATGCTAGTCAGCATGACTCACAGCTCACTCTAAGCTGTGCAAAAGGATTGACACTATTGACGACTCACTCCACGCTCACTTCACCCAAGTTTTCATGGTGAGACGGTTACAGAATCGCACGGTAGAATCGTACTGCTTGAACGACGGCAAAAGATCGATCCATGTATGTGTTGTCTTTGGTCCCTGGCCCTGACATCAAGCGCTTGAGTACGAGGCTTTTGGCTTTGTATATTTTATGTCTTTTTTATTTTTTACTAGCGACCCGCCCCGGCTTCGCACGGGTGCAATGCTGATCACTACATAATAGGTATAAAACAAAGTCGCTTCCCGCTGTCTGTCTGTCTCTATGTATGCTTAGATCTTGAAAACTACGCTACGGATTTCGATGCGGTTTTTTTTTATAGATAAGAGTTATTCAAGAGGAAGGTTTATATGTATAATACATGCATAATATAGTAGAGAAACACTGATAATTTTAGAGCCATTATTTCTCTTAAAAATATAGGATAAAAAATGGTTATTGTGAGTTATCCCTAAGAGATAGACATATGCCATCGCGGACTTTTTTGTAGACCTTTTTAAGGTGTACAATACTGTAGTACATTATTTTGATCTATCTCGTAGGGTTAAGCCAGCGTTTGCAATGTAAGCGCAAAAAAATGTGTTTATTTACGACATCACATTAGAAACCCCTAAAATGATCAGTGTTTCTCTACTATATTATGCATGTATTATACATATAAACCTTTCTCTTGAATAACTCTATCTATTAAAAAAAACCGCATCAAAATCCGTTGCGTAGTTTTAAAGATTTAAGCATACATAGGGACAGACAGCGGGAAGCGACTTTGTTTTATACTGTGTAGTGATTATTATTTTGTTTTTTATTTGTAGCGTGCGTTTTGTTTGTGCAGAATAAACGTTTTTTCTTTCTTGCTTTCTTTCTATTAATGACAGCCGGGACCAACGGCTTGACGTGCTTTCCGACGCACGGAGGGATCTTTCTAGAGGTCACGGTGGATACCTAATCTTATAAGGTATATTCTAACTTATTTTTATGTCACCATCAACTTATAATAATCCAATAAAACTTTCAATAATATATTCATTGAAAATCTATAGTACTGGAGTCGCGATGTAAAAAAGTTTCCAACATAAATTGACTTTAAAAAAAAAAGTCGATTATCTTCGGAGTTCCGAAAAGGACATGGATTTCAAGTTTTTCGGTTAGGGCTGCCTCAAAAGACAACTTATGTTAACTGGTAAATTTTAAACTGGTACTAAAACGTGAATATGCCAATTGCGAACTGCCGGTAGATTCTGTAAAAGTCTCACCGTGAAAACTTGCGTGGAGTGAGCTGTCAGTGTCATCCCACTGATGCTAGCGATTGACCAAGCAAACATTTACAATCATAATCGAGATTTTAATAGTATTTTTTAAGCTAAATCTATTCATCATTTTATATAATCTCTAAGCTAGTATTTTAGTTGTCAAAACATCACTATTTTGTGGGGTTTTAAAATAAAATAGCAAAACAGAAACATACTCACCCGCATAAGTCTCGATCCCGTAGGAATATCAGGATAAAAAATATTCTATGTGTTAATCCTGGTTATAAACTATCTGTGTGCCAAATTTCATCAAAATTGGTCCAGCCGTTTGAGCGTGAAGAAGTAACAAACATACAAACACACAAACTTTCACCATTATAATATTAGTGTGATCTATATAAAATACTAGCTGTACTCGCGACTGCGTTCGCTTGGATACCGGAAAATAATTATGTGTCTCTTTACTAATTTGTATTCTAAAATAAAAGTTGTCGTCAAAACAGGTCCACCTGTTTCGGAGATTAGGCAGAACAAAAAGACCGTCAAAAATAAAAAAAATAAAGAGTTTTTTTGTTATATATAGGCACCGTATATACTTTCATATACATTTAGTAAAAAGCAGTTATTTTGACATTACAAACAAACACTTCAATTTTATTTATTTGAAATAATTAAAATAAAGTACCTACATGGAAATTACTTAAAAAAAAAAAAAAACGCTATACCATTCCTACTCATACCCTAAAATATACCAAGCTTGCATATACCCTGAAGCAACAACCCTGCAGATCAAAATAATAATGAGAATTATACCCCACCAATTTTACCAGACCTCCCCTGCTTCCTTAGTTACATCGAAATCAGGAATATATAGGAACAATGCTGAGTATATACGAAGGCTTATATATATTGGTACGGCCGAGTGACAGACCCAAGTTTGGATATCAAAGAATCGGCCGTTTTTAGGGTTCCGTAGAGAGGACTGCGTACCAACCGACACTGCACGCTTGGCTCATGACGGCCCACTTCCTCTCACATAGAGGAGGCATGTGTGCCAGCAGTGTGGACATGAAAGATTGATTATGTGGGGAGATATATAGATTCATTTATTTGCCTGAAATTTGTTTTTTTCAGATTTTATAACACACAACGTGTAACGTTAAATGCGCAAAACTTGAAAATAGTTTGATCAGAATAACGAGGCGAATTAATTGAACCACTTTTTAATATAGGTCACATTTTTCAAAAAATCTTCATTAAAAACGTTGCCGAGTCTATTCATTAATAGGTCAATCAAGCCAATGTCAGCGCGGCGCAGCGGCCCGGTGACGACTCCTCTCTCGGTAAAGCGTCGTCGCAGACGCAAGAAACGATCAGAATGGCCAGTAAAACTAAAACAGCACACAAAACCTTAACAATTTTTTTAATGACTTATTTTCTCTGAAATATCGGTTTTGCGCATTTACCGTTACACGTTGTATATAGTTCTTGTGTAAGCTGTGTAACACATATAGTTCTTCATATTCCGCCTACTAAATTCGGTATGCAAATTTTGTGACAGTAATAATAATTATAATTAAAAGAAAAAGAAAAAAAAATATTTAAAAATAGGTATTAACGAAATAGTATCCGTAATTATAATTTTACGTCTACTATTTTTTCATATTTTTAAATATTTTTGTTTTTTAATCTTTCTGTTTATAAAAATATTTAAAAATGTAATTTATAAGTGTCTAAATGAAATAAAGGAATAATGATTCTAATTTAATCAATTTAAACAAACTTATTAAATTTCCATGTCAAAAAAAAGTACCTACTAAATCAAGAACTGTCTACATATCAAATTACAAAATAATGTCAAAGAAAAATAATTATATTACAAATTGTCTAAATATCAACTTTCAAATGACAAGTAAAGAAATTAAGTACCTACTTGAAGGCAATAACTTAGTTTGCACTATCTAAGACGATAATTACACGATTTTTTAATGAATTTCGATTTGGGAAATGACAGTTTATTATGATCATGTAACAGTTACTGCACCTCCTACTTCGATTTGTCGCAAGTGTTCAATTTCATTCTGTATTAATAAATTAAGACTTACTTAACGCTGATGCCGCCGTCGCTCGCCCCGCGCGCGCTGGCTTCGTTTCGGTAGCCTCAAACCTTTAGGGTGCGTGTCCACAGAAGCGGAGCTGGGCGAAGCGGAGCAGAGACGTGCAGGAATCGACTAATCACAATGGTTGAAATCCTCATCGCGTCACTCGTCTCGTCTGTGATTGGACGATTCCTACACGTCTCCGCTCCGCTCCGCCAAGCTCCGCTTCTGTGGAAACGCACCCTTAGATTTTGTTTTTTTCTCACCTTTACAAATATAGCATATCGACGGGGAAGTGCTAACAACTCCTAACTTACATTTTTTACGAAAACGACTTATGAATGCAGTTTGATAGAGAATTGAATTGCGCGTCTACTGTTATTATGAATTTGGCAAAATTGACGTAGCTAGGCACTTTTACCATTTACACATTTTTTCTTAAACTCTTGGGAAAAATTAAAAACGGTTTTTATCGCCTCCTGTAAAATTGGGTTTTTGTAAGTTAGGAGTTGTTAGCACTTCCCCGTCGATATGCAGTAAATGTTGTTATTTTAATGACTTCCTATCCACGAACATGGCAAAAGACTTTCAAAATCTAACCTTTAATTTTCACCTACAGAACCATCTCCGTTTACAATCGGTCGCTCTTACCACAAAAAAATTTTCACAAGTCATCTCGCCGGCCAGTGTTGTCTGATTAATGTTCTTTTTTCTCTTTCTTTTATCTTTTTTTTCTCTATCCAACGATTATTGGAATATTTTCTTTAATGCTGTATGAGGCAGATATTCTTGCTTTTTGTCCTTTTGTAAGAGGAAAGATGTTTTAATCAAATGTTTCTGTGGTGACGTATTTCAATACTTCTTTATTATTGTAAATTTAATTTAATACTAACATTAGGCTAAGTTATACTTCTACTAACAATATATGGATGTAATTCCAAAATAAAAATATTTAGATAGATAGATAAATCATTTATTTGGCGTACACAAGACAGCACAACACACAAAAGTACAATAACATGATAACCAGTTACATCAATTAAATAGATAAAAAATAAGATGCCGATATAAAAACAAATAGAAAAACACACACATCGAAATAAAAATGACACTCTGACAAATGTTAAATCACGTAAATACACAGTGCGGTGTGCGTCTCAAGGTGTTATTTGAATTTGAATTTCTCCTTTCAAAATTGTAGTAAGTTTATAAAATACTAGCTTCTAACCGCGACTTCCCGTGAAATTTCTTATCTCCCGACCGTTCACGAGCGTTCTTTCTGACTTTTAGTTCTTTTACCGTGATGTAAAGCCTTTCTCAAGGATTTTGCTATCAAATGCAAATCTTGATTAAAGTGCTTCATCTTGTCCCATTGAATTTATAAGTTTGGATTTTATTTCAGTACTGATGTATTTTAGTTACTCCTTATCTAACAAGGAAGGTATCCCGACGTGTCACCTCCGATTTTTTTTGTGGCTGATATATGTTATTCTCCATCAAATTTTAAGTGACACGTATTTTTTTTTTTTGCCAACGCGCCTTTTTTGGGGGTGAAATAGCCCCCTAAACATTACCACCTTTCGGGGCAGTTTGAGGGTTTTACATACTTCTAGTTAATATTTTTCCAAAAGACCAAATGGATATTAATCTACATGGAAAATGATGAAAAATATTAACTAGAAGTATGTAAAACCCTCAAACTGCCCCGAAAGGTGGTAATGTTTAGGGGGCTATTTCACCCCCAGAAAGGCGCGTTGGCAAAAAAAAAAAAATACGTGTCTCTTAAAATTTGATGGAGAATAACATATATCAGCCACAAAAAAATCGGAGGTGACAAGTCGGGATACCTTCCTTGTATGTAAGAGTCCTTGTTCATTGTTGGAAGAGCACTGATTTCTTAGATACAGGTTTTTACCTAGTTCGAAAATCAGGAGTTCATTTAGGTTAGAAGCCTCTGGAATGTTATGTTTTTCGTATTGAAACTGTAATAGGCTAAGTTCTGACTTTGTCCAATAAACGTTATTATTATTATTTATGATTCTCTTTTTATGTTTGCTAGAGAGATTTGATCCTTACGATTGACCCTATCGATTGGTGCCATAAAAGTACAAACTGCTATTTTTTTCGGATTTTCGTCGGTTCGATTCCCGGTTGTAGCAAGCGTATTTTCAAAAATAAAGGAATGTTTCCTTAGGAAAAGGAATGTTGCCCCACACTTACAATTTCTCCTGTATTGTGGGTGCGTTTACAAACATTTAAAGTCACATACACAAACAGCCAGACCCGGAACAACTATGTACTTGTAGGTCATAAAAATATTTGTTCCGTGCGGGAATCGAACCCGCAACACGCAGCGCAGCAGTCAATCGCTTAACCACTGCGCCAACCGTGCAGTAAATATAAATACTTAGTTTGCAATATGTGACTAAAATAATAGAGAAAAGATCTGGTGACGTCATGATTTTTTTTCCTTTATTATTATTCAATTTAGTTATGTACACCAAAATGGCACGTTTCTGGATGACAGCGATGTGGACGGGTACTTCGACGTCTAAATCCTTTTGTTTTTGTATTTATTTACACAACGTGTACCGTTAAATGCGCAAAACCTCAGACACCCCAACTGACTTTTAATTCAATTGACCTATTTCAGAGAGAAAATAAGTAATTAAAAAAAATTGTAAAGGTTTTGTGTGCTGTTTTAGTTTTAATGGCCATTCTGATCGTTTCCTGCGTCTGCGACGACGCTTTATCGAGCGAGGAGTCGTCACCGGGCCGCTGCGCCGCGCTGACATTGGCTTGCTTGACCTATTAATAAATAGACACGGCAACGTTTTTAATGAAGATTTTTTGAAAAATGTGACCTATATTAAAAAGTGGTTCAATTAATTCTGCTCGTTATTCTGATCAAACTATTTTCAGGTTTTGCGCATTTAACGTTACACGTTGTATAATTAGCTAGTTAGTATTTTTTTTTTAATTTAGTAACTAGTTTAAATTTTCTTTAATTTATAGAGAAAATAAAATAACAAAAACAAATAATATAACTTACGCTACTTACCATCAAAACTTCGACATGCATCCCCTAGCTTGTTTGACAATAGTTTGTATCTAATCCTGCATGAATTCAACTGTACTCTGATATTATTAATGATCAGTACTCAAGGGAATTGAGATGTCTGCCTACCCCAGAACATTAATCATGGAACTACAATAGCGACGCGCATGCGTTACTATTATGTACTTTAAAAGGGAACTTCTTATGTATAGTTGCAACTTACAGTAGGTACCCCTGGTTAAAAATACGGGCCGAAATTACGCCGAAAACAGGCCGAGGTACCCGTGTAAAAATTATTTTCGGTGTGATTTCGGCCTCGTTTCGGCGTGTTTTTGTAGTGTGTCGGCGTAAATTCGGCGTGTTTCGGCGTGTTTTCGGCCTGTTTTCGGCGTGTCGGCGTGTTTTCGGCGTTTCGGCGTGTTTTCGGCGTTTTGTTCACTACCTCGGCCTGTTTTCGACCCGTATTTTTTACCAGGGACTCCAAAAACACGCCGAAATGAGGCCGAAATCCCACCGAAAATCATTTTTTACCCGCGATCCCTAGCAAGAATTTCTTTGAATAAATAGTTAATTGTATCGCTAAGCAATGGAGCAGTATTGGTCCAGTGGTAACGCTTAGGTATGACTTACGAGTTGTAGGTCGTAGGTTCGAACCCAGACAGGCTCTTTACTTAGTGTAAATTATTTCATTCGCCGGCCAAACCAGCGCCGAAACTCTGTCTCGCATAGGGACGACCCTACACGGAGAGAAAATTCTTAGAAAAATTACTGTGCTCGTCACTGTAAAGTGATTGCAAGTGACATCTACAGAAAATTTTCTGAGTGAGATTGGGAAAAATTCACTATTTGTCCAATAAATTTTATCATGCAGCATAGGAATTTTTACCTTGCTAGTATGGTAATTTTTCCATTACCACTCAAATGCACTCAGATTATGAGACAGCACAGTAATTTTTCTAAGATTTTTCTCTCCGTGTATGCGAGACAGAGCCCTAGTTCTGGTTTTTAGCGAAAAACACGCCACGGCCACAATGCTACGAAGCATTATTCTGAGAGATAGCCGTTATGCGTGCATGTAACGCATATTTTCCCCGAACTTGTTCGTTTTTGTTTTGGTATTCTTTACGTATTTTTTTCTTCGTTCTTCTTTCTTTTTCATAACCACTCTCAAAACAGTGAAAACAGCGTGAACAAGCCGGTATGTCTTAGAACCGAAAATTCGAAGACATGTGTTAGGTATTACTAAAAAGTGAAAAATATGTAGAAACTTTTTTTATAAAAACTACAAATTGGAATAACTTTAATTTCGGAAGTCGGTGTCGTTGGTTCCCCATTTTCGTGTTTTGACACCGACTTCCGAAATTAAAGTTATTTCAATTTGTAGTGTTTTAGGAAGTCGGTTGTCTTTTTTTTAATAAAAAAAGTGTTTATTTTTCACTTTTTAGTTATACCTACGCCACACAAATTCATATAACACTACTTGCTATGTGGCAGGATGTACGGTGGTATACTGAACACATCTGCGTACTGCATCTGCGTTTATAGGGTACAGACGTGATGTTATGTTGTGCAATTGCGTAAACAATGCATACATATGCGATAGCAGCAATCACGGTTGTTTTACTGGTATTTATTGAAGAGTTCCGCTGTCTGTCTCCGAAACTCATCACCAGATCTTTATGAAATTTAAATGGGACCATTTCGTAATAAACCTTTATCGAACAAAAAAAGAATTTTGCAAATCCGTCCATGTATGACGGAGTTATGCCCGAAAATACATTAAAAAAAAAATAGAAACATCCGAATTGATAACCTCCTCCTTTTTGAAGTCGGTTAAAAAAGTGTGCACCAATTAACGCGCTAAAAGATTTTAGACTTTCATGAATTTAAAAAAAAATGTCCATTATTAGAAGATCGATATTATGTTTTTAGAGACAGTTTATTAGGTATTTCCCGGTTTTCAGTGTCAAGCATTACCCACACTTTCATTTTCACCAGTTTTTTTTTCCATAGTTTTCAATGAATTTGCTTGAACATCGTGATGGGACAAAACGCGAGTACGTACTATTATTTTTTTATGTCAAGTCATCTAAATAGTAAGCCATTGAACTGAGGAACTGTATGTGGAATGTCATCCTGAACTATATTTATGCAGTTGTAGTAAGTCTGCGAACAACTAGTAACTGAAAGAAATGACTTTAAAGCAGGAATGGGCAACGTTTGGTATGTTGCGGGCCAAGCCTTATGAAGTCACGGGCCATAAGTACGAGATAGACAATAGACGAGTGATTTGCGATAAAATTGTCACATTAAACATTTTGTTATTCATTGTTTGTAAACACCGTAATCTTATATGAAAAAGGTGCACAAAACAAGCAAAGGACATTGGCGCCGATTCGCTTGTCCACAAACTAAACTAAATTTAAGTTCATTGCATCTTTTTCTTTCTAATTCATTAAGAAAAGGACGGCAGATAAATATTATTAGTTTAGTCCTGTCAAATTAGTCAGTGCCTGACGTAAATTGTCGTATTTTTAGTAGCCAATTTTTTAATCACGTCTATACTTGTCTATGGAGTATCTCAATTTGACAGGACTAAACTAATATTTATCTTCTGTCCTTTTCTTAATGAAATAGAAAGAAAAAGAAGCACTGAACTTAAATTTAGTTTAGTATGTGAACAAGAGAATCGGCGCCAATATCTATAATGAAAGTACCTTACCGTACCGTACCGACGAAAAATTTCAATGGTTCAGCACCCTAATTGCGTAACACACTATTCCTCTCAATTTGAATCATTTTGAAGCATATTGCTAATCCATTGCTCCATATGTCGGAAAAATGTGTCTGCTCAGCAACGTAAATAACGCAATGAATGTTGTTGAACTGTCATAATGAAACCCATTGCTACTAGTGTGTTACGCAGAGGGCGCATATTGCAATAGTTCGGATCTCGGTCCAAAAAGGTTACAATAATAATCTGCGTTTATTCTTTTACCAGTTTGGAGGTAATCCACACACATGATTCCTTTTGCATCTCAAAAAACTGTTACTAATCGAACGACAACACTTATTGAAAAACCTATTATTTGTTAATTTATTTATTTTTAATTTACTACTGTTGGTTTTTCCTTACGAATAAAATGAAATAACCAAAAATGTTGTGGTTGGCCTTCACACAAACGAAATGCAGTTGAATATCGGTTTTTTATACCCAGAAGTCAAGTATTCTAACTTTAGATATCCTCAAACCACAACTCGCCTTCTAAAATCAATAAGTACCACTAAACCGAACGAACACAAAATGGCGGCAGCGGGAAACCGTTTTCATTAAAATAAAAACATCAAAACCATTAATATAACCAAGAAAAGATTAATGTCGGCCGAACAAAGAGTAATAAATTAGTAGTGTAATATTCAGCAAGGGTAGGCTCCCTTCGGCCATCTTGTGGAATCCTCGCTCCTGATTGGTCGGTTCAGTTACTAATCAATAATTCTTCGTTCGCGCCAAAAGGGCTTAGGTTGCGCTTTCAGCCGTTGGATTTTGAACTTTCTCGTAGACGAATAAGGTTATTTTTTCTTTGTGTAGGGGTTTTTAAAACAATAGGGGTTTCGTAATGTGGTATAAATGTAAAAATAGTAGGTACCTATGGAATAAGTTATTTCGATTCAGAAATAAAGTAATTTATTTTTTTGTTCGAGGTTTTTGTTGAATAGGAGTAGGGTAAGGTATCAAAAACTGTTTTTTTTATATCTTTGTATACGAGGAGTCCGTGGCTAAATAATAACAGCCGCACAGGTCGATCGATCAGGTTAAGCTACGCTTGCCGCGGTTGACCTGTGGATGGGTGACCATCTTTACATACCGAGACCCCTCCGTGCCTCGGAAAGCACGTTAAGCCGTTGGTCCCGGCTGTCATTCGTGGATCTTTGACAGTCGTTACGGGTAGTCAGAAGCCCGAAAGTCTGACAAGCAGTCTTATCAAGGGGTATCGTATTACCCAGTAACTGGGTTGTGGAGGTCAGATAGGCAGTCGCTCCATGTTAAATACTGGTATTCAGCTGCATCCGTTTAGACTGGAAGCCGACCCCAACATAGTTGGGAAAAGGCAGGCAGATGATGATTTGTATACCCATGCTTTATGAAAAAGAACAGTACGGGGGACTTGAAATAAAAATTGTAGCTTTTCTTTAAGAAAATTGTAGAAAATCTTAGTTATGAACACCAAAACTGAAAGGCGGGTGTTTTGGGGGACTGTCTTCTGTAATTTTGACGTTCGAAAAGTGCTGATTCTTAGCCTAGTTACAGATTACAGCCTACTTCCTCTCGAAGACAGAAGACCTGTCTCCCAGTAGTGGGAACCTCATAGACTCTACTACTCTAATTCCGAATGTCTTACCTAATATGAGTATTTTTAATGTTAGTAATTCCGCTTAGTGTGTGGGTCATTTCTTTTTTCTGTTTTCCTTCTTAGTTAGTTTTAATCATGATCTGGCAGTTTGGCGGCCTACCCAAATGTCCTTTCATTGGTATTGTTCGTCGAATCGTAAGGCTCCTCAAGTTCTGAGTTGAGCTGCACGATTTTTGACAAATGCGTGCACTGACTTGACAGGTCCACTCAATCTGTGTGGTTCTTTACTCAAAAGACCATTTCAGACACCAATCTACATGGTCTTCACATGATCTGACCAAGATTATGTCTGGACTTTAAAAGAGACTGTGACCTCTGAGTTTGTTTCGGCCTTTCTTCTCAGAGTAGTTAGATATAGGAAACGCCGACCTCATCTAGTTTAAAAAAATATGATTGACATGTAAAAGTGTTTGTACAAACCTACTTACAGAAAACAAATATTTATGTTTATTTTTTGTTTACTGAGTGTTTTATAATTTTGCATGCCGTAAGGCAAAATGTATCGGGACACTCATGGAAATTGCCACCATATCTGTATACCTACGTTATGAGCAAATATATGATTTCGTTTTAAAAAAACGTTTAGAATGTGTACGACCGGTAAGAAATAGAATTCCCCTGCCAGTCTTGTTTTCCGAGGACTTGATACCTATCCAGTACTAGTAACTTGTCACTCTCGAGTGAATAGGTTACTTCTGAGTAGGTATACCTACCAGTAGATATCTTCTTCTAAAGAAAGAAAAGAAAGAAAATAGTTTATCTGACCCAGATTAAATAAGGCAAACTATAATAATAATCATTTTATTATCAGGCAAAAAAGGCCCATAATATATAAAACACACAAAATAATCTTATACAAAAATAAACTAATACATAATAAAAACCATAAAACTATGACTATACGCGTAACGTTGTCGGCGTCGAGATTCGCTGCGTGGTGTCGCGTAACCCTCCTTGGAAACGTCGATATACGACACCGTTCGGCCAAAAGTCCTCTTTCAGGCAGGTTTGTAGATGGTTGGAACTCGTACCAGGAATGACAACTCTACACTGCATGATTTTTCTTATCGGCTTAAAAAAAATACATTAGCCTGCAAATATGATGCCATTTCTCGAAAAAATATTTAGAAAAATCATAACTCAATAGAAACGTATGTTTTTGTGCATGGCACATCATGCATTATAATGTGAATCTGTGTTACGTAGTATCAATGAAATTACAAGATTACACGTAAAATGACAAATATGAACATGAACTTACCTCTACTAATTATTTCGACACTGAAAATTCAATTATATTTTTTGGCGATTATTATACGCCGCTCGTTAATCGTATTCAAAGTACCTATCGTTTTGAAGAAAACATAAATAAATGTTTTTTCAGATCTATCCAAAATATACCTATGGTACTAAATTCGAAACTCAAATACATAATAGTTAATCTTGTCAACACGCTATTAGGATCGATTTTTAAAATATGAGACATTTTTCGGTATGTCCCATATTATTATTATTATATCTCAATTGAACATAAGCATCAGCTTCGAATGTTCCCACCGCTGGGACACAGGCCTCTCTGTGAGAGAAGTGGGCTGTAATCCACCACGCTGGCCCAGTGCGGGTTGGTACATGCCAGATGTCTTCGTATTTTTGCTTCTGGGACATGCCGGTTTCCTAATATGTCTATTACATGCAAATGACAATGCTGTGTTCAGGTTTGAAAGGCAAATGATCAAGAAATTCACAATAAATTAAAATATTACCAAACTCTTTTAAAATCGCAACCATGCATAATCAACTGCTCCTTTCTTTACCCCTTTTAGTTAAATTTTAACCACAAAAAAAAAAACACTGTTAACACCTCAAAACTATACAATAGTCAGAAAAAAAGGGTTGTCCACAGGTTTTTTTACACTGTCCGCGACAATTTCAGTAGTCTGTCAAAAAAATCATGTCTTCCAAAGCTTTTAAGATAAGAAGTACTTAACGAGATTTGTCAAAATTTTGAAGATAAACAAAAAAGGATCAATTTGTAGTCGAAAAAAAATTGACCAATTTGGTTTTGGGAACGAATAAAACGAATGTTTTTGGGATTTTGTCTATGAGTCGTTTAAGATTTTGATGTGATATGAAAAAGTTAAAGTGTCTTGTATAGTTGAGATAAGGCAACATAATGGCGGTGTTCTTCAAGATGGTGGGCTGAGGTACAGACGCCAGCACATCGAGCTACTACAATCTGTCAAATTTCTTTAATAGATTTTCAACTTCTTCGCTAAAGCATTAGGTTCAAGGTTGATTGGGAAAATTTGTTAGTTTCGGGTAGCTAGATGTGCTGGCGTTTGTACATCCAAATTTGGACAGTTATGTTTAGTCCCATGAAATAGATTTTCGAGCTGGAAATATCGTGAGGAAACTCGGAAGAAAAATGGGAAGACTAAGGAAACAATGGATGGCCTGTGTGAAAGATGATATAGCTACAAAGGAAGTGGTTAATCAAATCGAATCAAAATCAAATCAAAACTCATTTATGACTGAGAATCCGCATTTTTCGAATGTCAAAATTACAAAACACATTCGGCCGTTTTCTGGAAACGGCCGCCCTTCACCACTTCCACTTTAGTGTTCCGTGTCTTGTAATGTTAATTACTTTGCATACCTTGTATTGTATTCAATCAAGTATTTTCTAACTGAACAGACAGCTGTGCTGCTGGGGAGTTTGTTGCGCCACTTCTTCACCCCAGCGAAAGCACTACGAAGTGGTGAAGGGCGGGCGTGCCGGGGGACTGTCTTTTGTAATTTTGACGTTCGAAAAGTGCTGATTCTCAGCTTAGTTTGTATAAATGACATTTGATTTTGATTTTGAATCATACCTAATAGACACAGAAAGTACAGCCCAAAAACACTGAACATATAAATACGAATGAAATCGCTGACAACAACAATTTTTCTAAACGAATATCGTTTGTCGAAAACTTTCATTTCTCTGTACACTTTGTCAATAAATAAACATGGATTAGTGAAAACTGTATCTGCAAAGCTGCTGATACGGAGTGACGCTGCGGACGTGACGTCATCGTGACTGGCCACTCGGCTTCCGTTCGGATGCTTTTTAATTTTTGAGCTTTCATGTGCTTGTGATAAGGAGGTGTGAAGTTTGAGTATTTGAACTTCAATGAGTCACCCAAATTCGAAAGTCGTCAGATCTTAGTCCCCAAATGAAATAGGCTATAGTCTAACTTATCAACCTGCACTAGTTCCGCGTGGTGGATTCCGGCCCACTCCTTCTCACAAAAAAAAAACGACGGGTTACACTCCGGGAGTGCCGGCAGAAGTGAAAACTTGAATATTAACGTTGTGCATTTTTGATATTTTGGAATGATTAGGGAATAATTTTGCACGAATTGCTTTAATTATCAGTATAAAAGTACTATCATTTATGTGGCAGAATACAATATTTATTTATTGCGATATCGTACACAAACATGACAATTTATATTGCATTAAAAAGTTTATCTCTCAGAAAAATCAACTTCCATCCACATTCGCGCAAGCGCCCTGCGCCGCCTAAACGAAACAGCAGGCGCAGGCATACATTTTCTCCGTGCAGTGGAAAGAGAGGGGGATACTTCCTGTCCTACGCCGCGCCGGCTGACTACTCTCCATCCGTCTTAGCAATTTTCGATCAGGTCACGTGTCCTGACGCGAGTTTAACATTTTTTACATATGACAAAAAAAGTGTACAACGCCGCTAAAGAAGTTTTCACTTTAAAAAAGGCCTGTGTCCCCACAGTGGCAATATTATAGACTGATTGTGCTTATTTGATGGTGAAGATATTGTAGTGCATGAATTAATAACTAATTTATTGTGACAATGAGTTGCAACGTGGAAGGCAGGCATCGTTTAAAACAGGTTTTTGTTCTGGCTCGTTTCGAAGAATTTCTCTGTTTACATAACCTTCATCTCATTTATGTATTTATCACTATTTGTTTATTATTATTACTATTTTTTTTTTTTTTTGCAATATTACTTTTGTTGTTTATATTTTGTTATATCGCACTATTTATACATACTCATTATTGTTTTTTATTTTTTTATTTATTTAAGTATGCATACACACGTCACGTTCCAGTATAAAACTGATATACATCCGTTACCTCACAAATCTGGTCCAGTTGAAAACCAGCGTCAGGCACCAGTTGTCTGGCATTTTTGCTGAACTGGGCCTTTTTGGCGCAGCCGTGAGGCACACCTTCCTGTTTAATTTCTTACATCGGACTTTACACTTTGTTATTTGATTTTTATTTGTTTTTATCTGATGTATGTCTCAGGTGTACTGATATTTTTTTTAAGATGGATGTAACTGTTTTTTAATTGATTTCTTTCCTGAAGGGTGTATAATTAAACATTTTGTAACAGAAAAAAAAAAAAATGTCTTAATTAAGACATATCGGTTTTTGTTCCGACGCTCCTCAAATATAAACCGGACTTAAGTAAAAAAAAATACGCATGTATCATTATAAACAAAATGTAATATATTTTATTTTTCTACATAATCTCCCCTTCTATTAACACATTTTTCCCAGCGCAGGGGATGTTTCTTGATGCCAGTATCGAAGAATGTAGTCGGTCGTGCCTTTAGCCAATTGCATACAAATGATTCCACTATCTGGTCAGTGTGAAAACGGCGTCCTCCACTTGAAATTTTTTTTTGTGCCATTCCTACACTTGAGTTCTTGAAAGCGTATTCTTATCGAACTGTAGAGTCAATCGATGAAAAATTTCGGAATGTTTTATGCCCTCCCGTGTTAAATTTTTATGATAAGTCGTTTCTCAACAGACTTATGTACCTCCTGCTCAGACATGATGCTACTGGCGCGCAATAGACTATAGTTAGCCGGAGCAGTATCCCCCCTCCCCTAGATGATCCCCCCTAACACATACAACAGCACCAAGCGCGTCACTTCACTCAGAGACCAGTAATAAAAAAAAGTCCGACTTATATTTGATTCACCCACGTATTAGCCTAGCAGAAGATAAGGAAAAGTGTACGTAATCTCTTGAAATCGCTAACACGTAGTGAACAAGCATGGTCATGCTCGTTCGTTCACTGTAAAAGTAAAGGTCCTATAAATAATTCCATCACCACTGTTCTCAAAACGGTGAAGGAAAACATCGGGAGGAAACGCTGGTGAAGTAGCGGTTGGCAAGTCTTTCTGTATTCCCAGGAATCTTTATATACATATATAAATTTTTATATACACATTGACATTGATGAATTTTATATATACAATGACATGGATATTTACTTTGTAAAGTATTTTATTTTTTATTATTACTATTGTGAATGTGAGGACTATGTGGGTCATTTTTTTTCTGTTTTCCTTCTTAGTTTTAATCATGATCTGGTAGTTTGAGTAACTTATGCGGCCTACCCAAATGTCCTTTCATTGGTATTGTTCGCCGAATCGTGAGGCTCCTCAAGCTCTGATTTGAGCTGCATGATTTTCGACAAATGCGTGCACTGATTGGACAGGTCCGCTCAATCTGTGTGGTTCTTTACTCAAAAAGACCATTTCAGACATCAATCTACATGGTTTTCACATGATCTGACCAAGATTATGTCTGGACTTTAAAAGAGACTGTGACCTCTGAGTTTGTTTCGGCCTTTCTTCTCAGAGTAGTCAGATAGGAAACGCCGACCTCGTCTAGTTTAAAAAAAATGTGATTGACTTGTAAAAGTGTTTGTACAAACCTACTTACAGAAAATAAATCATTTATCATAATCAGAGACTTGATAAACCGGGAATGAAAAAACCAAAACCTGACTCTGCGTCCTTGTTGTGGAAGCAAGATAGCTAGTGGACATCTGTCCTCTGACACACTTTAAGTCTATCCTCCTTCCTCCACTATCCAAGGAAACGACAGTCAACACTAAACTTGAACACTTTCACTACCAGCAGACATGATCCAGTCACGGTGACGTCACAAATACAGTATGGCGGCCAGTCATCGCCCATCAGCGGTTTCGAGTAACTGTTCGCTTTTGAGTGTTTATTTTGGCTCAATGTGGTAGCTAACTCAGTTTTTGAGGTGCTGGAACTGTAACTTACTGTAATCCGTGCCTCGGAAAGCACGTTAAGCCGTTGGTCCCGGCTGTCATTCGTAGATCTTTGACAGTCGTTACGGGTAGTCAGAAGTCTGACAGCCAGTCTTACCAGGAACTATCGTGTTACCTAGTAACTGGGTTGTGGAGGTCAGATAGGCAGTCGAATCATGTAATATAATGGTATTTAGCTTGCATCTGATTAAAATAGAAGCCGACCCCAACATAGTTGGAATAAAATGCTCAGTTTTTTCAAAAATATTTATAGTAAGGGCGCCTTCAGACGACACGCGCGGATTAGCGCTGATCGCGTAGAGCCAGT
Source organism: Eremobia ochroleuca (assembly GCA_949629135.1). Taxonomy (NCBI): domain Eukaryota; kingdom Metazoa; phylum Arthropoda; class Insecta; order Lepidoptera; family Noctuidae; genus Eremobia; species Eremobia ochroleuca. The sequence goes on from OX451414.1 coordinate 7,365,098, forward strand.
TTTCAATAAGAGTCCGCGTCGCGATCCCACAACACATCACGTTCTTCAGTCATTTGCAAAGAGTGCTCGTTATCTGCGGTATCCATTCTGTTCTAAGCGCGGTTGCGGCAAGAATGCCATCCTCGCATCCGTAGCGGAGAGTGGTGTGGAGGCGGCGCGGGCTCTGCTTGGGCGCAGCGCTATCGCGAGGCGTGCGCTGCGCTGTTACTACGCGACCGCTGAGCGAGCGCGCGTATTTTATATCGACATATTTTAAATTTTGTATTACAAAAGAGTAGCATTTCATTCCAATGTTCCTAAAGAGGGGGCGATACGTACGCGACGCACGCGCTGTGTCGCGTACGCATTAAAATTAAAATCAAAATCACAATCAAAATAAATTACAACTTAAAATATAGGGGGCGAGTTTATCGCCATTACAGATTATGGGAAACCCATCAAGGATTCTTAGATTGAAATCCAAGACGCCTCGCTCATCAATCGGACTTGCGATCATTAAAACTTTCTAGACATTGGGCATTTCTATCCACACATACACATAAATAAACTGACGCGTTCTTCCCATGGGGATAGGCAAACCTACAGAACGTCACCTGCTTCGATCCTTGCATACTTCCTTTTGCATTGGGCATTTCTTCACAAGGCTTGTAAATTATGTTCAGCCGTGCGATTCTATAACCATCTCACTGTGAAAGCTTAGGTGAAGTGAGCCTGGAGTGAGCTGTCAGTGTCATCCCACCTGATGCTAGGGATTGACCAAGCATACATTTACAATCATAATCGAGGTTCAATACCTAATATTTTTTATGATAATTCTATTGATAATTTTATATGATTTCACAGCTAGTATTTTAGCTGTCAAAATATTACTAGTTTGTGGGTGCCTGGTTGACGGACCATAGAATTTAAACCCACATAGTTAGTGTGGCGTGATAACTTCATCCGATTCACGAAATTTCGTGAATCGGGTTTATAGTCTAGGAATAAAAAAAAACATCATTGAGATTCTAAGTTTCAGTTTCTCTTGTTGTTGTTGTTTCTTTTTTTTGTTTTGTTATTTTATTTTAGTACACCATAAAATAGTAATGTTTTGACAAATAAAATACTAGCTTTGAAATTATATAAAATTATCAATAGAATTGGCTGTTTTGCGGACACTGCAAACAGGATGCTTGTGTGAATATGTATATTTAAACACGTACACTACTAAACGGGATCCTGCAAAACCATCATCATCTGCCTAGCCTTTTCCCAACTATGTTGGGGTCGGCTTCCAGTCTAACCGGAAGCAGCTGAATACCAGTATTTTACACGGAGCGACTGCCTATCTGACCTCCACAACCCAGTTACTGGGTAATACGATACCCCTAGGTAAGACTGGTTCTCAGACTTTCGGGCTTCTGACACCCGTAACGACTGTCAAAGATCTACGAATGACAGCCGGGACCAACGGCTTAACGTGCTTTTCGAGGCACGGAGGGGTCTCGGTATGTAAAGATGGTCACCCATCCACAGACCAACCGCGGCAAGCGTAGCTTAAGCTGATCGATCGACCTGTGCGGCTGTTATTATTTAGCCACGGGCCCCTCGGGATCCTGCAAAACCATACCTGCAAAAAACGGGATCTTGCCGTGGGAAAGAGCCCTTGGCCCTCTGGTACTTGTGGAGAGGCCTACGTCCTCCCAAACTTACAGTAATATGAAAACATTGTAAAAGCCAACTATTTTTAAAAGAATATCTAACCGTGGAGTTTCTTGCCGGCTCTTCTCCATAGGAAACGACCAATTAGAACCGTGCACCTAGCTTCTGACGTGTCATAAGTGCCCATAAAGGTATACAACGTGTAACGTTAAATGCGCTAAACCTGAAAATAGTTTGTTCAGAATAACGAGCAGAATTAATTGAACCACGTTTTAATATAGGTCACATTTTTCAAAAAAATCTTCATCAAAAACGTTGCCGTGTCTATTTATTAATAGGTCAAGCAACCCAATGTCAGCGCGGCGCAGCGGCCCGGTGACGACTCCTCCCTCGATAAAGCGTCGTCGCAGACGCAAGAAACGATCAGAATGGCCAGTAAAACTAAAACAGCACATAAAACCTTTACAATTTTATTAATGACTTATTTTCTCTCTGAAATAGGTCAATTGAATTAAAAATCAGTTGGGGTGTCTGAGGATTTGCGTATTTAACGTTACACATTGTATGTGAATTTTTTTTTATTTTTTTTTGATTTTGTATTTAAACTATACATAACCACATAGTGACAGGTACGTGGAGGTACATAAAATAAATTGGTAATCCACATCTGTCTGTGGATCGATTTTAATTAACTTTTTTGTCAGTGTGTATTGTTAAGGTAGAACCAGTAAAGGACAACTGATTCGATACCGTTCCAAAAGTTTTTGTTTAATTCAAGTCTCTTAAGGAGTTTGACACTTTGTTTTTGTATTTTTTGTTTGGTTTTTGATATTACCTTTTAGTTTTCTACCTAATCATTTCAGTTCATCTATACAATATAGATAGGTACCTATGTTTAGACCTAGGACCAGTTCCTATATCAGAACGGCTTAGAAAGATGCGTATGCGCGGAAAAAAATAATTATCATTGCTTTCCATACTCTCTATCCGGAGCTGCCAATGTCAAATCTTTATTAACCCGGCGTCATTGAGGTTGGGTCAGAATTACCCGACTGGTTTAAATTAATAAACATAAAAAGGGTGGTAGATATAATAGTAAGAGCACTAAAAATCATTACGTCAAAGATGTCATTGTTCTGTTGATTGTCATTGTTGTGCATACGATGAAGATAATCCTCGTTAGAAAAACCGAACCTGCTAGATGCCTAACTCTCTCTGCCTGCGGCCTTCTCCTATCCGTGAAACTGATATCGGTAGTACTCTTTTGCAGATTTATAAGTTTTATTGGGGATGTGTCATTGTACAGACGCCAGCACATCAAGCTACTACAATCTGTCAGATTTCTCTAATAGATTATCAGCTTTATCGCTAAAGCATAAGGTTCAAAGTTGATTGGGAAATCTGACAGTTTCGGGTAGCTTGATGTGCTGGCGTCTGTACACGGTGAGAAAGTTCTTAGAAAAATTACTGTGCTCGTCACTGTAAAGTGAGTGCAAGTGACATCTACAGAAAATTTTCTGAGTGAGATTGGGAAAAATTCACTATTTGTCCAATAAATTTTACTGTACAGCGTAAGAATTTTTACTGTGCTAGCATGGTAATTTTTCCATTACCACTCAAATGCACTCAGATTATGAGACAGCACTGTAATTTTTCTAAGATTTTTCTCTCCGTGTGGAAGATAATAAGGCTTAGCTTAGCTAAGGTTGGCTGAGGCTTTTATTTAATTTTGATTTATTAATTTTTGCTTGAGTACTTATACTTTTTTATTGTATTTCTTGGTATATTGGCGTTGCTAGCTGACATATGGCAAATCATTTAATTTAGTGTTCTGTGTCTTGTAATGTTAATTACTTTGCATACCTTGTATTGTATTCAGCCAAGTATTTTCTAACTGAACAGACAGCTGTGCTGCTGGGGAGTTTGTTGCGCCACTTCTTCTTCCCAGCGAAAGCACTAGGAAGTGGTGAAGGGCGGGCGTTTTGGGGGACTGTCTTTTGTAATTTTGACGTTCGAAAAGTGCTGACTCTCGGCCTAGTTTGAATAAATGACATTTTGATTTTTAATAAGTAGTCATCCAGACTATATTTGGGCTCTGACGGCCAATCTCAACGGAGACTAGCCTTCGGCGCGGGAGATATTATAGTGCACATGTGCGCGCAGACAGAGGTGCTCTCCCTCTTCCCTCACCCCTCACTCTCAGAGTCCGCCTGATCTCTCAGTCGTGTCAGATTGCGTGTCGTCCCATTGAAGAAGTATAATTATCATATAATATTCTTGCTGCTGAGGGGCCCGTGGCTACATAATAACAGCCACACAGGTCGATCGATCAGGTTAAGCTACGCTTGCCGCGGTTGGCCTGGATTGCCTGGTTGGATGGGTGACCATCTTCACATACCGAGACCCCTCCGTACCTCGGAAAGCACGTTAAGCCGTTGGTCCCGGCTGTCATTCGTAGATCTTTGACAGTCGCTACGGGTAGTCAGAAGCCCGAAAGTCTGACAGCCAGTCTTACCTAGGGGATCGTATTACGAAGTAACTGGGTTGTGGAGGTCAGATAGGCAGTCGAATCATGTAATATACTGGTATTTAGCTTGCATCTGATTAAACTAGAAGCCGACCCCAACATAGTTGGAATAAGGGATGCTCAGATTTTTCAAAAATATTTAATAGTAAGGGCGCCTTCAGACATAGGTATGGTTAAATTTAGATATTTTTGCTCTTAATCAGAACAAATTTAGAAAAATGGCTATTGATTTACTTTCTGGTCATCCTTAACGATGACTGCTTCTTGCCGATATTATGGTGTGATCTGATTGGTGATTACAGACCAAATCTGGACGGGGAGTGCTGTCTTTACTTGGTTTGTGTGACTTTTCAGGCTTATTTTTATTTTCTTACTGTTCCCTTCTGTATACGTCCGTTTCCTTATTTCTTTTAAAAATCTATATGATTCCGTGGACAATAGTGTGGGTTGTGCGTTTGTTTACTATTATACCTTAGCTAACTATTAATATTGTAACGCATAACTGTTTTTTGTCCCAAAAAAATAAATAAATATCAGTATCGTATTACCCAGTAACTGGGTTGTGGAGGTCAGATAGGCAGTCGCTCCATGTAAAATACTGGTATTCAGCTGCATCCGGTTAGACTGGAAGCTGACCCCAACATAGTTGGGAAAAGGCAGGCAGATGTTTTATGTTCCCACTTCTGGGACACAGGCCTCTCGGCGAGAGGGAGTACGCCATAATCCACCACGCGGGACCAGTGCGGGTTGGTGTACGCCACATATCTTCGATTTTTTTGGTTCTAGGACCTGCCGGTTTCCTCACGACGTATGCCTTCACCGTTTTGAGAGTATAGGAGATGGAATTAAAATTCTAAAAGTGCCTGCTTGGATTCGAACTCACGACAGCTCTTCAGTCGGGGTCGATACCACTGGGACACCGCTGCTCCTTGTAGAAGATATTAGGTGAATCAAATATAAACATGACTTTTTTTATTACTGGTCGCTGAGTGAAGTGACGCGCTTGGTGCTGTTGTATGTGTTAGGGGGGATCATCTAGGGGAGGGGGGTATACTGCTCCGGCTCACTTTAGTTTATTGCGCGCCAGTAGCATCATGTATGAGCAGGAGGTATATAAGTCTGTTGAGCAACGACTTATCATAATATTTTTAACACGGGAGAGCATAAAACCTTCCGAAATTTTGCATCCATTGACTCTACAGTTCGATAAGAATACGTTTTCAAGAACTCAAGTGTAGGAATGGCACAAAAAAAAATTCAAGTGGAGGACGCCGTTTTCACACTGACCAGATAGTGGAATCATTTGTGTGCAATTGGCTAAAGGCACGACCGACTACATTCTTCGATACTGGCATCAAGAAACATCCCCTGCGCTGGGAAAAATGTGTTAATAGAAGGGGAGATTATGTGGAAAAATAAAATATATTCCTTTTTTTTACGAGTATAATAATACGTGCGTATTTTTTTTTATTTAAGTCCGGTTTATATTTGATCCACCCACGTAATAAATTAGCGCACAAGCCTCTAATCCAATGGCCTTAACGAGAACAGCTCAACGAAGCGATTAGTTTCAGTGTCTTCGTGCGAGTCGTTGGAAATAAATTAACTATTGTATCGAGAGCATTGAACTCTTGTGTTTTAGTACAACATATGAACGTAGGTACCATCAGCCTGTGTTCAACAATGGGGTAGGCAGGAATGTATACCTAGCATGTGTATACCTTTCGGTCTGTCCTGTAAAAACCTCACCGTGATAACTAAGGTGAAGTGAGTTCTCATTCCATCTGATTCTAGGGGTTGATAGAGGGATTTGTGGCTAAGTAAATACAGACACGCGCTTCGACCGATCAAGTTAAGCTACACTTGCCGCGGTTGGTCCGTGGATGGGTCCATCTTTACATACCAAGACCCTTCCGTGCACAGTTGCTACGGGTCGTCAGAAGCCCGCAAGTCTGACAACCAGTCTTACCAAGGGGCATCGTTGTACCCAGTAACTGGGTTGTGGAGGTCCGATAGTCAGTTGCTTTATGTAGAATACTAGTATTCAGCTGCATCCGGTTAGACTGGAAGCCGACTCCAACATAGTTTTTGGGTACCGCAAAAAAAAAATATAGAAAAAAAACCCGCAATTATGTAGGTACTCATGATCAATCTGCCCTTGTCGGTGGTCGGCACAACACGTTTTCTTTTTCCATTTTTCCCTGCTAGTCTTTACGCTATCATCCACTAGGTAGGTAGGTAGGTATGTATCGTCTACTTTTGGGTCATAATTAGGGATTCGAGGATCTATACCTAAAGAAAAAGAGTCGCAAAGATCAAACATCGGTATAAATCGAGCTAAAACTCAAATCTCTCAACTTCCAAGGAACTCCAATTTAAAATAGACTGTAACGACTATACCTAAAAGTAGCCCAACATATAAAGTATACTCAACATCCTGGCACAGAAAAAAGTAGCCGAACAAACGCAACAACAAACATACGACCATCTCTTTCTTACACGCAACATTAACATATGTTAAAAAGAGATAGGTATGTTTCTCGCAGCCACCGCCTCAAGCTCCGCCTACAGGCCTTATAGGCAGACTGGTTGGTCGAGACAATGTGAAAAAAAAAACGCTAGTTCGAGCAAGGGACAAAAAGGTATACTGCCCCATTATTCGGTCGAGGCTGTAAGGAGAAGTATCCTTTGCGAGATTAAAAAGTGAAAATCATAGTGCATATTGCTATGTCATGGGTGGTTGCAATTTTTTTTTAATTCAGTGACATTTGTATTGGTGTGAAAACTCTATAGTGTTTGTGGATTTTTGACTGTTTTTTTTTACTGTGCAATAAAGGATTCGTTTTTATTAAGGTATGTAAGTAGGTGTTTTAATTATTTTCTTACAGCAATTAGAATCATACTTTTATTTTTTTCGGACTTGTGCTTGATTAATTCAAAATGGCGGATCTGTTATACATATTCATACGTTGTTTCTACCGTGGTCGCATTCCGGCCTATAGCTTGGTGGTTTTAAAAGAAATAGGGTCCTACCTTGAAGGTTTTATCCAATTCAAATTTTGTAAATACAGTTCTGGAAACGCTAAAACAAAATTTCAGGAATGCGCTATGAATAATTGTCTAATAAAGCTTAAAGTACTTATGAACCTGCACCTCATGTAAATTTTATAAGCATAGTCAGTCCATACTTAATACCCCCCACTGCTGGGACACAGGCCTCCTCTCTGTGAGAGGGAGTGGGCCCTAATCCACCACGCGGGCCCAGTGCGGGTTGGTAGATGTCACATGTCTTCGAATTCTTGGTTCTAGGACATGCCGGTTTCCTCACGGTGTTTTCCTTAGCCGTTTTTAGAGCCATAAGCTGTTTGGCAACGACTATGAAGAGAATTCCTAGATTTTCATTATATTGATTAAATTAATCATTTATTCCCTTTTTCTGAGGAATTTCTATGCGCGACATTGTCCCTTACAATGCTGGCGATTACCCCCTGGCCTCGAAAGGGTCCTGTGGTGGTTAATTTACGACCTGTATGTGGTTAGCTAGACTGAGGGGTCCGTGGCTAAATAATAACAGCCGCACAGGTCGATCGATCAGGTTAAGCTACGCTTGCCGCGGTTGGTCTGTGGATGTGACCATCTTTACATACCGAGACCCCTCCGTGCCTCGGAAAGCACGTTAAGCCGTTGGTCCCGGCTGTCATTCGTAGATCTTTGACAGTCGTTACGGGTAGTCAGAAGCCCGAAAGTCTGACAAACAGTCTTACCTAGGGGTATCGTATTATCCAGTAACTGGGTTGTGGAGGTCAGATAGGCAGTCGCTCCATGTACAATACTGGTATTCAGCTGCATCCGGTTAGACTGGAAGCCGACCCCAACATAGTCGGGAAAAGGCAGGCAGATGATGATGTGACTGGCTAGACTGGGCAGTATTTTTACTGACATTTCTAGAAACTATTCTTCATAATGGCTGGGAAATGGTGCGGAGACCTGGACTTTATAGTTTGAAATCGCCAACGCGCAGTGAGCAAACGTGATGAGTGATTCTCTGTATGACAAGACGTCGTTGTCATGCAGAGAAACTAGATTTCAAACATAAACTTAGGCATTTTTTAGCTGAACTAGCAGCACCCTGCGGTTTCACCCGCATAAGTGTCGATCCCATAGGAATATCGGGATAAAAAGTATCCTCTGTGTTATTCAGATGTATAAGCTATGTTACTGTAAAGTTTCATCAAAATCCGTTGAGTAATTTTTGCGTGAAAGTGTAACGAACATGCATCCATCCATCCTCACAAAGGAGTCTGCCGAAAACTGCCCCTCAACATGGACACAGAGGTTTTGTGTTCCAGCCTTCCCAGTTCCCAGTGGAAATTATTTCCTTTTTCCCCTCTGAACTCAGTAAGGGAGGAAGGAGGTGAAGTGTAGGAGGTAACAACGAGTGCGATAGGGAGCGTTGAGAAATGTATGAATGATATCAACAAACAAAGTAGTCCATACGGGCTGAGCCCAGCTTAGCTGTCTTAAAGTGACAAGTGAAGTGAAATTTCCGTAAAGATTGCAATACACCATTCGATAGGGCTTATTTAGATCTACTTTCTCACGTTATCGAGTGTCGGATTTTTAGGTGTCTAAATGGCCGAGGGCCGAAAAACTGTTTTTCCCAAAGACATCAAAATCCAAAGTCATTTATTCAAACTAGGCTGAGAATCAGCACTTTTCTAACGTCAAAATTACAAAATACAGTCCCCCAAAACGCCCGCCCTTCACCACTTCCTAGTGCTTCAATGTGACTGCTGCCAAAGTCATTGAAGTCTATGGGAAAAACAGTTTTAAAAAAGAGTAATCTTCCATCATGCCTGCTGCGATAGGAAACTCAAACTCAAAGCATTTATTTCAAGTAAACCAATTACAGGCACTTTTGAATTGTCAAGGGGTCGGTCAGTCAGAAAGATGAAGCTAGTTGCCCATTCCAAAGCGTAGTAGGTACCTGTGGAGAGGAACGGGCAAGAAACTCCACGGACACTGTTTTAAATCATAAAAATTGTTACAAAATTTTGGTTACATCATTCAAGTTGAAATTATACATGTGAGAACGATGTAGAAAGACGTGCACGTTAAAAGCGTCCGTAGTAAAAAAGATAAAAAAGAGAGAAAAAGAAGGAAAGAATATAAAAGAGTGAAAAATAAAAAAGGAGTAAAAATGTCATCCTTTGTGTTAACTGATTAATATCGAAATATATCTAAAAGTCTTTTCCGTTTCCCGTCGGTCGGCGCGCTCGATCGCGTCGAGTAAAAGACTTCAACGCGTGCAACGCATTTTCGGAACTTTAAAATTATTTACAATCAAGAGGTTTCCTTCTCCCTAGATGGTTCAGTCTTCTTACTGCAACCAAACTAGTATCATCGTCGTCATAATAACAATCAGCCTTTAATGTTCCCACACTGACAGGCCTGTTGGTCTAGTGGTCAGTGGCCCTGACTGCTATGTCCAAGATCGTGGGTTCGATTCCCACCTAGGACAAATGTTTGTGTGATGAGCACGATCATTTGTTCTTTGTCTGCGTGTAATTTATCTATAATATGTATGTATTTAGAAATATATATGTATGTTTATGAGTTGTCTAGTACTCATAGCACAAGCTCTGCTTAGTTTGGTAGTAGATGGCGTTGTGTGAAAGTTGTGGAATATTATTATTATTATTACTTCTGGGACACAGGCCTCCTCTCTGTAAGAAGGAGTGGGCCGTAATCCACCACGCGGGCCCAGTGCGGGTTGGCGAATGTCATATGTCTTCAAATTGCTAGTTCTAGGACATGCCGGTTTAATCATATTTTCCCAGCTACTATCGCGACTTCAATTTGAGTCGTGGAAAGGGACACAAAATACAATGCATCACATAAAATTTCAAAATCTGCCGCCCTTACGCAAAGTGCAATAACTAGTTTGAAGCCACTTTCGAGAAAAACGCTGTTAAAGATTTTATTTTTGATTTGTTTGTATCTTCGTTACTATACATGTTATCGATTCGTGATAGATACGTAAAACTGTCAAAGAAGAAAATGTAGAACTCGTTTTGCTGATTAAGGATATATACAACGTGTAACGTTAAATGCGCAAAACCTCAGACACCCCAACTGATTTTTAATTCAATTGACCTATTTCACAGAGAAAATAAGTCATTAAAAAAAATTGTAAAGGTTTTATGTGCTGTTTTAATTTTACTGGCCATTCTGATCGTTTCTTGCGTCTGCGACGACGCTTTATCGAGGGAGGAGTCGTCACCGGGCCGCTGCGCCGCGCTGACATTGGCTTGCTTGACCTATTAATAAATAGACACGGCAATGCAATGAAGATTTTTTGAAAAATGTGACCTATATTGAAAAATGGTTCAATTAATTCTGCTCGTTATTCTGATCAAACTATTTTCAGGTTTGGCGCATTTAACGTTACATGTTGTAGGGGAAAGTCTGTTATATTGGACCATTTTTAAAAAAATGCGGTTTTGAAATGCTTCTTTGAAAATAGCACAGACAACAGCTGTATTAAATGAAACTATATTTATTTGGCTTCACATATAATTAATAAAAATCAACATAATTATAGCAACACTTAAGATAATCATCATTTTATGAGATCAGATATTTATTTCAATTTAACCAACCGGTAGGATTAATTGGACCACGCGGTTGGTAATTTGGACTTAGAGAAAACTTACCTATAAAACGAAACAAAACACTTTTAAGAAAAATATCTCTCGTAATACGTACAAACAACAACGATAGAAAATCTAACTTTGACTAAAAAGACTTAAAAAAATCAGTCAAAATTCTGAATAAGTTTGAAAAAGACTAATTCAGACAATCATCACAAATATCGGGGTTAGTGGAGCAAGTTTCACGATTCCAGTTATGGCAACGCACACATTGTATCCAATCCACTTTTGATCCTTTCTTATCAAGTTTAGTTTTTTTCTAAGCAAGTTTCCTAACAAATTTTACCAGTCCATTTTAACCGACCATGTGTGGTCCATTTAAGCAAACTGTTTACTTGCATAAAAAGAACGAATTTGACAAGAACAGAACCTATATAAGCCGGCTAATGTTTATCACCAGTTAATTGTTAATTAATAACGAATCTCAATTAAAAATATAAATATAGACAGTTTACCTTTGCCTTAATTACACCACTAGCAAAGAACACCAAAATTTACATGAAAAACAATGAAATTCGTTTTTCGTTAATGCCAACTAGCCGCGCTGTTTTATGAGAAATTCAAAATGGCCGATGTGTAGTGAAGTTAGTTGATTGCCGTTTGGTATTGCACATTATAAAATCAATAAACTGCTAAAATGTTATTTGATGGTGGTCCAACTTAACGAATGGTCCAATATACCAAACCTTCCCCTATACGTAAAACTGTCCAAGAAGAAAATGTAGAACTCGTTTTGCTGATTAAGGATATGTATATAACCCTGAGAGGCCAAAATCCGAGTTATTGCACTTTTCGTAAGGACGGCAGAAATGTAAACCCATTGAGTACGTAGCTTCGTCTTGTTTTAACCAAAAATATCCCAAGAGTAAAACTGACTAGGCAATCCGAAAAAAAAAACTGCGAAATCGTCAAATTTTATCGGTTATCAGTACATTTATTTTTTCTTCTTTTTTATGGATTTTGTCAATATCTGTGTGCCATCAGTGCCCGGTAGCAAACTTCAATGGTTGTGATCCATCAAAAGCAGACATATTGATTGTCACAATATTTTTATAAGCATGGGATTTTGAAATAAGTTTCTTGAAATCGATCTTCTCCCGTGGGAGTGAGTGTTCAGAGTACATTTGATGTGTTGTAGAGATTACATGCAGGTTTGTAGACATTAGTTTTGATGAAAAAAAAATCTGGGTAAATAAAGGTATTTTTGTCTGCTCCATCAGACCAAAACCTCTATGATGGTAACAAAAACAAAATCGCTATTTTGCTTTGTTATCTAGAAATATCTTGGAATCAAGCAATGCACAGATATACTGTTATTTATTCATTACTTCAAGCACCCAAATGTACAGACGCCAGCACATCAAGCTACTAGAATCTGTCATTTAAAAAAAATAGAATTTCAACTTTATCTCTTAAGCATTAGGTGCAAAGTTGATTGAGAAAATTTGACAGTTTCGGGTAGCTTGATGTGCTGGCGTCTGTACAAAGCCGAACTTAATGCAGCAGGGCATCGCACCAGTTAACCTTTGCGTGATGCAGAGACAAATAGAAAGAGTGAGGAAAAGAAATCTTCTTCCGAAAGTATTATGTACCTCAAGTTTCGAACGTTTAATGAACGAAATGTCGAAGTGGAAACAGAAATAACATACAAAAACAGACAAAAATCCTGAATGTCAAATGAAGAAATAGATAAATTAATGGAGCATTTTTGTTTAAGAAAAAAAAAAATAATAATAATGTCTGACCACTTATTTCAATTTGTGTCTGTTTCCACTTCGACATTTCGTTCATTGAACGTTCGAAACTTGAGGTACATAAAGTATTGGAATTCCTACTTAGGCCCGGCGCCCATTATCGGCATCGGCAAGGAAAAGGATCCTTCGGCATCCTACATGCAAGCGCACACTATCGGCAATTATGCTTTGGCATGCTGCAACGTTCTTAGGGATGACGAGGCGTCCTTAAGGATGCCACACCGTCCTGTAGCTTGCCGAAGCGTCTCAATATCGTATTTCTCAAACTATCCCCCGAGTGTTGCCTCGGCGCCGGCGGCGTACCGAAGGTTGCCGAAGGATGCCGAAGCATCCCGAAGCATTCTCAAGGCTGCCGATACACCAGCCTCAAGCATACCGAAGCGGTATTTTTGTTATTACGATCACATATCACGGAAATTTCTACTTTATTGCCATTATGTTATAGTATATTGCTATTTGCCACCTAAAATCCTCAGTCGTACCGATGCCGATAATGGGCGCCGGGCCTTATAACACATACTCTAACTAAAACAATTTGACAGATGTTTTTCTTCTACTTCTTAACGGGAAAACCGTCCAGCACGAAATACCTACTTCTTTGTTTTTACACCTTATTTTACATATTAATCTTAGGGCTTATTTACCAAAGTCAGATATATCTTTTATCCGTGGAATAAAACTGACGTCTGATAGTTCTAGTAAGTATAGAAAAACTAACTAAAATTCAAAATTTATTCTCATGATAAGACTTAGTATAAAAGCTTGGTGAAATTCGCCCTTAGTGTATCCTTGAATTTATCTTCTCCTTAAAGAACTCAAAACTCTTAACCCAAAGGACACAGCCAAAAAGCAAAAAGCCAACTCCAAAAAATAACCGACCACAATTCTTATTCGAAATACAAAAAAAACCGGTCAAGTGCGACTCGAACTCGCGGGACTCGCGCACCGAGGGTTTATCACGGATTTTTTTTTTTTTTTGTAACGTAACTACAATTTTACGATTTTCGAATTTTTTCCTTTACTTTTGATTGCGTTGTCTTAGAAGTTTGTTTTTTTTACTGTTTCAAGTGATTGCAGCCCTGAGTATTTGATATTAATTTCAACTTGATAACTCCATAAGTTCCTGAGAAAAAGGGTCTTGACTGACGGACAGACAGACGGACAACGAATTGATCTTATAATGGTTCCGTTTTCCTTTTGAGGTACGGAACCCTAAAAAGAAACCATCGACACGACTTTTGAAATGAGAACATCCCACACGCTCCGAAATTGAAAAGGTACGAGGGACAGAAGTATTAGAAAAAAAAAAATATAAAAAAAAAACCGGTTTCGAATTGAAAATCAAGCGGAGGCGTGTTTTAAAGGGGAGTTCGTTTTTTTTATGGTTTTCCGTATATAATTTTGTTGCATTTAATGCCTGAATCTTGAGTGTATTTACCTTACTCTTTTGGCGGCCGCTTTTTCGGTTCGAGGATCTTTTGAGTTCTTTGTAATCGGTGTTATCTTAAGGAACCTTACTTTAAATGGCAATTCACCGAATTTGCCAGTAAGAAGAATCCACTGACTGCCTCGATGATGGTCTAGTGGTCAAAAACGATACAGCTAAGCATGTTGAGGTCCTAGGTCCTAGGATCACAATACAACACACACACACACATGTAGGTATGTCACAACATTTTATTTGATATTGTATGAGCTTTTCTGTATTATCATATTTAATTTATTCTCTAAATTGATGGTAACGGACACACACTTCCCTATGTGTTTGTTATTCCAGCGTATGGCACTCGTGGGTTGCAGCTGAAAATCAGCGTCAGGTGATACACACTGTGTTGTCATCTGACATTATGCTGAGCTGAGGCCCTTTTGGCATTATAGTCTTTGTTTTCTGTTTTATAGTTTTGATGTGTATTTATTTTGATGTAATGCCAATAAACGCATTTTTCTTTCTGGGTTCAATGATCGGTCAAAGCGTTTTTGGGTTTTTCCATCAGGAATTTCTCAGGAGCATCTCGGAGTCTGGATTTGTGCTCGGTTGATGGTAATAAGTTTTCCCCCTATTACATAGGACTTCAACATTCCTGGCGAAATATGTCGGTGGATGTACAGACGCCAGTACATCAAGCTACCCGAAACTGTAAAATTTTCCCAATCAACTTTGAACCTAATGCTGTAGCGATAAAGCTGAAAATCTATTAAAGAAATTTGATAGATTGTTGTGATTGTTATTGTTGTTTGTTGTTGTTATTGTTGTTGATCTGTTTTGCCATTGGAAAGGTCTTGAAAGACAACTCCCGTAATCAAAAACATTGAAAATCTTGTCGCAATGTCATCTCGGCGACAATCAATGTCAAATAGTTGTCAAAAATGGAGGGAAATTAGAGGTATTTTTGACAGATTGAGTCTGAGATGAGAAAGCCAACCTTCTTACAAAATACGGGAATTGCCGCTTAGATCTTTTCCCGATTTTAAGAGAATAGAATACTCTTTATTATGTCATCATCATCTGCATAGCCTTTTCCCAACTATGTTGGGGTCCGCTTCCAGTCTAACCGGATGCAGCTGAATACCAGTGTTTTATATGGAGCGACTACCTATCTGACCTCCACAACCCAGTTACTGGGTAATACGTTACCCGTAAGTGAGACTGGTTGTCAGATTTTCGGGCTTTCTGACTATCCGTAACGACTGTCAAACATCTACGAATGACAGCCGGGACCAACGGCTTAACGTGCTTTCCGAGGCACGGAAGGGTCTCGGTATGTAAAGATGGTCACCCATCCACAGACCAACCGCGGTAAGCGTAGCTTAACCTGAAAAAACAGTACCGTTATAGGATCACTTTGTTGTCCGTCTGTCTGTCAGGACCCTTTATCACGGGAACGCGTGGAACCATATACTCAGGTCTACAGTCCCTTGAAGCTGTGAAAATATCAAACTTCTAAGTTAATGTGAAAAAAAGATACGGCCGTTTATGCCGCGAAAAACGTATATAATTTTGACACTCTCAAGGGAATCAAAATTTATAGGGACCTAGAATCATGAAATTTGGCAAGAAACAATTTCATGTAGCACAAGTACCTAAAGGAAAAAAAAATCGAAAACCGTATATTTATAGTTACATACCTAAAAATTTTTACGGAACCCTCGGTGCGCGAGTCCGACGTGCACTTAACCAGTTTTTTCAACCTTAATTCAATCCTTATCGGATGTTTAGCATAACTATTAACACTAGGTACTAAGTTCAACGACTAACTATACAAATAAATACAAAAACAAAAAAACACTCGGGCGTCGAAGTATTCGTCCGCATCACTGACATCCGTTGTCGTTTAGGATTTTTGGATTTTTTTAGACAAGTAGGATACATGACAGCATCATAACCTACCAAAAAAACATTTTTATAATAATAAAAATAAAAAAAACAACCGACTTCAAAAAAAAATACTACAAAGTGAAAAATAGCTTTAATTTTGGAAGTCTGTGTCGTTGGTTCCGCATTTTCGTTTCTTGATACCGACTTCCGAAATTAAAGTTATTTTTCACTTTGTAGTGTTTTTTGGAAGTCGGTTGTTTTATTTTTAATATAAAAAGTTTTTATTTTTCACTTTTTAATTATACCTACCCCAAACAAATTCATATAAAACTACTTGCTATGTAAATATCAGTGATTGGAAGCTGCATCTGCGTTTATAGGGTACAGACGTGATGTTATGTTGTGCGAATGCGTAAAAAATGCATACATATGCGATAGCAGCAATCGCGGTTGTTTTACTGGAATTTATTGAGGAGTTCCGTTGTCTGTCTCCGAAACTCATCACCAGATCTTTACGAAATTTTAATGGGACCATTTCGTAATAAACCTCTATCGAACAAAAAAAGAATTTTTCAAATCCGTCCATATATGACGGAGTTATGCCCGAAAACACATTAAAAAAAATTAAATAAAATAGAAACATCCGAATTGATAACCTCCTCCTTTTTGAAGTCGGTTAAAAAAATTACCTACCTAGAATGCAGATGAGTTTTCTCGATAGAATTTCCTTTCAATTATTCCTTCAAAGTCAAATCATTATACTGAACACTGAGGCATAGGTGATCCTTGTTTTTGTGTGGAAATCCTCATGGATTTCCACCACCCTGGTTGGTGGAGGGGTCTGTCAGACTCTTACTGACTAAAACCACACGGTGTTCTGCTGCTAAATTACTAATGCAAAATTACCTCCTTTATCTGCGTATTTCATTTGATTCACAACTTTTTGGCCACACTTTATAGGTATAAATACTCATTTCTTGAAAAAAAAAACAACGTTAAACCAACCGGTACTCTCAGAGCTCCGTATGTTGATACCTCCGCGCAGTGGGGTACTGATTTGAATGGGTATCGAAAAAACGATGACCCCTGCCGAGAGACTATGTTCACACCCTTTTACATTTTTGTAGGTAGGTTGGGTTGCCTTTATGTCAGTGTTTTGAGTTTGAGACAAGCATTTTTTGTACATATTTAAATGTATTTTCTGCTCTCGTATCGGCAGTGCTGCATTGCTGCGGTTAAAATATTTATCAGTCAGACTGGAAGGGGGCTGACTGGAGGTGCTAGATTGGTCTTTTAAATTCTGGCTTATACAACGTGTAACGTTAAATGCGCAAAACCTGAAAATAGTTTGATCAGAATAACGAGCAGAATTAATTGAACCACTTTTAAATATAGGTCACATTTTTCAAAAAATCTTCATTAAAAACGTTGCCGTGTCTATTTATTACTAGGTCAAGCAAGCCAATGTAAGCGCGGCGCAGCGGCCCGGTGACGACTCCTCCCTCGGTAAAGCGTCGTCGCAGACGCAAGAAACGATCAGAATGGCCAGTAAAACTAAAACAGCACATAAAACCTTTACAATTTCTTTAATGACTTATTTTCTCTTTGAAATAGATCAATTGAATTAAAAATCAGTTGGGGTGTCTGAGGTTTTGCGCATTTAACGTTACACGTTGTATATAAAGAAAAACACGTTTATTCTGCACAAACAAAACGCACGTTACAAATAAAAATAATAATAATTTAAAAAAAATACATAAAATATACAAAGTAGTTAAAAGCCTCGTACTCAAGTTATATGGTTACAGTTTGTATATCAGTATCTTATTACCCAGTAACTGGGTTGTGGAGGTCAGATAGGCAGTCGCTCCATGTAAAATAGTGGTATTCAGCTGCATCCGGTCAGACTGGAAGCCGACCCCAACATAGTTGGGAAAAGGCTGGGCAGATGATGACGGTTACAGTTTGCTTGTCGATGTTCCTGCCAACCCGTATTTATGTCTTACTCTCATGTTGGTATCTGCAGTGGGTTTTCTCAGTCATCTTGAGAACTGCCGGTAGATTCTGGAAAAATCTCACCGTGATAACTAAGGTGAAGTGAGCTTAGAGCGAGCTGTGAGTCATGCTGATGCTACGGATGCTGATGACGACTCACTCCACGCTCACTTCACCCAAGTTTTCACGGTGAGATGGTTACAGAATCGCACGGCTGTTGGTACGAGTATTGTATGTAATATTGTAGGTATGGAACCAAACAAAGATAGTTTTGCATATCTTTCGCTCGTGACTCCGCCTTTTAGTGATTAAGGAAAGTTCTCTTATCTAGATGAAACTCACAATAGGTACCTATTTATCTAAGAATTTTCTCAGGCCCCCAAAGACAATAGGGAAAACCCCCGTGGTAATTCTGCGGCTCAAACTCAAACTCAAGGCATTTATTTCAAGTAAACCAATCCGCGAGTTGACAATTTTTTTTTTATTATTTAAATTGAAGCTTTTTTACCTCACTAATAGCTTGGTATAAACAGTTTTTTAATATTTTTAAAAATTGAAACGATATGAGCGTTCAAAACTCTCAATTAGACAGAGAGGGAAATACTGAATTGTGACGTCATAGTTCAGTATCGCCATATAAATTACATGCAAAACTTCGTTTTGCGAGAAAGAGATAGACAAAAAGTTTCTATACCTAAGTTATAAGTTTTTTATTTTTCGACCGATTTCAAATTTGATTTCGAATTCTATTATTGTATTACATGTGTGGATATATTATCTACTAGAATATATAGTATTCAATATCATGCAACTACCCAATTACAGGCACTTTTGAATTGTCAAGTGGTCGGTCAATCAGGAAGATGAAGCTAGTTGCCCATTCCAAAGCGTAGTAGGTACCTGTGGAGAAGAACGGGCAAGAAACTCCACGGACACTGTTTTAAATCATAACAATTGTTACAAAATTTTGGTTACATCATTCAAGTTGAAATTATACATGTGAGAACGATGTAGAAAGACG
This sequence comes from Eremobia ochroleuca, assembly GCA_949629135.1. NCBI lineage: Eukaryota > Metazoa > Arthropoda > Insecta > Lepidoptera > Noctuidae > Eremobia > Eremobia ochroleuca. Next base: position 7,384,065 of record OX451414.1, read on the forward strand.
TGCACGTTAAAAGCGTCCGTACTAAAAAAGATAAAAAAAAAAAAAACTATTCAGAAATTAAAATACTTAGATTAAAATAAAAATAAGCCGTGGCGGCTAAGAGATGACCAGTCCCTATTGGCTTTTAAAACAAGTAGGTATCTGTGTAGCTGAAGAGCACTGGTCCTGGGGTAACAGCCGGGACTTGGGTGCGTTTCCACAGAAGCGGAGCTGGGCGAAGCGGAGCAGAGACGTGCAGGAATCGACTAATCACAATGGTTGAAATCCTCATCGCGTCACTCGTCTCGTCTGTGATTGGACGATTCCTACACGTCTCCGCTCCGCTCCGCCCAGCTCCGCTTCTGTGGAAACGCACCCTTTCGAATGTGTAGGTCGTAGGTTCGAACCCAGACAGGCGCTTAACTTTGTGTACATTATTTCATCACACTGCTCTCAAAACGGTGAAGGAAAACATCGTGAGGAAACCGTCAATTCGAAGACCTGTGACATCTACCAACCCGCACTGGAACCGCGTGGTGGATTACGGCCTACTCTCTCTCTCACTGAGAGGTCTGTGTCCAGAGTTTGGACGCTAGGGATTGACACTATTGACAGCTCACTCCACGCTCACTTCACCTAAGTTTTGACGGGGAGATTTTTACAGAATAGCAATGCAGTAGTGTTAACAATTGCTGATTTTCAGCCTGGTTTGAATAAATGACTTCAGCCGGTCGATTCTGGAAAAATCTCACCGTGATAACAAGGTGAAGTGAGCTTAGAGTGAGCTGTGAGTCATGCTGATGCTGGGGATTGACACTATTGACGACTCACGCCACGCTCACTCCACGCTTGTTTTTGATCATAACAAGCATATATTATATGCTTGTTATCATCAAAAACAAAAATCAAAATCTGCCGTGCTATTCTGTAACCATCTCACCGTGAAAACTTGGGTGAAGTGATCAAAAGTGATGAAATTTGGTCCTCCCATAGTAAATCAATCAGCTGGTAGTCAGTTTTGTAAGGGAGGGCCAAATTTTTTTTTCGTATTTCGACCTATGTTCTTTGGGGAAAGTTGTTGAGTTTCATGAGCACATTCACCTCCTTCAGGGTTGATACCCCCCTTCCGTTACACGCTGTATAACATATACTAGAGTCCGGTTATAAACATTTTTAGTAGATATCTTGGGTTCTTGCCGAAATTAAGGGCTTGTGGCTAAGTAATAAAAGCTTGTAAACAGAGACACACGGGTCGATCGATCAGGTTAAGCTACGCGTGCCGCGGTTGGTCTGTGGATGGGTGACCATCTTTACCTACATATCAAGACACTCCATGCCTCGGAAAGCACGTCAAACCGTTGGTCCCGACTGCCATTCGTGGATTCTTGGCAGTCGTTACGGGTTGTCAGAAGTCCGAATGTCTGACAACCAGTCTTACCAAGGCGTATCGTATTACCTAATAACTGGGTTGTGGTCAGATAGGCTGTCGCTCCATGTAAAATACTGGTATTCAGCTGCATCCGGTTAGACTGGTTGCCGACCGTAAAATAGTTGGGAAAAGGAGCAGATGAGGAGTTTTAATATTTTACAAAAAACTAGTGCAAAATGGTACTGAGAAACATATCAAATCCATTTAAAAGATGGAATCAAATAGATAAAGATTTCTTCACGAGAAATCCGAAGACATTTCCACTTTTTTGTCTTAACACTCATTACAACTATAATGACAGCTCTTTGGCTCACAAAATGAATCATAAAGTTACATTCATATCTAATACCTAGTAATTTAATACTAAATACCTACAAGATATAAGGAAAAACATAAAATAAAATACCTAAATATAAAAGAGCGTCGAATCAGGCGACCGCAATAAGAAACCACATCAAAGATCACAAAGATATATCCCTGTCTCTCTCTAACACGCTCGGAATGATTTTAAATTAATTCGAAAATTGAAACAAAAAGTTGCGCAGGAAAGGGACGAGTGTATGTCAGTTGTTTCGGTTTGAATTTGGAATGTGGAACCGGTTGTAGGACTACATGATTCGATTTTTAAATTTGAGTTTTATGGTGAATGAGATTGGTCAGCTTTGGATAAAACTAAAGTTGTCAAACTCATCATCATTTGCATAGCCTTTACCCAACTTTGTTGGGGTCGGCTTCCAGTCTAACCGGATGCAGCTGAATACCTGTATTTTACATGGAGCGACTGCCTATATGACCTCCACAGCCCAGTTACTGGGTGTACTTTTCAAATATTCATATAATGCTATAGAAACGAAAAAACATCAAAATATTAAAAAAAAAAATCCCCTCAATCAAGTGCGAAACCTGAAAACATTGTAGCTTGCGAAGAAATTAATTAATTCAGTCAATTTTTTTTTAACACGTTGTTAGGCGGCTATGGGCGTTAATGTCTCAAAAATGATACGACAGTACGTCGCGCGACGTCTAAGTTTTTACTTAAATAAAATCAATACGTTCGACGACGATCGATTTTGCATACTTTCATAAGGCGCAGCAATTCGTACTGTCACCACAGGTACAATTATGACTTCCATACTGGCACAATACTATGATTAAAAATTCGTTATACATATATGTTTTCTGCACCCTAATTCCGTAACACACTATTACTATCAATTTGAATCATTTTGAAGCATATTGCTAATCCATTGCTCCATATGTTCGAAAAATGTGCCTGCTCAACAACGTAAATAACGCAATGAATGTAGTTGAACTGTCAAAATGAAACCCATTGCTACTGATAGTGTGTTGCGCGTGTGCTGATGATGTGTACTGACGCTACGCCCAAAGGAAATGTATTGAAATTAGTACTGTCTCAGTAGATGGAATTAGTATATTAGTACCGCCCGTCAAAGTCTTAATAGATTCGTTTCACCCATAGGAGGAATCCTATTGAAAATGGTTGTTTTATTCAAAGTAGTTTAATTATGTTTAATAAAACACTAACAAATATAAAATCTATAGGTATCTGTGGTTTTTTATACGCTCAAACGAGCATTATGGGTCGTGGACTTTTTTTTTTCTAAAATTTTAGTATATTGTCAATCTTACGGTTTTCACGCGAACGGAATCGCGGCCAGAAGCTAGTCAAAAACAAAACAAAATAAAAGGAAACATGGCGTCTGCATTCCCTTAATTAATCTTAATTAAAAACAATTGTTTAGGATTGGTTTAGATGCGATATTGTGCAAGAGAGACAAACAATGGCGCCGATATCCTCGTTCACAAACTAAACTAAATTTAAGTTCAGTTCATCTTTTTCTTTCTATTTCATTAAGAAAAGGACAGAAGATACATATTAGTTTAGTCTGTCTGTGTATATAATTTCAAAGCTAGTATTTGAATGGTCAAAACATTACTATTTTTTGGGTTTTAATCTAGGAAAAACAAAAACAAAATTGATTTTCTGACTAAGTTTCCGTTTTGCTATTTTATTTTAAAACTCCACAAAATAGTAATGTTGTGACAACTAAAATACTAGTTTTGAAATTATATAAAATTATCAATAGAATTAGCATTAAAAATATTATTAAAATCTCGATTATGATTGTAAATGTTTGCTTGGTCATATTAGCGGGATGACACTGACAGCTCACTCCACGGAAATTTTCACGGTGACATTTTTACAGAATCGACATTCAGCTCTGCCTAACCCGTTAGTGGTGAATGTTATGTTATGTTTTCAATTTTAATATAATCTGTGTAGTACAAAAGTTTCTAAGATTAGTATATTGATAAAAGCAGTTTTATTGTTCAAAAAGTTTTAATAATGAGATTTTTTTCTTAAGTGATTTCCTATCTCTATGGGAAATCGGAAAGCTTTTCACTTGAGAATGTTCTTTAGTCGCCCTTTCCACGTTCATTCATTCATAACAGCCGAAATACTTCCATTTTTGGACATAGGCCTTTCCCAAGCTCCGCACAGCGTATTCCTGCGGCCTTCACCAGGTCATTGGTACACCTTTCCACATGATTACGTAATACTACTCGTAGCAGCGTCCCGCGATTTCGTCCGCATAAGTTTCGGTCCCTTAGGAATATCGGGATAAAAAGTATCCTATGTGTTAATCCGGGTTATAAACTATCTGTATGCCAAATTTCATCCAAATCAGTTCAGTAGTTGTTTTTTTTTTAATGTCTCTCGCCCTTGATTTTTTATAATATAGTTTTTGTGTGAATCAGTAACAAAGCAAACTCGTAAGGAGTGAAGGAGTACCAAACATCCATCCATCCTCACAAACTTTCGCGTTTATAATATTATTAGTAGCATTAAATGGAATACCAGCTGTGCGATTCTGTAACCATCTCACCGTGAAAGCTTGGGTGAAATGAGCGTGGAGTGAGCTGTCATTCGCTAGGAATTAACACTGTTAAGTGCTCACTTCACTTATGATTTCACGGTGAGATTTTTACAGAATCGACCGGCTGTATTTTACATAAAGCGACTGCCTGTCTTGTCTTTCACAACCCAGTTACCTACTGGGTAAGTCGATACCCCTTGGTAAGACTGTGTGTCAGAATTTCGGGCTCCTTTTTAAAATATTGCTTTCCTATAATCAGCCTATAACTTTCCCATTGCTGGGACACAGGCCTCCTCTCAGTGAGAGGGAGTGGGCCGTAATTCACCACGCGGGCCCAGTGCGGGTTGGTAGATGTCAATGTTGGTTGCTTTCCTATACTAGCATATAAATTAAAGCTATCAAAATAACATTCTGTGGACACTTTTGCGTCATTTTAGGTACCCTATTCTTGTCATCCGTTCGGCCTGTCAATCTCCATTCCAGTTACAAGCTCGAGAAAATCAACCAAATCATTAGAATTGACATCAATTTCAGTGTTCAACCAATAGTAAGAGTCCTCATCTGTTTCAATTAGAAACAATTGGAAGCAATAGACTTCTATTGAAGGGGCGGCCATCTTGAATTTGTAGTAATGTCAATGGGGAAGCGATAAAATGCTGCATTTTGTGTTGAATTTATTGAAATAGGTGATAAAATGCTGCTGGTTGTTTTAATTTTATAAATTAGATTGGTTTTTATGTTGATCGAGGGAGGTAGGTATGTAGTGGATAGCTATGAAATCCTTACCTAATATACTCAGTAAAGAAAAGAAAAAAAGAAAAAGTATTTATTATGTCTCTTACAGGAAGATTACAAACTAAACTAAACACAATCACAAATAAAAGGCATTAGGTCTGTCTGTTACCTTTTCACACCTAACTCCACGGATTTTGATAAGACCATGACCTTGGTTAAGAAATACTTTTAGTCCGGGTAGTACCTACGGGATAATTTCCGAACAACACGCGGGCGAAGCTACTGGAAAAGCAGCAGTTGACTCTAACAAAAATGAGCACTTTAAGGATAAATATTTCACAAACCCCTTAATTGAAATTTTTTTTTCACAAACCCGCAATATTTTTGAAAGACTTATCCAACGATACCCCACAAAATAGGCGAGACGAGACAAGAAACATCCCCACTTAACTTGCACAAGAGGTAGATACCTTATTTTTTTTTTTTTTTCACGATTTTGTTTTACCACTTTGTCGGTGTGATGAATATGTATATCCATGCCAAACTGTAGCTTTCTAGTACAAACAGTCTCTGAGCTAAGCTGCGGACGGACAGACAGACATAGCGAAACTATAATGGTACCTTGTTAACCACGGAACCCTAAACCCATTTGACCCGGCGGTCATTCGTGGATCTTTGACAGTCGTTACAGGGCCCCGAAAATCTGACAACCAGTCTTAACAAAGGGTATCGTATTACCCAATTACTGGGTTGTGGAGGTCAGACAGGCAGTCGCTCCATGTAAAATACTGTTATTCGGCTGCATCTGGTTAGAGTAGAAGCCGACCCCAACATAGTTGGGAAAAGGCGACGCAGATGATGAGATCGGCTGTCCTGCTTATAGACTATTTTTTCAGTATTTTTAACAGTTTCAGATATCTAAACAAAATTAAAATGGGACCAAAACTACAAAAACTTCGATACTGCTTCCGCAAATAAAGTCACCTAAAGCAATTCAATAACAAATTCGCGATCAAAGCATTCGATGTCGAAATAATCAACAATGCGCCCGACACGCCAATGATCCATGGATCATAGATCTATAGATCAATTCACTTTCGGCGCAAGCGGCGCGACAAGTCATTGCCAAGGTTACAATACGCTTTTTTTGTAACAAAACGTTATGCAATCGTTTATTTTTGAAGTTCAGTTGTTACGTACTGCTATTTAAAGATTTAAAAGCTCTGCAGTGCTATTCTGTACCTATAAATCTCACCGTGAGAACTTAGGTGAAGTGACCTGTCATTAGGGATTAAAACTATTGACACTGCTCACTTCACTTATGATTTCACGGTGAGATTTTTACAGAATCGACCGGCTGTTCTATAAATCATCATCTGCCTAGCCTTTTCCCAACTATGTTGGGGTCGGCTTCCAGTCTAAGCGGATGCATCTGAATACCAGTATTTTACATGGAGCGACTGCCTATCTGACCTCCACAACCCAGTTACTGGGTACTACGATACCCCTTAGTAAAACTGGTTGTCAGACTTTCGACTATCAAATATCTACAAATGACAGCCGGGACCAACGGCTTAACGTGTTTTCCGAGGCACGGAGGTGTCTCGATATATATTGAATGATCACCCATCTACGACCCGACCTCGGCAAGCGTATTTGAACCTCCGATCGACCCATGCGGCTGATATTATTTTGCCACGAGCCCCTCTCCCCTCTCTTTTTCTAAAGTATGATAAAAAAATATAAATAGGTAGAGCGAAAATAGCTTCTATTAATACCTAAACAAAAAGCGTTAACTCTTGCACACCCATCCAATTACTAGCCAAACCACAGCCTAATAACATTCAAAAACCCCCGCGATTGGTGGACCATGAAGGCCACAAAATGGCGGCCCAATATGGCGTCTGCGAAACAATTAAAACATGTGTTTTTTTTACGACCGGACGAAATTCGGTATGGTTCGACCGATTAAACATAGGAACTTTTTTTATTGTGTTTTCGAAGCGTGTTTTTCTATGGGATTTACCTGTTTATGTAGACAGATTGGTAAGATTTTAGAATAGTTGGTTTTTCGCTTGTAGTCATACGAAAATGGCTCATTTTCTGGAGAAAAGATTACACTGTCAGCATGTTTGGTAGCGAGGCACTGGGTTTGCCGGACAACCTTTTTTTTTGTTTACGGGGGGAAACCTTCAAAAGGCACCTGGACTTTGGGGAAAAAGACCAGGTAGTGTGGGACTCTTACCTAACTAAAACCACCCCGGTGATCACCATCAGCACATGGAGGGGGTCCCGGTACCTCTTAGTAGACCAATCCGGAACCCCCTCAGTGCAACGCCTGTTAGGGCACGTCCCTGTGAGACAATAAAGGGGGTCTCCCCTGAGCCTCGCTTTGCACGGCAGCACGTGACCACAGTGCCACCGTATTCCCCGAAATCACTCGGTGGGCAATCACAGTCCCCACTCCGATCACCCGCGATTCCAAAGTCCCGCCTGCATTAAATGATGCAGGTCGGGTTTCGGCGTGTTAGGCGTCGAGGCGGTTGCCTCCTCGACGCCTTCTTCGAGCGGGATTAGCTCTTTCACGATCCCGCTCGGCAGCCTCCTTCTGGACCATCATGGTCTCTTGCCGGAAAACCTACTCGAGTATTTTGCATCGAAGAGGCTCTTAATATACAACGTGTAACGTTAAATGCGCAAAACCTCAGACACCCCAACTGATTTTTAATTCAATTGACCTATTTCCGAGAAAAATAAGTCATTAAAAAATTGTAAAGGTTTTATGTGCTGTTTTAGTTTTACTGGCCATTCTGATCGTTTCTTGCGTCTGCGACGACGCTTCATCGAGGGAAGAGTCGTCACCGGGCCGCTGCGCCGCGCTGACATTGGCTTGCTTGACCTATTAATAAATAGACACGGCAACACAATGAAGATTTTTTGAAAAATGTGACCTGTATTAAAAAGTGGTTCAATTAATTCTGCTCGTTATTCTGATCAAACTATTTTCAGGTTTTGAGCATTTAACATTACACGTTGTATATAATCACTTAGAGAGTAAAATGGTAAGACAGAAAAGTCGTGAGGAAACCGGCATGTCCTGGAACCAAAAGTTCGAAAACGTGAAATCCACCAATCCGCGCTGGGCCCGCGTGGTGGATTACGACCCACTCCCTTTCACAGAGGAGGCCTGTGTCCCAGCAGTGGGAACATTATACCCTGATTATGCTATATTAATATTTAACTGCTGTTAGGGTTCCGTACGTCCGAATAAAACCCGGAACCCTTATAGGATCACTCGTGTGTCCGTCTGTCCGTCCGTCACAGTCAATTATCTCCGAATCTACTACACCGATTAAGTCGAAATTTAGTACACATATCGATTTCTGTGACCCAAACGCAGAGGTGTGACGTGAATAGACGAAATCTGTATATTGGGGTCAAGATGAAAAAAAAAAAAAAAAAAAATTGCAAACTGCATTGTGTGACATATCAAATGAAAGGGCTTATTGTGACAATTTCAAATATATTTTTCTGTAATTTTAAAATAAATAGTTTCCAAGTTACACAAGAAAATAGACGAAAATTGACCATTCCCTCCCCTTTATCTCCGAAACTACTGAACATACAATTATGAAAAAAATACAGATATTAGTTTTCTACCTATAGATTATGGGAAAACCTATAAGAAGTCCATGATATTAAAACAACATGGTAAATCACTCGATATTGTGCGTACAAACTTACTTTTGCAGTTGGAATGTATGGGAGATCATGATTTTCAAGTACAATGTTAAGTTTGTTCTTGCGATAAATTCATTTCAACTACGGACTAGGTTCTGATTCCGGATTAAATATAGACAGAAAAAAACCGGCCAAGTGCGTAAAAACCGGCAAAGGGTTTTCATTGTGCGTGGTCGGTCACGCACTTGGCCGGTTTTTTTCTGTCTATATTTAATCCGGAATCAGAACCTGCTATGAGAATATAAGAAAGAAATTGTATCATTAAATAATTGGGACGATTTCGATTCAACTAATCTCCTTAAAAAACTCCAGTAGCACACAAAATATGAATTAATCAAATTATTCGTTAACGCTTCCGAAAGTTAATCCCTCCTAATCTTGTACCGAGGTAACCCGTTCAATGCGACAGTGAAAAAAAAAACGTCGCCACCGACTTCGGGTCTTTCTGACCAGACAATATAAGGATTATGATAAGTCTTATTGTGCGTGACAATGGCTACTATGGTACACCGTTACTTATTTAAAGGGTTTTGACTAAATGTGTCAAACTGATTTTGGGTTAATTTGTGCGTTGAAAGTTTTTTTTATTTTGAGTGACAAGGAAGTGGCAGGTTTTTGATAACGAACAAACAGAATTTTAGCTCAGTTTTAGTATGACAGGAATAGTTTTTTGAGCGAATTTGTAGGATTGTTTTGTGAATTTTCTTAAAAATTATTGTATTGCCAAGTTATTTACCTAATTGTTCGGTTAGCTTGTAAAAAATATTAAATTTGCTGAGTTGAAGGTGTCAGAACATATCGAAAACTGCCTTCCTTGCTTAACATTTTATATATATCATGTTTCTTTCTTACGTAAAACATACGTAAACACGCCGTCTTCCCATGGGGGTAGGTAGAAACTAAAGAACGCCACCTGCTACGACCGTTACATACTTCGTTTACGTTCTTGCTTCTTTCTTAAGCACAACGAAAACTATATTTTTTGGTATATCTACTACATTCGAAAATTATAATATCACACCCTAAAACAGCTTAAAATTCAAACAAATAGCACAGCGGCAGTCCTAACACAATTTTTCTAAGAACAAAAATCTTAAAGCCTCCGTCCGTCAATTATGATTTAGGTATACGAGTATACCCTTAAACCCGCAGCTACTGTCCATGCATAATTACCGGCGGTCATTCAGACCCTTTTATAGCCAAACAAGATTATCGGTCAGCATTCAAAGGGTTATTTTTTTGTGGTCAACCGACAGAAGCATAGAGTAATGATTTATAGTTTTAAAAGTTGTAAATTATGTGAAAGAAGGATGGCGGTGCCGCTACTTGCAATTTTTTTCTGTCTATGGTCTCTTGGGAATGCAGAATTCTTTTTGATGTTGCTTTTGATTAGTACCGGTGTGTAAAAGTCGATTTTTTTCGTGTAAAATTATTTTTCAAGTAACCGTTATTGTTTGGTATTAGAATACTGTTTCGTGGGATTGTTTGTAATGGTGGGGAAATAAAAGAAATGTAATTATTATGCGGGTTCCTTGTCATTTAGCGTAACTTCTTTTTCGAAATTTAACGATACAGAGCATGATTTTTCTTATTGGCTTAAAAAAAAAATACACTAGCCTGCAAATATGATGCCATTTCTCGAAAAAATATTTACAAAAATCATAACTCAATAGAACCGTATGTTTTTGTGTATGACCCATAATGGCACATCACGCATTATAATGTGAATTTATGTTACGTAGTATCAATGAAATTACAAGATGCTTATTATCCCGATATTCGGACGGAATCGAAGCTTATGCGGTTGAAACCGCGGGGCGCTGCTAGTTAGTTTATAAGTATTCTTATGTTTGTAGTGGTATGTATTGTTTTTTTTTCTCGGGCCCTAGTTGTCTGAAATAAAGGAACAAAATATCAACCTTTCACAGGACTCTGGGTCATTCAGACTCTGAATGACTAGATCCAGGCGGTATTCTGCAACTGCCTTTGACCGGAGTGCTGAAGCACTTGTGTAGATACTATTCAGTGGTGTAGCGTGCCTTGGAGGGGCCCTGTATCAAAATTAGTTGGGGGGCCCAAATGAAGGGTAAAGATTTCTCACAAAAGAAACAAAAATGCTTGCATTAAATTAAAATAAATATTTATTGATTATAAGTTATCGCTTCCTCCTAGAAATTGTCATTTAGAATTTTGTCATTTCTGAAGTGAAAACTCTATAGGCACGTATGACAGTTTTTTTTATATGTTTTTTTCCCGGGAAGCACGAGATTAAGTGACTAACATTTTACTAATTTTTGCTTACACGCGTTAGGGGCCCCTGTAGCCCGGGGGCCCCGTATCATTGATACGGCTGATACGGCGGTAGCTACGCCCCTGATACTATTAAACCTACATATTATATCTAACCCACTATTCTCTCTTCCAGGGGAGTACGTGATCCAAGGCGATCTTCCTCCGCAGCTGGTGAGCAGTGAGGAGTCTCGGTTCGATCTGTTGGAGGAGGCGCTTGGACTGGTCGAGCTCGGAGACGAGGCCGAGACCAAGAATGAACCGCCTGAGGTGAGGAATCGTTGGTTTTTATGATTAACTAGCGAACCGCCCCGGCTTCGCACGGGTGCAATGGTGAAACACTGATCATTTTAGAGCCATTATTTCTCGTAAAAAGTATAGGATAAAAAATGGTTATTGTGGGTTATCCCTAAGAGATAGACATATACCATCGCGGACTTTTTTGTAGACCTTTTTAAGTTGTACAATAATGTAGTACATTATTTTCATCTATCTCGACGGGTTCAGCCAGCGTTTACAATGAAAGCGCAAAAAAATGTGTTTATTTACGACATCACATTAGAAACCCCTAAAATGATCAGTGTTTCTCTACTATATTATGCATGTATTATACATATAAACCTTCCTCTTGAATCATTCTATCTATTAAAAAAAACCGCATCAAAATCTGTTGCGTAGTTTTAAAGATCTAAGCATTTATAGGGACAGACAGACAGGAAAGCGACTTTGTTTTATACTATGTAGTGATAGTGATCAGCATTGCACCCGTGCGAAGCCGGGGCGGGTCGCTAGTCATTCAATAAAAGAAAGAGCAATAGGGCGAATCATCAACTGCCTGCCTTTTCCCAACTATGTTGGGGTCGGCTTCCAGTCTAATCGGATGCAGCTGAATACCAGTATTTTACATGGAGCGACTGCCTATCTGACCTTCACAACCCAGTTACTGGGTAATACGGTACCCCTTGGTAAGACTGGTTGTCAGACGTTCGGGCTCCTAACTACCCGTAACGACTGTTAAGGATCCACGAATGGTTGCCGGGACGCGGGCTTAACGTGCTTTCCGAGGCACGGAGGAGTCCCGGTATGTAAAGATGGTCACCCATCCATAGACAAATCCCGGCAAGCGTAGCTTAACCTGATCGATCGACCTGTGCGGCTGTTATTATTTAGCCACGGGCCCCTCTCCTCAAAGAGCAATAGGGCGAATAGAAAGAAATAAAGAGCAGTAGCAAGTTGGGGTCAGCTTCCAGTCTAATCGGATGCAGCTGAATACCAGTATTGTACAGACGCCAGCACATCAAGGTACCCGAAACTGTCAGATTTTCCCAATCAACTTTGAACCTTATGCTTTAGCAATAAAGTTGAAAATCTATTAAAGAAATCTGACAGATTGTAGTAGCTTGATGTGCTGGCGTCTGTACATGGAGCGAATGTCTGACTTTCACAACTTCACACTCGACATATTCATCGATCTTGGATCGGTTGGCGGTTCTTTTGACCACAGTTTATGCAAGTCACCATTTTCCAAAAGCTGTTCATGGACTAGTGTGAATTGAACTCAGTTCCATGTAGTTTGAGAAGCCTGTATTTAGCAGTGTCGCTGCTGATGCAGAATGATGATAACAGAACCTCCACTGGCATACATTGCTTAACAAATCACTATTAAATAGGACCACAAAACACTCCACACAAACAATCACCTCATAACACACAACACACACCCATAACACACAACTAACATTACACTCACGAACACCTCTCTCCAATTCACATCCCCTTTTTATTTATTATTTATTTTATTTATTATTTTTCCCCGTTGCCCGTGGTGCCGTTGCTACAGGTCGATCGATCAGGTTAAGCTACGCTTGCCGCGGTTGGTCTGTGGATGGGTGACCATCTTTACATACAGGGACCCCTCCGTGCCTCGGAAAGCACGTTGAGCCGTCGGTCCCGGCTGTCATTCGTAGATCTTTGACAGTCTGACAACCAGTCTTACCTAGGAGTATCGTCTTACCTAGTAACTGGGTTGTGGAGGACAGATAGGCAGTCGCTCCATGTAAAGTACTGGTATTCAGCTGCATCCGGTTAGACTGGAAGCCGACCCCAACATAGCTGGGAAATGGCAGGCAGATGAAGATGATGATTATTTTATTCTTTTTTTCTCCATACCTGCATCCATACATCCATGCTCAAATAAATCTAAAATCACATTTTTTTGTTTTTATGGTAGATTAACATCGACACTCGAAACTTAAGGTCCATCATTTATTTAGATCACGAATCACTGTCTCCTAAGATACAGGCCATCCCTAGTTTAGGAGACAGGATTCAATTTTTTATGTTAATATAGACACCTGTTTTTCTCCCCTTGTATCCATACAAGGGGAGAAAAACAGGTGTCTTGGTAGTTGATCAAGTCTTAGCATGTAACTCCTATACAACCTGTGTGTATATCTTTAGATCAATAAACTTATTATTATTAACGACGAACTTGTCCTGACCACCTCTTTGGCTTACAGGCGATAGAGGGCAGTAGTAGCGGCAGTTCGAGCGGCTCCGAGATGCTGCACCCGGCGATGCGGCACGTGCCGCATCATCATCTGGCGCACTACCACAATCAGGTCAGTCTACTTGTTGATAAGGGTTAATAGGTACTACGAGCTGGTGTCCGCAACTCCACGTCAATGCTCGTATTTTGCGTACGGGTGGGGAAAATCGATCATTCGATCCACCCCAGCTCCTCAAGGAAGGCCAGCAACGCCTTGATGTTACTGACCGTCTCACGTAGGGTACCTGGGTTAAGGAAGTATTTTGCCCTGTAAGTGGCGACCACCGGGCAGCTTAGAAGCACATGTGCCGCTGTCTCGTAATCCTCCATGCAGGCCCTGCTCAGCGGACTGTCTGTTACTCCTATGACAAAGAGGTGTTTATTAAATGACCCGTGGCCAGTCAAAGCTGCAGTCACCGTACGCAGCTTTTGTTTAGTTGATAAGGGTTTTAAGTCGACAGACTGTTGAGTAGTGCTACTTAGGATCAGTACGGGGAGATTAACCTCGCATCTGTGCATAGTGTGTCGTGGGTCACGGTGGACGATGATAGGTTTTTTATCTCACGAAGCGACGCGCGCTTTACTTGAGCTTATCAAGTGTATAAACACGCTGTATATGCGTATAATTTCCTAGACAGTCTAGATCAAAATGGCGGTGACTGTCAAAAAAATTAATCGGAAAGAAACGTATCCGCGTTTTAATAAGAGAAATTGGATGCCATATACAATGAAAATTATATTTTTGTTTTGTAAGTTTGTTCTTTTGCTACTGTACAAAATATTTGTTACTGTCTTTGGATTTAGGTGATATCTACCTATAATTTTTTAGAAATATTGCATCGTCATTATCAAATGATATTGTCTAACTGTATCAATCTGACTAGCTTTTCCCAACTGAGTTAGGGTCGGCTTCCAGTCTAACCGGATACAGCGGAATACCAGTATTTTACATGGAGCGACTGCCTATCTGACCTCCACAACCCAGTTACTGGGTAACACGATACACCTTGATAAGACTGGTTGTCAAAGTTTTGCGCTTCTGACTACCCGTAATAACTGTCAAAGACCTACGAATGACAACCTGGACCGGCGGCTTAACGTGCTTACCGAGGCACGGACGGGTATTGATGCATGGTCACCCATCCACGAACTGCGCGGCAAGTGTATCTGAACCATCGATCGACGCATGCGGTTGTTAGCATCATTTAGCCCTGAACCCGTCTTGTTTAACTGTATCAATTCTCAAATACTTTTGGTAAAAGAAAGGAGAATTTTAAAACCGTTTAGATACCTCAAAAATCACACTAATATTATAAAGGCGAAAGTTTGTGAGTGTGTGTTTGTATGTTTGTTACTTCTTCACTCTCAAACGGCTGGACCAATTTTGATGAAATTTGGCACACAGATAGTTTATAACCAGGATTAACACATAGAATACTTTTTATCCCGATATTCCCACGGGATCGAGACTTATGCGGGTGAAACCGGGGGGCGCAGCTAGTAGTGAAATAAAACCCACAAAAGAAGTCGGTACGCACCAAATCAAAGGAGACGTGTAACTTGTAAGTTTTTACTCTTAAATAGTGATGATAAATGATTCAGTGTCACCGGATCATTTGTACCACACACGGTGTTGGAGGGTTAGAAAGTGGTGCAAGTTATAAACGATAGCGGTTTTAAAGTCTGTATGTATGTTTATTGGTAAATGTCTAACGAATAAAATACATTTCTTTCGTATCTTCGAGAATAGCACGTGCTGTGATAAAAATAATTTGGACATTACGGCCGCATGTGGCGGTCACCGCTCTTCTAGGAAACCGTAACATTAGCACGGTTGCCTGATTGCCTAACTGATGTTTCAGTATTTTATTTTATTTATTGAGTGATAATAAACAGCTACAATCTATACATACATATAAATAAAATTGGAGTGTCTGTTTGTAATATTGAAATAACCGTTTTTTACTACATGCATATGATTATATATACGGTACATACACCAAAATAACATTTTTTACAATTTTTGTCTGTTTGTCTGTTTGTCTATCTGTTTGTTCAGGCTAATCTCTGAAATGGTTGGACCGATTTTGACGGGACTTTTATTGGCAGGTAGCTGATGTAATAAGGAGTAACTTTGGCTACTTTTATTTTAGAAAAATAAAGTAATGTTGCAATGTCCAAGTACTGTCCAGTACCGCGCGCAGCTCACGCGCATGCCACCACTGTGCCGTCACGTCGGGCGCCTCCTCAGCTTCTCGTCGGACTTCTTCATTAATAATAATGTTTAGTATATATGAAAAGATTGCGTGCCATGACCTTATTCAATGTTTATGTGGCTGTGTGTATTCTTGTTATTATACTATTATTATTATTATTATCATCATTATTAATATTATTATTATTTTTTTTTAAACTTTTAATGAAACATCTATGGATGAATATCTGAAGTAAATGAATTGAATTAACAAATAACTATACAATTAAAAATGACCCAGCGAAGCGGGTATTCACATATAAAAGCTGTAACTTAACGCATAACCTCATAAGGGGTCATTGTACTCATCATTACGAACAACTTTTACTATGGGACCAAGCATGAAATCGCGAAAAAAAAAATCACCTACTCCCTACATTTTGACGAGTTATGCGAACATAAATGTAGGAAACAACTGATTTTTTACTGTCCGGAAGGGCCTTTTAAAAAAGAGCTATTGCAGCTTTGAGCTGTCCCAACAGATGTAAGAAAGAAAAATGCGTTTATTGGCATTACATCAAAATAAATACGCATTAAAACTATAAAACAGAAAACAAAGACTATCATTCCAAAAGGGCCTCAGTTCAGATGACATGTATGCATCAGACATCGTGTAGCTAAACAGCTCAACCCTATTTTAGGGAGTTCAAAACTAACAGCTAGTCTCTCATAACTCAGACCATACAATTGTTAGTCATTTCATCCCAAACAGTTTTGACTCAAATACACATTAATCATTGAATGACAAAAAACATTTACGTTTCGACAAATTGTTTAGTAGTTTTGGAAGATTTCGTTTAATTGTTTTTGACTACTGTTTAATATTAATTTGAAAGGTTTTATTGAGCTTCACAGCGGGTGAAAGAACGTGTAACGTTAAATGCGCAAAACCTGAAAATAGTTTGATCAGAATAACGAGCAGAATTAATTGAACCACTTTTTAATATAGGTCACATTTTTCAAAAAATCTTCATTAAAAACGTTGCCGTGTCTATTTATTAATAGGTCAAGCAAGCCAATGTCAGCGCGGCGCAGCGGCCCGGTGACGACTCCTCCCTCGATAAAGCGTCGTCGCAGACGCAAGAAACGATCAGAACGGCCAGTAAAACTAAAACAGCACATAAAACCTTTACAATTTTTTTAATGACTTATTTTCTCTCTAAAATAGGTCAATTGAATTAAAAATCAGTTGGGGTGTCTGAGGTTTTGCGCATTTAACGTTACACGTTGTATAATAAGACTTTGTTATCGCGACTTTTTCCTCATGGCACTTCTTCATCTACTAACCTTTTCCCAACTATGTTGTTGTTGGCTTCCAGTCTAACCACATGCAGCAGGCTAATTGCGTAACACACTGTCAGTAGCAATGGGTTTCATTTTGACAGTTCAACAACATTCATTGCGTTATTTACGTTGTTGAGCAGACACATTTTTCGAATATATGGAGCAATGGATTAGCAATATGCTTCAAAATTATTCAAATTGAGAGTAATAGTGTGTTACGCAATTAGGTTGCAGCTGAGTACCAGTATTATACATGGAGCGACTGCCTCTGTGACCTCCACAACACAGTTCCTGGATAACACGGTACCCCTTGGTAAGACTGGTTGTCAGACTTCCAGACTAGACAAACTACTATTACCAACTACTTACATCCGCCACCAAGCATTGCTGTTGAGTCTTTTTTTTTTTTGTGTGGAAAATTATCAAATAACTTGTCCCGCTCTGGGCGGAGCGGGAGCGTGTGTCAGACTTTTACTGACTAAAACCCACCCGTGTTCCTTCAGTTGCCTGTGCCAAGGGCCACGGTAACTCTTTCGAACAACCCGCGACCCTGGCAGGCATCGGCCCCAGCGGACCCCGTCAGTTACTGCTGACATATCTTTGAGGCGCGCGTGGAACACAACGCGCCGTCGACCCGGGCCTGGTCCTTACCGGACGGCAAACTGCCCATTGCTCGCCGTCCGCAAGCCCGCGCCTACGGTGGCCGGGAGTCGGCTCTTAACTCCCGACGCCCAGGGCGTCTCCTGCGGTGACTAAGAGCGTGAGGGCGCAAAGATTGCCTCTCCCTCACGCGTTCCGCCTCCTCCTTCGCAAGCATTACTGCTTCGCAGAAGGAGGTGACGGCTTCCCATGCACTCTCGCTCCGTACCATGGTCTGGACCAGGACCGGATGCGAGAGATCGCCGCCGCCGATCGCCGCAGTGAGGACGCGGCGGTGCTCCACCCAAGCCGGGCAGACCTCCACCATATGCTCCACCGTGTCCTTTGCTGTTGACACCTCTCATCATCATTTTGCTGTTATCCCAATTTATTTGTGTTCGGCCCCTAGCAAAAAATACGTGCCGAAAATACGCCGAAAACAGGCCGAGGTAGTGAACAAAACACCTAAAACACGCCGACACACGCCGACACGCCGAAAACAGGCCGAAGACACACCGACACACGCCGAAAATACTCCGACACACTCCAAAAACACGCCGAAATGAGGCCGAAATCACACCGAAAATCATTTTTACCCGAGGGCGCAAAGTGTCTTTTTCTTCCTTACTTCTCTATTAGTGCTCATCTCGGTAGTCACTCTCTTGCAAGCCATGTCATTTCTGACACAGTCCGTCCATCGTTTATTTTGGTCTTTCCCTACTCATATAAACATCCACATTTATATTCAAAACTTTCCTCATGACATTTTTCTCATTCCTACGCATCACATGTCCGTACCATGACAATCGATTACCACATTACTTTACACTTGCTATCGAAAATTCGAAAGCTCTTACTCAATTTTAAAGTTGTCCCGGAATCCATACGTGATTTCGAATAAAAAAAAATACGTTAAAGTACACACGATAAAGTTAAGTTAATATTATAATTTCGACTTAAAAACTTCGTCAAAAAATTAACTTCAAACCAATCTTACATCAGACAACAATACAAAATACACACGACACGAAAACTATTCCAAATCGAAGTCACGATCGGAAATCATGCGTACAAAACGAACGAAGATACTATCGATTGTAATCTACATCGATTTACGTGGAGTATCGATATCTGACGAACGATTAATCGAATGACGTGCACGGGTATTTTTGGGATAAATATTTTAGATAGTTTTTTTTTTGTTTTATTATTAGGGATGGCGGCTGCCGATACCGATACCGGAATTGAATGTCCGTTTCACAGTTTCGGCTATACAGAATTTTTCTTCAAACACAGAAAAACATTCTATATCTATACAAATTAATAAAATTAAAGTAAGTGTCTGTCTGTAATATCAAAATAACAACTTTTTACTAAATGCATATGACGGTACCTAAGTTCGATAGCCAAAAAAAAAAATTAGGTATGAAAAAATTTTGTCTGTCTGTTTGTTCCGGCTAAGTCGAAACGGCTGGACCGTCTGGCCGACTAACAGATAGCTGATATTATAAGCAGGCACAGGCCACGCGGGCAGCAGCTAGTCCTTACATAGTATCAAAGTCGCCAAAATGTCTGTACGCGCATAACTTCCGAATGACTGCACCGAATTGGATAATTCTTTTGTTTGTTGTGTTCGGTATTGCCAGGACAAGGTTTGTATGAAAGAAAATTTCGGATATTCCAAACAAAAAAACATTGCTCTCGTCTTATGCGAAGCTGGAGCGGGCCGCTAGTATTGAATAGGTTATTAACTGCCATAGTGAGACTCTTTGTAGTCTAAGTTCAATGACTCGTTCCTTCATATAATTAGAGAGCTTTCTAATCTAAATATAATTACAATAATATGATGTATCTTAAGATCCAAATGATTCACTTGAAATATTGTTACTTTTTGTCCATACCTGCACCTCTTTGAATGCTTACTATTCGTTCCATACAACTTGTAAGGTTAAATGCGCAAAAAATGAAAATAGTTTGATCAGAATAACGAGCAGAATTAATTGAACCACTTTTTAATATAGGTCACATTTTTCAAAAAATCTTCATGAAAAACGTTGCCGTGTCTATTTATTAATAGGTCAAGCAAGCCAATGTCAGCGCGGCGCCGGCGCAGCGGCCCGGTGACGACTCCTCCCTCGATAAAGCGTCGTCGCGGACGCAAAAAACGATCAGAATGGCCAGTAAAACTAAAACAGCACATAAATTTTTTTAATGACTTATTTTCTCTCTAAAATAGGTCAATTGAATTAAAAATCAGTTGGGGTGTCTGAGGTTTTGCGCATTTAACGTTACACGTTGTATAATATAGACTCACCTAAGAGGTCAATTATACTTGAAAAGGTAGTTTTAAAAATATAGGTACGCTAAGTAGGTGTAATAATTAATAGTCTTCCAGAAAGTATTTGGGCCATGGCGGTCAATCTCAATAAAGACTAACCTTCGACGCGGGAGACATTATCGTGCACAAGCGTGTTCGCGGAAGCAGACAGATGTATTCTCTCTTCCCTCACTCCCATAATCCGTTAGGACGGCACGCAATCCGACACGACCGGAGAAAGATTAGGCGCAGGACCAACGGATTAACTTGCTTTCCGAGGCACGGGAGTACCAAACCGCCAAGTTCCAAACTCTGGGCTGATATTTAATTTAATTAATACCTGGTAAAAATACGGGCCGAAAATACGCCGAAAACAGGCTTAAGTAGTGAATAAAACGCCGAAAACACGCCGACAAACGCCGACACACCGAAAACAGGCCGAAAACACAACGACACACGCCGAAAATAGGCCGAAATACGCTGACACACACGCCGAAATGAGGCCGAAATCACACAGAAAATCATTTTTACCCGGGATTCATTGACTTCGGATAACATTACAGTCCATTTCGTTTGTAAAATATAACTAGTGTTAGTAGTACAGAAACAAGTAGAAGAATAACAAGATGAAGAATAGTAGGTGACTGAGGCAGGAAGTGCAAAGAACGATAACGCAAGGAGTAAGCTACCTGACCATTCTCCGCACATAATGCCTCAGAAAAGGGGAGAAAGGACTCTCTACCACTGGTTTCATGATGCTATTGTCACTAATCCGCGTTCTGCGCAACAGTGATGCGACTTTTTTGCGAATCACTGCATCGAAGCCGTAAGAAATTCCTAACGGAACAACCTAATAGCACTGGCCGACCGAGGCATCCTAATTAAACAGTAAATGATCTCAGAAAATATGACTGTTTGGACTGTCCACGGCTTAGCACGAAGAATAAAACTACAGGGCTCTCTTATAACTCGACTGCGGTGTAACCCAGTTTTATTGACTCAAACATTCTGCCTGCGATTTCTTCCGCATGAAGTTTCGGCCATCGACTTTTTCTTTTTGCTTGGCTACTAAGGGCCGTAGCGTGATGTAAATATCCAATAAACTTTCAAACTTTTAGGTCTGTAAATTGCAAAAATATTTTTTCAAATCCGACTGGTAGTTCCAGACATCAGCGCGTTCAAACATACTAACTCTTCAGTTTATTAGTATAGGTTCATTTTGGGAGGAAATAAGGGGGCGTAATTAAAAGTATTCCCCCCCACCCCACCACTTCATGATAGTTACATATCAGAAGCCTTTTAACACAAAAGTGATGCCCAATACTCGTTTAAATGTCCTCCAATATAATTTCTCGACGGGGCCTAGAATTCATTCGCGATACACTGACTTTAACACAATCAATAATGACTTAGCACAGTCGGATACATTAAAGGGCTATACCGACTCTTTCATGTGTCTGTCCATCTGTCCCTTACTCAGCAGAATCGTGATACCATATTATTTTGCAAGGGAATATAAAATGATATGGTTAATCTTAATTGCAAAGTTTCTAAAGGATATTTATTATCTTGGATCGTATTGATGTATTTTTAAGCTTTTTCCTGATTTAATAATAAGATTCTTGAATACCTTCTATCAAATCAACCTATAAAATATTTTACTTCTTTATTCTGAAAAGAAAAAGAGAGAAAAAATGGTTTATTGCCTCAGAGACACGGGCACAGAATTAAACAAATTGTGCTCGAATAAATGATACTCGGGGCGAATTCCACCAAACTTTTAAACCTAGAATAAGTCTTATCCTGTCAATAAATTTTGTTTTTTTTATTGTTTTTCCATATTAGAACTGTCCGGCGTCAATTTTATTCCACGGATAAAAAAAAAATCAAGCCTTTAGTACCTAAAACATTAAAAAACCTATAATTACCAGTACAGAAGAGAAATAGTCAACAGCTGCACGTCGTGACGTTGAGGAAAGGTTTCCTCGGCACTATCCGCAAGCGCGAGTGCTAAGCGTTAGGTTCTGGATTCGATTCCTAGATCAGGCAACGTCTTATGGCGCTTTTCCATCAGGAATTTCTGTAGTAATCGGGCGTCGCAACGTTGTAGAGGTAGTGCCGATACAACAGCATAGAAGAAGACACGAGCCCCAAATGGGGATCTCAATACAAAATCTTTGTAATACCAATTTCCAGCATTATTTTTTTCCGAATACCGATTTTATTTTTTTCCGAATACCGATTATCCGCCGTCACTCGTTCGAATATCTTTGCTGATATAAAAAGGGCACCAAGACTATACAATGCATGTCTCAAGTGCTGCGCCTAAATAAACAGGGATGGGCAATACCGATACCAGAAGTGGAGTTTTTATATTACATATTTTTGAAGTAGTGATGGGACATTGTCGATATCTTTAAAAATGTATTATCTTATTGTGGTATCTATAGATTATGAAAAATCGGTTCAAATAATTGGCCTTAACGATTATGGAAACGTACCGACATTTATTTTAAAGCGATACATTCACAGATTTATTTAAAAAGTCTTACAAATAAAGCCTTAAATTTCAAATAAAAATACAATACTTATTAAATAGAGCATACATTGGAGCAATTCACATTTTGACAGAGTTTTACTTTTTTGTGACAAAAAATTAGCGACATCATCCATTATCTACATTTTACCGTTCCGTAAAGCCAAAAACAAATATCGATAAACTCGGCACATCACTACTACTACAACAAAAAAAAAACCTTGAAATGCCTCAAATCCAGCTACTGTATTCCATGTCACACAATTTAATATTTACATATAGTTAACATTCTTCTCTTAAGCCAACAACGGTGACAGGTATCAAATATTTGTTCATTTTCAAAGAAAAAACAAAAAAATGGATTTTGGACGAATATTTGAATTTGCAACAGATAAATAAATTCGCTGCTCTCAAAACGGTGAAAGAAAGCATCGTGAGGAAACCGCAATGTCCTGGAACCAAAAATTCAAAGACATGTGATATCTACCAACCCGCACTTGATCTGGGTGGTAGATTATGGCCCACTTCCTTTTACCGAGAGGAGGCTAACAAAATCAGCTGTTTAATACAAAAGTTCAATACCTACTTGACCAAAATGTATGAAACAGCTGACTTTTTTCGTGATCCCAGAGTTGGTTCCATAGTGAAAGTTATTCATATTCATGGGTGGAACACCCTGTAAACATTTAGAGCTGGTAAAAAAAGCACGTTGTATATGTGTATTTATCTATATTGCCCAAAAGCAGTAATTTTGATTACATTTGGCCAATATAGGTATATAATAAGTTTCAGTCTTTCTAGTGTTCATCATCTGCCTAGCCTTTTCCCAACTATGTTGGGGTCAGCTTCCAGTCTAACCGGATGCAGCTGAATACCAGTATTTTACATGGAACGACTGCCTATCTGACCTCCTCAACCCACTTACTGGGTAATACGATACCCCTTGGTAAGACTGGTTGTCAGACTTTCGCGCTTCTGACACCCGTAACGACTGTCAAAGATCTACAAATGACAACCGGGACCAACGGCTTTACGTGCTTTCCGAGGCACGGAGGGGTCTTGGTATGTGAAGATGGTCACCCATCCACAGACCAACCGCGGCAAGCGTAGCTTAACCTGATCGATCGACCTGTGCGGCTGTTATTACTTTCACTATCACTATCATAAAATGTATTCCTTGTTTTTGACATAATGGAGCAGTGTATCGCAAATAATGTTCACCGAAATACTGTAATTGCCTCTTCTGTTATGACTGATACAAGCTACAATGACATGCCTAACCTCAAATAACGTTTCAGACACGTCATCCGCTCCTAGGGAAAACAAGTGAATGACGTCTCTCAGACGTCAAATGTACCCAAGGGGTTAATAAATCTTCACACAGGTGACATACAAAAGTTTTAGTAAAACCCAAATGAATAATACATCTTGAGATCTAAATTATATTTGAATTAGAAAGCTCTCTAACTATGTGTAGCCACAAAAACTGCAGTAAGTCAGTGCACTTACACTAGAAACGATCGCAGGTAATCTGTTATTAAAGATTATTTGTCTATGTCCAACAGGAAAAGCGGTATCGGTTTCGGTATCACCCGAACTGTAAAACTGAAAGGGAATGACTTTTTAGCCGAGTAATCTATTTTAGGTCAATACTTTATTTTATTTCGTAAGGGAATACAGTATTATATTAAAAATAATCAGAAATAACTTTACAAATATATTACCCACTACATTTTCCACAGATTACAACTTAAAGATTTACATATTCATGGCAATCGTATAACATATACCATCCTGTAGTCGCTCCATGTAAAATGTTGGTACTCAGCTGCATCTGGTCAGATTAAAAGCTGACCCCAACAGTTGGGAATGGCTGGACAGATGATGATTATTCCGCCTTTGGGCATAATCCTAGAAGATTTTACGGATTCCATCTCAATGTTCTCTGGTATCTTATTTCTTTTTAGTATATTCATGTACTTATTTTTGTATATTTATTTGTGCTTATATTTATATGTAATTAGGTAAATATATTATATTTATATTCAAAATATTTATTCCTCAATTTTCATGATCGCACCTGTTTGTCTCAAAGGTTGACTGGTAGAAAATGCCTATGGCATTATGTCCGCCTCTGTACATTTATGTGCTTGAAGTATTAAACAAATAAATATCTTATATATTACATTTTTTGCAACTGAAATGTAGCCATTTTATTAATATATCCGGTTACATAACCACAAACTTCAGAAAAAAGACGAGGAAGTCAAGTTTTTATTCAACTTTCATTTTGAAAACCAATCAATTATTATACTTTCTAGAGTAACTCCATGACACTAATGGAATAACTTAATCCAAAACATGTAGCATAAAACTTTTTTTTATAAAAAAGAACAACCGACTTCCAAAAAAACACTACAAAGTTAACTAGCTTTAATTTCGGAAGTCGGTGTCAAATAACGAAAATGCGGAACCAACGACACCGACTTCCGAAATTAAAGTTATTTTTTTTTTCAGTTATATGTAAGTGTGTATACACACGAGCGACACGCGTCGACGACAAAAACAACTGCCGTAGACAACATGCCGGTCGTGTATTTGAGCACCGTACTCAATTACACGAGAGACACGTTGCACGGCTGCAGTCGTCTCTGTCGTCGACGTGTGTGGCTCGTGTGTATTATTAGCACCAAGATTAACTCCGTGGCTGGCGTGAACACATTGACATGTCGACTTATATGTTTTTGTTTTTATTGGCTTATTACATCCTACGCAGTAGGAATTTATATGAAAAAAATTGACAGTTCCAAATATACATAAGTTTTGGAGCAATCGACTTTGGTGATATGTTGACATCTCGTATTTTTACGTGTCTGACTTAACAAAACCATATGTAAAATTAGCAATTATACATGTTATTTATTGTTATCATTCAAAAGATAGAACAAAATAACCTTTAGAACAACTTAAACACACACATGTTAAACTAATTTACCGATTTACCAGGAGACGTCAAAACTTTGAAATGGGCGCCCTGACAAATTGCAATTTTAGACATGTCAACATATTCACGCCAACCACGGAACTTACCTAAAGAAAAAATTTACAGTCACCACTAGAAAATAATGACAAGCAGAAATTCCAGACTAAATTTTAACCACAAATCTATAGAAAATAAAAATCTGTCTGGTACAAAGTTAATTTTTATACTTTCTATCGAATCATTTTCAAGTAAGGTCATCGGTGCATGCATTGGGCTAACATAAATGACTTTTTAATCGATATTATCTGAAACTAGAAACTGTAAAGAAAGCGGAAGATTTGTACTGGTATATCACTAGGTTAGGGTTGTCAAAAAGTGTAAATAAAACCCCGTGTAAAAATGATTTTCGGTGTGGTTTCGGCCTCATTTCGGCGTTTTTTTGGAGTGTGTCGGCGTATTTTCGGCGTGTGTCGCCGTGTTTTCGGCCCGTTTTCGGCGTGTCGGCGTGTTTTCGGCGTTTTGTTCACTACGTCGGCCGGTTTTCGGCCCGTATTTTTTACCAGGAACTCTAAAAATCATACTGTATGTACTTGTAAATAAAATCGGAAATTCATATCCTATAGTGCCATCCCTTAAATGGGGTACAAAAGTTCCTAAGTTCGTCATTATTACACAGATATACATGTAAATTAAAACAAAAATCACACGGAATTTCACAAATTATTGGGTTTCCGATCAGGAAATTCCCAGTAGCAACCCGAAGTCTTGTTGATGGCAATCTGAATCAAATAGTTTCGGCCCGTTGAGTTACTCCCGTCACTTCGGACTTAATATAAAATGACGAAATGTAGGTGAATTTTACGTTATATCTGTGTACCCTTTGAGTAATGCAGGCGTTATGTTACGTAGAGAACCACTAAAATATGTGGAAGTTATATCACTACATAGTATAAAACAAAGTCGCTTCCCTCTGTCTGTCCCTATATATGCTTAGATCTTTAAAACTACGCAACGGATTTTGATGCGGTTTTTTTTAAAGATAGAGTGATTCAAGAGGCAGGTTTATATGTATAATACTTGCATAATATAGTAGAGAAACACTGGTAATTTTAGATGTTTCTAATATAATGTCGCAAATAAACACTTTTTTTTGCGCTTACATTGTAAACGCTGGCTGAACCCGTCGAGATAGATCAAAATAATGTACCTACTACAGTATTGTACACCTTAAAAAAATCTACAAAAAAGTCCACGATGGAATATGTCTATCTCTTAGGGATAAACCACAATAACCATTATTTATCCTATACTTTTTACGAGAAATAATGGCTCTAAAATTATCAGTGTTTCTCCATTGCACCCGTGCGAAGCCGGGGCGGGTCGCTAGTTGGATATAAGACACTTCGTATGGAAAATGGTCTGTTTCTGTATTTCCCAACTTTTTGCCGCCATTTTTTATGTAATGTCAGTGGCTTCTTTTATGTAGTTTGACGGACCAATTATCTTTGTATCAGTGCTTGGTTCGAGGAATTTAATTCACTGATTTTTTTTTTAATGTTGTCAAATATCTGATTATATCTTGAAAATTAGATGTGTTTCTTCTGGATTGCACAAGCCTCTCCGCTTTATCGAACGTGGATCCACACAAGACACCAGTCTTGCGGCAATATTTTTTCACACACTATTTTCAACGCAGTGTTTAGCGCCGAAAGTTGAAAATCCTACAATGTGTTTTTTCGACACGTTGGTATGCTGTGCTCTGTGGGATTCTCAATGCTCGGCTCAACACCCAGAGTGGAAGTTCCAGTGTGCAATAAAATTCCGCTTCGATATTTTTACGTTTGAGCGAACGTGGGCTTATTGTTAAACCACAACAACGTAGCTTTATAGGAGACACTATGTAAATCCTACTCTGCAATGGTCGACAGTCATCATAATCAGGATAGAATGTTCCCACTGCTGGGACACAGGCCTCCTCTTTGTGAGAGGGAGTGGGCCGTACTTTACCACCTTTTTTTTTTCTGGTTGGCAAATCCTCATGGATGTCTGTCAGACTCTTGCTGACTAAAAACCACCCCGGTGTTCCCTCTCTCACCTACGCCGGGAGTCACGGGGACGAACGATACTTCCGCAACCCCCGGCTGGTGCTCGCCCGCACCTGCGGGCCTCCTCGTGTCAGGTGGGGAGTGAGGTGTTAAACTCCCCCCGCGACGTCTAATAGGGGCGCGCGTGGAACACTACTCACCACCTAACCTAACCTAACCTATTATCACTAAAGTACATACCTATGAGTTCTTATTTAATTTTCTGTATTATTTAACTACTTTCTTATAATTATTTCGCGGATATTGGTGTGGGTTACACGTTTGTTTAGTTTTAAACTTACTCTGTCATACTTTCTGATAAATACGGGACGCGTCAATGAAACAAGGCAGCTCAACGCAAACTGTTTATTGACTCGTTACTTAAAGTTACCCACATACATAACACTTTCATTGTAATGTGTAACTGTTAAATGTCCCAATAAAGTAAAATAAAAATAAAATAAAATAAACTGTGCATTAGTTACCCTTTATGGAAATCACGGAAGGAAGGCGTGGTTTTCAAAGGAAGTGGTCACACAAAAAGCCGCCCCTTTACTAAAAAGATATAAGAAAAAAAGTGACCGTGACCCCTCAAGTTGTTTCGGCATTTCTTCTCAGAGATCAGTCAGCTAGGAAATTAAAAATTCAAAATTATTTATTTTGGGACAACTAGATCCACCGGTTAGTATACAAAAACTTAGAAACTATTGTTAGTACAAATGCCAGCACATCAAGCTACCCGAAACGGTCAGATTTTCCCAATCAACTTTGAACCTTATACTTTAGCGCTATAGTTGAAAATCTATTAAAGAAATCTGACAGATTGTAGTAGCTTGATGTGCTGGCGTCTGTACCTACTTAACCTTCAAGCGGGCGCGCGGACATTTGTAACGCCAGCGGTCGCGCGTAACCTAAAAGACCTATGGGATATTTCAGGGATTTAAAACACTAATTATTTAATATTTTTTGTATTTATCACATTATCATTATGTTAGGACATAAACAAAATTATAAAATCAAAATAATATTCTAATTTTCTTTGGATTTGTAAGCAATTTGGCATCATAAATGTATCGAGAATCGATCGCATCGCGGTCGATTCGACGCCGCGCGACTGCTTGAAGGTTAAATACAATAACAAAGGACAAATCACAAAAACCATAAATGCCCCTGTGCTGAGACACCCTGCCCCGTCCAGATAACCAACAGGGAAATGCCTCCCTAAAATATCACCAGACGAACGAAATGCCTCAACACAGGCGCACGCACATCTTCAGCTATGGTTTTCAGGATGCTGTTGTGACTCCCCCGCACCCTCCTCATAAGTGACAAGACTTTTTTCCTAATGAAATGATGAAATGAAATGATGAAATGCATGAAAACCGTCAGTATGAGCCTGCGCGAACATCTCCGAGGCACTGCAGAAACGAGGAAGTCCCAACATGATCCTGAAAATGTTATTGTATTTATTGGACGCGCAGTGTCCAGGGCTAAATGCCGGCGACATCTAGTTCAATAAGTGTCTTTATTTAAAAAAAATCGCATTGATGAAACAAAATTTCGACTGCAATTGATCCTGACAATAGCGTTCTATTATAATTTCAAAGAATGCGCTTCATCCCATTTGCAAGATAAAATAACACAATGAACGACCGCACTGTACAAGTCTTTGGTATTTTCACAAAATATAAAGCTGTTAAACACAGCACAGTTGCGCTATCGCATAAACTCACTCCACAAACTATTTTCTTCATAATAAATTTAATTTAAAAAGTTTTAAAATATTTTCTAACAAAATATTGACGTGATAAAGTGTCTTAAAAGATCTGCTTACAGAAATAAACATTTCATTTCATTTCATATAAAAAAAGGAAAAAAACACATATGAAATCGGTTCATATATATTTTTTTAAATTGTTTTTCGTAAATGCCAACCCTATACTCCCATAGTTCATTAGTGTGGTCCTATCTCTTTCATCTTACCGCCCGATCTTTATAGAGATGGGACGACAGATCAACTCTATGGTTCTATGGTCATACTAGGTCATGTTCGTGGGTCAGAGGAGACACGGTTTAATTATTGTAACTATTCGAAACTTTACTCTTGTATTCATTTTAGAGTCGAGATTAGTAGTGGAAGAGAGATATACTACTCATTTGAGAAAGGAAATATGTACAGACGCCAGCACATCAAGCTACCCGAAACTGTCAGATTTTCCCAATCAACTTTGAACCTTATGCTTTAGCAATAAAGTTGAAAATCTATTAAAGAAACCTGATAGATTGTAGTAGCTTGATGTGCTGGCGTCTGTACTAATAATTTTTGACCGTATCTTGGGTGGAAGTTCTCATGCACACCACAGTTGTGCATTTTCATATTCAGGGTCGCTGGCCACAACTGGCCATCTCTGTCAAAAGGCGGCTTTACGTGTCTCAGTGTGATTTCCACTGAAGCGGAGCTGGGCGGAGCGGAGCGGAGACGTGTAGGAATCGTCCAATCACAGACGAGACGAGTGACGCGATTAGGATTTCACTCATTGTGATTAGTCGATTCCTGCACGTCTCTGCTCCGCTTTGCCCAGCTCCGCTTCTGTGGAAACGCACCCTTAGGTCGTGGTTTCGAACCGCCTGGGTTCCCTGGGTTACCCAGACAGGCGCTTTGCCTCGTGTAAATTATTTCATCACCAATTCACCACTGCTCTCAAGACGGTGAAGGAAAACATCGTGAGGAAACCGATATGTCCTAGAACTGAAAATTCGAAGACACGCGACACCTACCAACCCGCACTGGGCTCGCGTGTAGGGAATGCAATCTCGTTCTCGCGCGATCTCGGCGTTTTTTTTATCGAGATTGATCTCTGACGAAAAAATGGCGAGATCTCGCGTCATCAGTGTGCATTTGTTTTGTTTGCTAATAGTTGTTGCTAGCTAACTAATTTTATTATTTTTTTCCTTTTTTTTTAAATATTGTGATTATTTGCAACAAAAAAAAAAAAAAAACACAAAACTGCCTATCTCGCGAGATCTCGAAATTGGCGAGAGCTCGCAGTATTGTTATTCATAAACTCGCGGGATCTCGAAATTGGCGAGAGCTCGCAGTATTGTTATTCATAAACTCGCGAGATCTCGAAATTGGCGAGAGCTCGCAGTATTGTTATTCATAAACTCGCGAGATCTCGAAATTGGCGAGAGCTCGCAGTATTGTTATTCATAAACTCGCGAGATCTCGAAATTGGCGAGAGCTCGCAGTATTGTTATTCATAAACTCGCGAGATCTCGAAATTGGCGAGAGCTCGCAGTATTGTTATTCATAAACTCGCGAGATCTCGAAATTGGCGAGAGCTCGCAGTATTGTTATTCATAAACTCGCAAGATCTCGAAATTGGCGAGAGCTCGCAGTATTGTTATTCATAAACTCGCGGGATCTCGCTTGAGCCCTACTCTTGCGAGATTGGCATTCACTGAGTTAAACTCCCGAGATTTCGTCCGAGATCAATCTTGCTAAAAAAGGCCGAGATCTCGCGAGAACGAGATTGCATTCGATACTCGCGTTTTTATAATGCTCACTACATCTTACAGATAGGAGGACTGTGTCCCAGCAGTGGGAACATTATAGGCGGATTGATGACTACGCTTGCTTGTTTTATCCACTATACAACGTGTAACGTTAAATGCGCAAAACCTGAAAATAGTTTGATCAGAATAACGAGCAGAATTAATTGAACCACTTTTTAATATAGGTCACATTTTACAAAAAAATCTTCATTAAAAACGTTGCCGTGTCTATTTATTAATAGGTCAAGCAACCCAATCTCAGCGCGGCGCAGCGGCCCGGTGACGACTCCTCCCTCGATAAAGCGTCGTCGCAGACGAAAGAAACGATCAGAATGGCCAGTAAAACTAAAACAGCACATAAAAACTATACAATTTTTTTAGGACTTATTTTCTCTCTGAAATAGGTCAATTGAATTAAAAATCAGTTGGGGTGTCTGAGGTTTTGCTCATTTAACGTTACATGTTGTACAAGGAAGCGCGGAAACGCCACATTCTTCTGCCATGTACCAAATATTATCGTTATACACTGAGGGGCTTGTGGCTAAGTAATAACAGCCGCAAAGGTCGATCGGTCAGGTTAAGCTACGCTTGCCGCGGTTGGCCCGTGGATGGGTGACCATCTTCACATACCAAGACCTCTCCGTGCCTCGGAACCCCCAAAATTTATTGTTTTTTTCTTCTATTTTTGTGTAAAAATCTTAATGCGGTTCACAGAATACATCTACTTACCAAGTTTCAACTGTATAGTTCTTATAGTTTCGGAAAAAAGTGGCTGTGACATAAAGACGGACAGACAGACAGACATGACGAATACATAAGGGTTCCGTTTTTTTTGCGATTTGGCTGCGGAACACTGAAAACAGGTTTCTTGTTCTGTGTTACTTTGCGGTTCCAGCTCCTTCACCAAGAGTTCCACTGCTTACTTTCATAACAAAACCACTTTAAAGGCAGTCGGTACATCCAAAAGAGTAATGATTAATAATGTTGGGACGTAAACAGACAAGTGACACCGGCCCACCTGCATTGACTGACGGACATATTGACAAATTGATTTTATATTAGTAGATGCATATCGCAGAACCTTTTTTCTGAAACCAGTCTTACCAAGAGGTGTCGTATTACCCTGTAACTGGGTTGTGGAGGTCAGATAGGCAGTCGCTCCATGTAAAATACTGGTATTCAGCTGCATCCGATTAGACTGGAAGCCGACCCCAACATATTTCCGAAAACGCTAGGCAGTTGATGATGTGGACGTCCAGACGCCCGCACATCAAGCTACTACAATCTGTCAGATTTCTTTAATAGATTTTCAACTTTAGCGCTAGAGCATAAGGTTCAAAGTTGATTGGGAAAATCTGACAGTTTCGGGTAGCTTGATGTGCTGGCGTCTGTACATAAACTCACGTCTTCTCCCCATGGGGGAGACAAACTACAGGTCCTCACATACTCCTTTTGCCTCGTTTACGTTCATTCATCTGCAGGCTAATTGCGTAACACACTATCAGCAGCAATAGGTTTCATTTTGACAGTTCAACAACATTCATTGCGTTATTTACGTTGTTGAGCAGACACATTCGTCGAACATATGGAGCAATGGATTAGCAATATGCTTCAAAATGATTCAAATTGACAGTAATAGTGTGTTACGGAATTAGGGTGCTGGTTATACACGCACGCCGGTTGCGAATATTACGCATCTGACCTTTCTCAAGAAAATCGCCATTGTAATCCAGATTCAACCAATCAAGTCCGCCTATCGCTGTCCACTGCTGGAAGTAATCTGGATCGGCCTCTCCCAGGCTGATCCAGATTACTTCCTTATAATTTCCTTCAAGCCCAGTTTTTGAATATATAAATTCTAGTAATTTCATCATCATTCGGTCATCCGCCCGCAACTTCGTTTGCGTAGAATTCGGAATTCCCGCCGTTTAAATCCTATTATCCGTTCTCCCGTAGGAATTAAGCATATTTCCGCGGTAAAAAGTAGCCTATGTTCATCAGGGATAATGTCGGCTTCTAATGGTAAAACAATTTTTCAAATTGGTCCAGTAGTTTCGGAGCCTATTCAATACAAACAAACAATCAAATCTTTTATAATGTTAGTGTAGATAAAAATCAGCTGAAACTCTTACTCTGATAAAAATTAATTACTTTATCCCCATTTACTTCACAATAACCCACATGGTTTAATAGGCGTTCCAAACTACCCTTAATTTTATAACCACAAAAATATGTACAACATAACTTCGCCAATATATCTTGGTACGCGGCAAAAAAGGAACTAAATAAATTGTACGGAATTTTTGGGCGCTTAGTTACTTTTACCTCCAGAAGTGGCGCCACTGTCGGGTGTCCAATTATTTTGGCTACGTTTGACAAATGATGCGTTGACAGGAGTACAGGTAACAATTTTTTCTGGTTACCCCCTTTTGTTAAGAAGGGTGTTTATATGGCAGGTTGGTGTGTTTTTTGTTATTTTCTTTATTTTAGAAACCGCTAATGGTCTTATTGTGGTCTAAAGATGGTGGTGTTTTTATAAGTTAGATGGTTTTGTAAGTTGTGAAATGGTTTCCTAAGTAGGTTCCATATGTATAATTAATATTTTAATTAAAATAATGTTTTAGTTCCATATAATAAGGGGCAGGCTTATTGCCGCCAACCGTACACAAATCCAGCCTCCGGACTGTCACTGGGAAATTCCCTATAGAAAAACCCTATAACTACTTGCTCGACCTGGGAATCGAACCAGTACCTCATTCTCACCAGTAGCGTTAGCGACCAGTAGACCAATGAAGCAGTGGCTGAATAAATTTGGTCAGTGGCCCTGACTGCTATGCGCAAGGTCGTGGGTTCGATTCCCACCCAGGACAAATGTTTGTGTGATGAGCACGATCATTTGTTCTTTGTCTGGGTGTAATTTATCTATAATATGTATGTATTTAGAAATATATATGTATGTTTATCAGTTGTCTAGTACTCATAGCACAAGCTCTGCTTAGTTTGGGACTAGATGGCGTTGTGTGAAAGTTGTGGAATGTTATTATTATTATTAAATATATAACGCTATGTTATATGGTTGTTAATTTTGATTTGTGAACTAAGTACACATCTTTCTTATACATAGATACCGTTATTGTAATTTAAGTGTATTATAAAAGTGATATTCAATCAAAAATAATTATTTACAAATGTGGACTTACGAGACAAGATGAAAGTTTTCCAATTGTAGTGTAGCGTACCGTTTCTATGTTGTAGGCAAGGTTGGAGTTCGGAGGTTTTGGAAATGGCTGGTTTTTCTTTCTTTCCTTATAAAATGTGATTTTGATTTGATTTTTTTTGTCTCATTAAGTCATTAGATTTTGTTTATTTTCAAGTCACTAAAACGGTAGAAATAGGAACTAAACTTATGGTGATCTTTTCATATGTTTTGTTTGTGCATATGCAAATCTTTCTCTAAACTATGTACGACAAACACATACGTTACATTTCATCTTTATTTATGCAGAGTAAAGCAACAACTTACCGGATTCTTATTAAATTAATACTATGACATGTACAGACACCAGCACATCAAGCTACTACAATCTGTCAGATTTCTTTAATAGATTTTCAACTTTAGCGCTAAAGCATAAGGTTCAAAGTTGATTGGGAAAATCTGACAGTTTCGGGTAGCTTGATGTGCTGGCGTCTGTACATTTTTATAAGTGTACGAGTTCAGGCTAACCACAGGCTAGGCAGATGATGACGACGAAAGAAAATACATTTATTTGCGGTAAACATGACTTTGTGTGTAAGTATAAGATTTGGTGTTATTTCTCTCTCTCTGCCAGTCTGTGTTCTCTTCCACATTTAACCCGTCAGCCTTCAAGGCAAGAATGACCAGGCATCTTCTGGACACGCTCGTTCCATCGTAGACCTCATCCTAGGCGAGATGTCAAGAGCAGGCCAAACTAGCAATAAAAAAAAAATCTCTGCCTATATTAAATACAACAGCTAAAATCAAATCAAATGAAAAGTTATTTCTTTAAACTAGGCTGAGAATCAAGACTTTTCGAACGTCAAAATTACAAAAGACACTCCCCCCAAAACCCCCGCCCGTCAGATATGACCGCAGATTTACTGATTTGAGACAGAAAGCCTGGTCAAAGCCTTGCAGAATCAATACAATATACCTAGACGCCAAATAAAAAAATAAAAACTCGAGACATTATAAAAATCACCCAGCTTTACTGTACAGACTGCGACATAATGATATATAATGCGCTTGCGTCCGTCTTTCTGAATAGGACCGTAATTGCTACGCCTGACCCCAAGATCTATGGATCCGTTGCGATCTATAAGATCATTGATCGATAATAAGGATAGTATGCGCGCGCGCCGTATGAAAGTAGAAAGGTTCTAAAGTTTTATGGATTGCGCGAAAATTATTCAAGTCTTAAGTCAGATTATGTTCAAAGACTTTATTAACTTTATTACAATGACTTTTATGATAAATTTATAGTGTAATAATTTCAATGAAAGTTTAAACTGTGTCTGAAGCAAAGTGTGAGTTTATAGCGGTAAAATTAATTATAGCAGACAGTTCCAATTAAGTTGTTTTTAGGTTAACTACCAGTATTTTACATGGAGCGACTGCCTATCTGACCTCTACAACCCAGTTACTGGGTAATACGATACCCCTAGGTAAGACTGGTTGTCAGACTTTCGGGCTTCTGACTACCCGTAACGACTGTCAAAGATCTACGAATGACAGCCGGGACCAACGGCTTAACGTGCTTTCCGAGGCACGGAGGGGTCTCGGTTTGTAAAGATGGTCACCCATCCACAGACCAACGTGGGTGTTCTACTCATGAATATGAACAACTTTCACTATGGGACCAACTCTGAAATCATGAAAACAAAATCAGCTGTTTAATACAAAAGTTTAATACCTACTTGACCAAATTGTATGAAACAGCTGACTATTTTTTCGTGATCTCAGAGTTTGGAAAAAATCATGCAGTACCTATAATTATAGCGTCTCCAAATTTTTACAGGCCGTTCTACCCATGAATATAAACAACTTTCACTATGGGACCAACTCTGAGATCACGAAAAAAAAAAACAGCTGTTTCATACATTTTGGCCAAGTAGGTACAGAACTTTCGTATTAAACAGCTGATTTTTTTTCGTGATTTGGCAATGGTGGCCCTGTCGTAACGGCTCCGACTTACGAACTCGAACCCAGACAGGCGCTATACTCTGTGTAAATAATTTCATCACCACTGCTCCTAAAACGGTGAAGGAAAACATGATGAGGAAACCGGGCATGTCCTAGACAAAAATTCGAAGGCATGTGACATCTACCAACCCGCACTGGGCCCGCGTGGTGGATTACGGCCCACTCCCTCTCACGGAGAGGAGGCCTGTGTCCCAGCAGTGGGGACATTTTAGGTGGATTATACTTTGTAGTCACGCACGCTTGTGACCATAAGACCAACCTGGCACAGGCAGTCGGACCATGTAAAATACTGGTATTCAGCTGCATACGGTTACGGCGCTTGTATACGGTAAGAAAATTTACCGTGTCTGCGGCAGATAAGACAAATTCTTCGTGTACACGACAAGAATTTTGTCTGTTCTACACACGAAACAACGTTCTCCGCAACAACGTTCGCCGCGTCGTGTCTTGCGCAGACAAGATTTTTTTCGTGCACCGCTGCGAGCAGTGTACACAGTTATTTTCTAGTTACGACACGAATTCTTGCGTAGGCCCCGCGTATTATCTTACCCCGTGTACAAGCGCCCTTAGGGTGCGTTTCCAGAGAAGCGGAACTGCGCGGAACGGAGCAGACGTGTAGGAATCATCCAATCACAGACGAGACGAGTGACGGGATGAGGATTTCAACCATTGTGATTAGTCGATTCCTGCACGTCTCTGCTCCGCTTCTGTGGAAACGCACCCTTAGACTGGAAGCCGACCCTTCAAGCAGATGATGATGTTCACCAAAAGACTTTCATCAATAAAACCAATACCACTTCGAAATACGATCGATCACGGATCTATGAGATCATAGTCGTAGTAAATGATCCATGGATCATTATATGCGTGTGCGCCGTTTTTGTTGCGTATTTTACAGTTTAGCTATAATGATATTGTCTTGTTTGAAATATTACTGTACTTAATATGTGTTGAGCTTCTTTTGAAATTGGAGTGAGCAGTAGTCTTGGTTGTTGAGAATTTCATAAAAACTAGCATCTGCCCGCAACTTCGTTTGCGTAGAATTCGGAATTTCCGTCTTTTAAAAATATGTTGCTTAAATAATGTGGTTAATGTAATTGGTTTATTTATATATGTATAGAAAGATAGATTAGGTAGGATTAATACATTCGTGTCTGTGAAACCATGGAAATACACATACAAAATTTCAACACAATCGGTCAAGCCGTTCAGTAGTTGACATACCGACAGCAGCTCCACCTACCGGGTCCAATTGTATTTTTAAAATAATCCAGGTAACCATCAAAATACACATATAAAATTTCAACCCAATCGGTTCAGCCGTTTAGAAGTTATGTGAAAAAGATAAGTACGGAAGGATAATTCATACTACCCGTTGTCCTATTACCCGTTTTCCCGTAGGAATGAACCATTTTCCCGCGGTAAAAAGTAGCCTATGTTCATCAGGGATAATGTTAAAACAATTTTTCAATTTTTATCAAATCTTTCCTAGCTGTTCAGCTTCAATGGAAATTGTCCATAGCAGCCGGTCGATTCTGAAAACCTCACCGTGATAACTAAGGTGAAGTGAGCTTAGAGTGAGCTGTGAGTCATGCTGATGCTAGGATTGACACTATTGACGACGCACTTCACCCCAAGTTTTCACGGTGAGATGGTTACAGAATCGCACGGCAGGGCACATGTGCCGTATGTCAGACGATCAATGGACCAAGGTTACGGTTACCCAGTGGGTCCCGCTTAGTGGCAAACGATATCGCGGCAGGCCCAGACGGAGACGGTGGGATAAGCTGGACTCCTGTAATAAAGATCCTGGGCTCGTTTCCCAAACCGGGCAGTTTTCTAGGGCTTTTCCATCAGGGATTTCTCAATACCCGGAGCCAATTTGTGCCTAGGCTCGCCCCCTATCACATGGGACTCCAACATAGCTGGGGAAACTGGTGTATGTATAAACGCCAGCTTATCAAGCCACCCGAAACTGTCAAATTTTCCCAATCAACTTTGAACCTTATGCTTTAGCGATAAAGTTGAAAATCTATCAACCCTTTATAGTGCAGAAGATCCTGCCTTTTATGTTAAAAATATAACACTGCGATATTAAAAGTAATATTTATTGAATTTTTTATGGTACAGACGCCAGCACATCAAGCTACCCGAAACTGTCAGATTTTCCCGATCAACTTTGAACCTTATACTTTAGCAATAAAATTGAAAATCTATTAAAGAAATCTGACAGCTTGTAGTAGCTTGGTGTGCTGGCGTCTGTACTTTGCAACTGACACACTATTTTTCTCTTTTTTCCAAGAGCTTTGCTTTTGGATATGTCGTAACTTTTAGTTTAGCCGCAAAGATTCAAAATGTATGGTGGCCAATATTGGATACACAGTCCCATAAAGTTTTAAAGAAATTTGACAGATTGTGATGTGCTGGCGTCTGTACATCTCTGTAAACCCGGCCAGGCGGGTTTATAGGCGGACTTAATGGCATAAATCTCATTCGTTTATTTTTACACAAATTAAGGATTAATGAAGATAAATACTTTTTAAGCGTTGTAAAACCTTTTCTCTCTATTCATATGCAAATATCTTAAGGCATTTAATTCAACTAAATATCTAACATTGCTTTACAATCGAGCGCATGCGCATGCGCATACTAATTACTTTTATAATAAACGAAGTAATTGTGTTTGCTTTTGAATAATATTTAAATAAATTATATAAGTTTTTGTTTTTTTTTCTCACTTTCTTTAATCGTGCATCTACGCGGATTTTTGTAATACTCCTCGTACTACAAAAATACGCGTAGATGCACGATTTCCTCGTTGTAATTAAATACTATTCGTTAGTTAGTATAAATAACAATAAATTAGTAAAGATAGTTCGTTTCCCTTCTACAATAATAATAAAGCGATTTTGTTTATTATTTATCTATTTATTTAGCAATAGTCGTTCTCCTGATGAATGTTTAGGCAAAAACTCATGGAGAGCCGATTTGTGACCTCTAATGTGCAGATTCTGGTGAATATAATCCATCAAAACAATTTTTCTCATATCACAAAATATCAAATACTTTTATAATAATATAATACATTTTTGTTATATGCCTTATGAATAAAGAAAAAAACAAAGACCTAATTCAATTTTCTATTAGAAACAAGTCTGAATATCGCCGAATTCCCACAACAATTTTCACGTAGTATTTATACCAAAATAGTCGCCAATAATTGCTTAACAATATCAATAAATAAAAAATAAAAATATTTATAGTTTCATTTTTTAATACTTAAATAAAATAAAAGTACTATAAGTGTATTTCACTGCGCCGGCGATGCGCGCTCGCCCTGGCTGGAGGCCTTAATTTGTTGAGGCATCCACAGGCAAGCCCGGTTAAGCAGACGACAACGTCATAGGTTGAACTGCGAAATGCCATTTATAAAAAAAAAGATGTGCGCTCAGTACCGAAATGTAAGAGAGCTCTTAATTTGTTGTTTAATCGTAGGTTTTACTGAGAGAGCAGCATGGTTGTCGCGTAACACACTATCAGTAGCAATGGGTTTCAATTTGACAGTTCAACAACATTCATTGCGTTATGTACGTTGCTGAGCAGACACATTTTTCCAACATATGGAGCAATGGATTAGCAATATGCTTCAAAATTATTCAAGTTGAGAGTAATAGTGTGTTACGCAATTAGGGTGTCGGTTAACTTGTTAACATTTTTAAATTTATTTGTTGGATAATGCCTATCCGGAGACTTCAAAAGAGGACTTTGAAATCGGTGGCTTAAAACGAAAATGCAACGACACCGACTTCAGAAATTAAAGTTATTTTTCACTTTGTAGTGTTTTTTTTTTTGATGTTTTGTCTATTCTGTCTGTCATTTTGTCTATTCTGCCGCCGACAAAACCGGTTTCTATAGTGTTCATGCTACGCGTGCTGGACCCTAATGCACTATGACAATGATTCCGTACTTCGACCACGTCAATTTTTTAGCCAATCACGATATCTGCTAATAACGTATTCTCTATGTCACATCGAACGAAACCGCGCGAAAGAACGGAAAGATGGCGTGGTTTGAACTGTCAAAATACGCTTGACAACCATACGTGGTTTGCACGTGGTAAGATTACGCGGGGAATAATAATTACCATAGAGAATTGGGGCCCAAGCATCATCCGGAGACTGTTAAAACCAGTCATTAACTTAAAGTTTAATTTAAATCTCTAGTTTCAGACGTAATTATTCGTTTTTCACGCCGAATACACACAATAGGATTCCGAATTAAGATCGCTAATCGATTGTTTTTTTGTATCGATTCGCAACTCGAGAGGAACTATGGTATTGACCTTCTATCGTGGCAGTTGAAGTCACTGTCAAGGACAGCGTTCGAAAATGGCTCTTGCAGTACTTACTCGGCCTGTTGACAAATCAAGTTTTAAATTCTGCAATCAAGTTTTCTGCTACTGAGTTTTTGCGCCACTTCTTCCCAGCGAAAACACTAGGAAGTGGTGAAGGGCGGCCGTTTTCGGGGACTGTCTTATGTAATTTTGACGTTCGAAAAGTGATCATTTTCAGCTTAATTTGAATAAACGACTTTTGATTTGTCTGACGAGAAAAAATCTGAGAGTCTAAAAAGCGAGTCTGAGGTTGAATTAAAAAGATCGCTATTAGCGATAAGACCACTCATTGTGTTAGACCTTGTAAAATGTCTATATTTATCTACAAGGTGTAACTTAAATAAAACACAACCTCTTAAGGGGTCATTGCACTCATCATTACGAACAACTTTTACTATGGGACCAAACCTGAAATCGCGAAAAAAAAATCAGCTGTTCCCTACATTTATGTACGCATAACTCGTCAAAATGTAGGGAACAGCTGATTTTGTATCGCGATTTCAGGCTTGGTCCCGTAGTAAAAGTTGTTCATAACGACGAGTACAATGACCCCTTATTAGGTTGTGCGTTATTTAAGTTACAACTTGTATAAACATAAGTATAATTCAAAAGTTAGTGAGGAAAGTGAAAGTTTTTAACTGTATAAACGTACAGGAGTTACACAGACTCCTAGTTAAATTGTAGGTAAACTGTAGGTATAACAGTCACCATTACTCGCCTAACCGTTAAGACTCGTACATACTGCTATTAATCCCCTTAACGGTCTGAGTGGACTTAGTTTTATAGAACTACTAGCATACGCCCGCAACTTCGTTTGCGTAGAATTCGGAATTCCCGCCGTTTAAATCCTATTACTCGTTTTCCCGTAGGAATGAAGCATTTTCCCGCGGTAAAAGTAGCCTATGTTCATCAGGGATAATGTCGGCTTCTAATGGTAAAACAATTTTTCAAATCGGTCCAGTAGTTTCGGAGCCTATTCAATACAAACAAACAATCAAATCTTTCCTCTTTATAATATTAGTGTAGACTAAAAACTATGGCAGGGCAGCTGTCGCAGAACAAAAGGACCATTCTCGTTATTATAAACGTACAAAATGTATTCGCTAACAGTCAATGTCAAAAGCTTGTCAAAAATTTAGGGAAATCAGAGGTATATTTAGACAGATTGAGACAGGTCAGACCGTGAAGGTTCTAATTAAAATAACACTGGGAATAAAATTAGAAACAATACAACATGTAACGTTAAATCCGCAAAACCTCAGACACCCCAACTGATTTTTAATCCAATTGACCTATTTCAGAGAGAAAATAAGTCATTAAAAAAATTGTAAAGGTTTTATGTGCTGTTTTAGTTTTACTGGCCATTCTGATCGCTTCTTGCGTCTGCGACGACGCTTTATCGGGGAAGGAGTCGTCACCGGGCCGCAGCGCCGCGCTGACATTGGCTTGCTTGACCTATTAATAAATAGACACGGCAACGTTTTTAACGAAGATTTTTTGAAAAATGTGACCTATATTAAAAAGTGGTTCAATTAATTCTGCTCGTTATTCTGATCAAACTATTTTCAGGTTTTGCGCATTTAACGTTACACGTTGTATAATTCTTCACTAACCTGCACCTGTCACATGCAGGTCAGTGAAGCGACGCATGATCGCGAGTCCATCCTGTCCGCTATCATTTTCAGGATGTTGGCTGTTACGGCTCCCCCTCAAACTGTGCACCACAGAAATGGCTTTCCTACGCGTGACTGCATAGAAATCATCTATGTGTGCATCTGCAAACATGCCTAAAGCTACAGTACCGCGGAAGCCGCACCAGAACCCTGAACATTTTGTTATATCGGACACCCATCCACGGACTAACCGCGGCAACCGTAGCTTAACCTGATCCATTGCCCCGTGGAGCTGTTATTACTTAGCCACAAGCCCCTCCGCCATTCACCATTTTGAGAAAAAAATAATTAAATTCCAATAATATGTTTCATACTCGATTATTACTACTTTTTTTACCGTATGAAACTTTTTTCCTCAAATTACTACTGTCAATAAAAATTATAAGATAGTTAAAAAGTTAATTACGGAATAACTGTCTATGTGCGCGGGAGTAGCTATCAATCATTGCGTTTGAAAAAAGAATGGTTCGTTCGTGTCACTTCGTCTGATTTCGGTTACGGTCGGAACGGCTTTCGTTTTTTGAAAAGCGTTCGTTATAAGAAAATTATGTGGTTTTATTTAAATGTAATTACGAAAAAAAAAAATACTCATGGAAGCTCCCAATTCAATATTGGGAGCTTCCGTGAGTAATTTTTTTTTTGTTTGCTGATTTTTTTATCAACTTCTAATTGTACCATTTGCAAGCCCAAGTCTGACAACCAGTCTTACCGTCTGTAAGTAAAATGAATAATAAAAAAAGACAATTTACAGCCAAAAATGCAGATAGTCTAAAGTTCACAAATCCTCATTGATGGCGATTCTCAATGGGGATTTGTGGAATAACCCTAACTTGCAACAAAAAAAATATTTAACTAGCTGCGCCCTACGGTTTCACCCGAATAAGTTTCGATCCCGTGGGAATAATCCAGGTCATGGTCTACCCATATGCCAAATTTCTTTCAAATCCGTTCAGCCATTTTAGCGTGAAAGCAAATCAAACATACAAAAAATTAAATCTTTTCTCCTTATAATTTTAGTTTAGGATTACATAATATTATGATTGGGGGGCCCGTGGCTATATAATAACAGTCGCACAGGTCGAGCGATCAGGTTAAGCTACGCTTGACGCGGTTGGTCTGTGGATGGGTGACCATCTTAACATACCGAGACCCCTCCGTGCCTCGGAAGGCACGTTAAGCCGTTGATCCCGGATGTCATTCGTAGATCTTTGACAGTCGTTACGGGTAGTCAGAACCCCGAAAGTCTAACAACCAGTCTTACCTAGGGGTATCGTATTACCCAGTAACTGGGTTGTGGAGGTCAGATAGGCAGTCGCTCCATGTAAAATGTTGGTATTTAGCTGCATCCGGTTAGACTGGAAGCCGACCCCAACATAGTTGGGAAAAGGCTAAGCAGATGATGAATGCTAAAGTAGATTGTACAAGGATCATCCATTATACTATTACATATTGTTTCATGTACAGACGCCAGCACATCAAGCTACTACAATCTGTAAAATTTCTTTAAGAGACTTTCAACTTTATTACTATAGCATTAGGTTCAAAGTTGATTGGGAAAATTTTACAGTTTCGGATAGCTTGATGTGCTGGCGTCTGTACCTACAATATATGCAAAAAAAAATACTTTAGTTACGCACTTGGGCCGAGACATGGTATAGCTTTGATCCCGGTTGTCCATTCTCGTGGGTTAATATCCGACCTCCACGTGAGCAAACACGCGAGTCAAAAACGAATCGTTTCTAAAGACAAGTACAGTCAAATTTCTTTAATAGATTTTCAACTTTATTCCTAAAGCATTAGGTTCAAAGTTGATTGGGAAAATTTCACAGTTTCGGGTAGCTTGATGAGCTGGCGTCTTTACTTGTAGCACCGAATGTAAGTCTTATCGAAAGTATGTCTAAAGCTTGGTGGACGGTGCCCGTTAGAAAATGATGACTGCCCGCGACTCGCCGATTTCACACCACCGTATTAGGTGCTCAGCTTTTTAGGGTTCCGTAGGCGAGTTGTGCGAGCTGTTGGATTCGTTTGTAGTCTTAACGAAATTTCATAGTGATTTTTCGTATTCCAATTTTTGTCGTTACGGGTAGTCTGGAGCACGAAAGTCTGACAACCAGTCTTACTGATGGGTATCGTGTTACCCAGTAACTGGGTTGTGGAGGTCAGATAGGCAGTCGTTCCATGTAAAATACTGGTATTCAGCTGCATCCGGATATGTCTAGAAGCCATCAACATAGTTGGGAAAAAGTAAGACAGATGAATATGTGTCGTGTTCCTGCTTTCTTTCTAATAAGACCACGAATTTGGAGTTTTCATTGCTTTATTAATTAAAGGGTCTCCCAAATATTAACTAATTTATCCGGACTCATCAGTCGTGTTGGATTGTAATGCTAAAATATGAAAGATCTAGTACCTAATGTTTTTCTTTATTTCCTACGGTA
Source organism: Eremobia ochroleuca (assembly GCA_949629135.1). Classification (NCBI taxonomy): domain Eukaryota; kingdom Metazoa; phylum Arthropoda; class Insecta; order Lepidoptera; family Noctuidae; genus Eremobia; species Eremobia ochroleuca. The sequence continues at coordinate 7,429,063 of OX451414.1, forward strand.
GAATTACCGGAGAAAATAGCATAGCGTTTCAGAAATGTATTGATTTTAGTTTGCAATTGAATACACGAATTCGGAATTCCCGCCGTTTAAATCATATTACCCGTTTTTCTGTAGGAATGAAGCATTTTCCCGCGGTAAAAAGTAGCCTATGTTCATCAGGGATAATGTCGGCTTCTAATGGTAAAACAATTTTTCAAATCGGTCCAGTACTTTCAGAGCCTGTTCAATACAAACAAACAATCAAATCTTTCCTCTTTATAATATTATTATTATATTTGCAACTAACGACCAGCTAATCAAACTTGCAACAATATCTAGTTTGGCTAGACTTTATCTATACGAGAATAAATTTTTGCCCTGAAATGGGACATATACAGGCCTGTTTAGTATAATAATTACCTCGGACGTAAGCCTCAGAAAAAACTCTAATAAAAAACATACAGAACCCAACAAGATCTAAGCCAAACGCTTAGCATTTTAGCAAGCGCATGATCAGTATTGTACACGCAGTTACACTCGCGCTCCGCCGCGCAACGCGCGTATCATGCGGCGCCATCTTGAATCTAATGTCAAACTGACTTGACACCTCTCGGCAAAGGAAACAACGATGTGATTCCTATACGTACCTGATTTTTAAATTTATTTGTTGTGCAATACACCACGTTTAAGTGGACAGTCTGATTTTAAGTGCAATATTTTTTTAATTTTAGTTTTATTTTTAAATAGTGTTGAGTTTATTTTTTTTTTTAGTTTTAGTTTTTATTTTAATGTTGTTATAATGGATGTTTACGAATATCAGGTGAGGTTTTTGGTTTGTGTTTGCTATAGTTCCGGGATGTTTAAAAATATAATTGATACTTAGTGTTGTTCAAAGATGTGGGAGCAGTGGTGGCCCAGTCGTAACGTGACTTCGTATAGGTCGTAGGTTCGAACCCAGACAAGCGCTATACTTTGTGTAAATTATTTCATCACCACTGCTCTTAAAACGGTGAAGGAAAACATCGTGAGGGAACCGGCATGTCCTAGAACTAAAATTCGAAGACATGTGACATCTACCAACCCGCACTGGGCCCGCGTGGTGGATTACAGCCCACTCCGTCTCACGGAGAGGAGGCATGTGTCCCAGCAGTGGGGACATTATAAGTCATTCTTATGTTATACAAAGACGTTAGTTTATTTGATTATTATGCCTTGTGTAGGATCAGGTTAAGCTACGCTTGCCGCGGTTGGTCTGTGGATGGGTGACCGTCTGTACATACCGAGACCCCTCCGTGCCTCGGAAAGCATGTTAAGCCGTTGGTCCCGGCTGTCATTCGTAGATCTTTGACAGTCGTTACGGGTAGTCAGAAGCCCGAAAGTCTGACAACCAGTCTTACCTAGGGGTATCGTATTACCCAGTAACTGGGTTGTGGAGGTCAGATAGGCAGTCGCTCCATGTAAAATACTGGTATTTAGCTGCATCCGGTTAGACTGGAAGCCGACCCCAACATAGTTGGGAAAAGGCTAGGCAGATGTTGATATCTTTAAATAACAAGTAATTCCTCAGATCCCATGAAGTTTTGAAGGTAAAAAAGCCTTCATAGCAATTTATTTGGTGTAAAGCGCAGTGCGTGTCCTGCCCGTTCTTCTCCCTAGGAGCCTACTACGCTTTGGAATGTGCAACTAGCTTCATCTTTCTGACTGACCGACCCCTTGACAGTACAAAAGTGCCTGTAATTAGTTTATTTGACATATTTGCTATGAGTTTTATAGTTTGAGTCGAGTCGCCATCATATACAATACACTGAGATTACTTCTTACTATAAAAATATTTACTTATTACGAGTAAAAGTCACTTAGCCAGAACCAAAGAAATCTTAACAGCGCCACGTGTGCGTAGTTGGAACTAACCTGCCATTTTTCTTTTGTTTTTTTTTTACATTGAAAAACTTAGAGATCTACGAATGACAGCCGGGACCAACGGCTTAACGTGCTTTCCGAGGCACGAAAGGGTCTCGATATTTAATGGACGCTCACCCATCCACGAACCGACCGCGGCAAGCGTAACTAAACCTACAATCGAGCCGTGCGGCTGTTATTATTTATTTATTATGACAAAAGAATCTTCGAACAAAAACCGTAATTTGTCAGTTTTTGTGACAAATTGAAATTAGCGATGTACCATGGCGTGTCATTTGTAAAATTATAGTGTACTCGTTCGGGACTCGAACCTGATACCTTGACATGACCGTGACTAAATTGGTAGTCGTATTGTTTTGGGGTATTTAGTAAAATGATGGGAACTTATACTTCCGGTTACACGTTCATCCTTATAGGCATACTAGTTTCGGACCGCGACTTCGTACGCGGGAGTTTTCAGCCTCCAACCGACCCCGTCTTATCGCATCACTCGCCCGCGCTATTACTTCGGCTTCGCTTTACTTTTATTTTATTTTATTTGGGAAAATAAACGGCAACATTACAATGTTATGGTATGGAACTCAAGTTTTTGTTTATTTTTATTTATTGAATGGCATCTATCTCGCTGTTCAGCCTATGAGGTTGTCGTCTGCTTAACCGGGCTTGCCTGTGGATGCCTCAATAAATTAAGGCCTCCAGCCAGGGTTTAAAAAAACTTAAAAACTAAGCGACTACACGCTAAGGGCACCCCGTGTGGGGTACGGAGCTCGGCTTAGGGCGTCGCTGGGAGAGGACAGCAAGGGAAGGCTGGATCGGAATTAACATGGAACCCAAGACTAAAATGGGAGTATACATATATGTATAACCAACAACATTTTCCTCATAATATAAAAAAGTTAAACAACTATGAACGGCGTGCGACATAAATTACCTACATTGAATAGTTAGTATGGTTAAATATCTACACTAATATTATAAAGAGGAAAGATTTGATTGTTTCTTTGTATTGAATAGGCTCCGAAACTACTGGACCGATTTGAATAATTGTTTTACCATTAGAAGCCGACATTATCCCTGATGAACATAGGCTACTTTTTACCGCGGGAAAATGATTCATTCCTACGGGAAAACGGGTAATAGGATTTAAACGGCGGGAATTCCGAATTCTACGCAAACGAAGTTGCGAGCGGATGCTAGTGTAAAATAAAACTAAACTGAAACATATACAGGTAAAAATAATAAAAAGAAAAAGAAGATATAAGTAATAGAATATTTAAAATAGAAATAATGATTTTAGGATTGTTATGTACTTAATTCTGCTATAATTTTAAGCGCAACAATTCTAAATTTTTCCAGCGGAAACAGCAAAGCACTCAATATCCCGGAAAATCTTATTGAACTGAGTAGTAAGACGCCGTACGGGTGCTCGCGATCCTGCGTTGGATCTTTTACGTTCTTTCTGACTTTTTTTTATATTTGCTCAGCTCCTAAAGGCCGTAGCGTGATCTTAGATCTTAGCCTATCGCCTTCCTCGATAATTGGGCTATAAAACGCAAAAAGACTTTTTCTAATCCGACGGGTAGTTCCAGAGATTAGTGCGTTCAAACAAACAAAGGAACTCTTCATCTTCATTATATCCGTGTCGGAATAGATTAGCACTTGGCATGCGGGCAACGTATTTTTACGTTTTTTGCAGTCTGTCACTAGAGCGCGGGTCACGTAAAAATACGTATTTAGTAGATTTGTGGACCGCTGCACGCGTCATTCGGCGTCAAACTACACCAACCTGTAACTTAAATAACGCTCTACCTTATAAGGGGTCATTGTACTCATCATTATGAACAACTTTTACTATGGGACCAAACGTGAAATCGCGAAAAAAAAATCAGCTGTTCCCTACATTTTGACTAGCTAAGCGAACGTAAATGGAGGGAACAGCTGATTTTTTTTTCGCGATTTCAAGTTTGGTCCACAGTGCAGACCACAAGTGCCGCCAAATTAAAAAAAAATATATGTAATATATAATTTTGTCAAAACCACAAACTAAAGAGCTGTCAGAGAATTAAAAAAAATAGCAGAAATAAAATTAAAAAAATATACATTAGAAATCCAACAAGGCAGACGCTTAAATCGTAATTAATTTGATTGACACCATTGTAAGTACTGTATGGAGTTGAAAGCATTACATTCCGTTTTTGTAATTACTTTTCTAATAACTTTCTTAGGCTAACAAACGATTAATCTAAGATGCATCCATAGTTGTCTCAATTGACAGTTTCGATTTTTTTGAAAAAGAAACAGGCACGGTAACAAGTCCTTACAGCCTATGCTATAGGTTTTTAAAAAATTGAAAGTCTGTTCAAAAACTGTGCTGCCAAATGTCAAACTTTATTTTTATCATCCTGTAATGTTCCACAGCAGGGCAAAGGTCTCCCTACTCTCCTTCCACCTCTCTCTGTCCAGATCTGCCAGAGTAATCTTTCTTAAAGAACCCCCCTCTTATCTTAAAGAACGTTTCAAGTTCCTTCATGACACACATAATAGATATCTGAGGCCATCAGCTCAATCTGTGTGGTTCTTTACTCAAAAGACCATTTCAGACACCAATCTACATGGTCTTCACATGATCTGACCAAGATTATGTCTGGACTTTAAAAGAGACTGTGACCTCTGAGTTTGTTTCGGCCTTTCTTCTCAGAGTAGTCAGATAGGAAACGCCGACCTCATCTAGTTTAAAAAATATGATTGACATGTAAAAGTGTTTGTACAAACCTACTTACAGAAAATAAATCATTTATCATTTATCGGAAAACCTGAGACTAGAGATGCCGATGCATTCCACCAGTTTCTATGACAAGTCTTTTACTGTTCAAGCAGTACGCTTATGGAATGACTTGCCCGTGTCGGTAAGGCGTACTCAATCTTTGTCCACTTTTAAAATTATGATAAAAGATCACTTCCTCTCTCCTTAAACAGCACCATTATATTTTCTTTCCTCCTGTTTCATGTCTATTGTTATATGTATATATTTATGTAGATTGGTATAATATACTTTATGTATGTATTCATTTTATCGTGTAAATGGTACACCTCAGACTATCTACAGTATTTGTTCCTCCTTCCCCTTTTCAATCCATCCAAAGGTTGTCTTTCAAAGATCGCTCTTAGCGATAAGACCGCCCATTGTGTCACCCAAAATGTCTATATTTATGTCAGTAATTTATATGGTGTACATAATAAAGAGTATTCTGTTCTATTCCATTCTATTCTATTCTAATCTTTATTAAAGGAGTCCAGCTCATCCCACCATCTCCGTCCGGGCCTGCCGCGATATTGTTTGCCACTAAGCGGGACCCACTGGGTCGTATTTTTGGCCCATTGATCGTATGACATACGGCAGATGTGTCCAAATCTTTTTTTTTTTTACCAATGTAGCAACACTATTATAAAACGGTACTTTGACCAACTGATCAAATTGGTCAGGTTTTCGATAGTCGATTCTAAGCCAGAGAACACACTGTCATATTTCACATAGCTATACGGTATAGCATAACAACACGCCGAGTTCTCCGATGTGGTAGGCAGAGAGCTGCCTAGTACGGACGCCAGCTCATCATGCGTGGTGGATTATGGCCCGCTCCCTCTCACAGAGAGGATGCCTGTGTCCCAGCAGTGGGAAGATTATACTTATGCTATAAAGACAGCTAAGCATTTCCACCACCGATTCAAATGATAAAACTTCTTATTCCAAACGGCCTTGTCTCAAGGTGTCACAAAATTACATACGGTCAGTATCATAGCTATGCAATTTGCGGCACGCGATTCTGTACGCCGCCTAATTGTAGACACGTGGCTCTATGGCTCGTTGACGTCACGGTCAGTAGTCTATGGTCTTGTACTTGTACCTTTTTGAAGGACGCAACGTGATTCGAAATTAATTAGGTTTTTCTACCAGTTTTTTTTTTTTTTTTGGATAAAAAGGGTTTTAAAGCTGAGATATTTTCGGACGCTTCTTATCCTAAAGGGGGGTGTACTAGGCAACCTACGAAATGTTGATTTAAATATGATTCGTGAGCGTTACAAGCATGTATTTACAAAATTATAATCATTCAAACAATCAATACAAAGTTCATATAGTCCTATTGATTGATGTTTGAAATAGTCATTCAATAGGATAATACAGATAGAGAGATGTAGACAGCGTGTGAAAGAGTAAAGGAGACAAAAAAAAAATACATAAAATCGTAATCAATTATTCACTTAATAAAACTAAACAAATACTTTGAGAATATACATACATACATAAAAATAAACATACATAAATACATACTTCTAAAATAAATATCACCAGGCTATTAATAACTATGTTGGGGTCGGCTTCCAGTCTAACCGGATGTAGCTGAATACCAGTATTTTACATGGAGCGACTGCCTATCTGACCTTCACAACCCAGTTACTGGGTAATACGATACCCCTTGGTAAGACTGGTTGTCAGACTCGGGCTTTTGATGACCCGTAACGACTGTCGAAGATCGACGAATGACAGCCGGGACCAACGGCTTAACGTGCTTTCCGAGGCACGGAGGGGTCTTGGTATGTAAAGATGGTCACCCATCCAAAGAACAAAAAAAAACAATACATACTACTACAAACATAAGAATACTTATACCAAGTTTGGCGATAAAAAATGCTAACTACTTACCAATAAGTAGGTAAAACGATTCGTTTTTGTTTATAGGAACCGAGCATTAGAAAATATGCTTCAAAGCTCAGAATAAAGAAAAGCTTCAATGAAAGTACTGACAGATCTAGAAATGAAACTGCTAGTTCTATAAAACCATATAAACTTAACTACAGACAACAGTTAAAGACATTTTCTACGACTTTACTCATAATACTAGAAAGTATAAATAACAGTTTAAAACTTGTCTATGTCAAGTGTTTATGGTTTTGCTCAAAACGAGAGCACGTATTTTTTTAAACTAATGTTCGAAATCCGAATTTTGACAGTTTGTTTCTTTTTTGGAATATGTAATGCGTGATGTCGGTGTTCTATTTTGTATTCAAAATAAAGCGTCAACTTCATTATTACCGCTTGTGTATGTTTTCCTTCCACGCAACGTAATAACGTTTAGCGTAATTATTATGTTGAGCTAAGGTTTTAAAAGCCGGTTGTATATCTATAAGTAAACAGTACCTACCATAGAGCTTGAGGGGCCCGTGGCTAAATAATAACAGCCGCATAGGTCGATCGATCAAGTTAAGCTACGCTTGCCGCGGCTGGTCTGTGGATGGGTCACCATCTTTACATACCGAAACTTCTCCGCGCCTCGGAAAGCTCGTCAAGCCGTTGGTCCCGGCTGTCATTCGTGGATCTTTGACAATGGTTACGGGTAGTCAGGAGCCCGAAAGTCTGACATCCAGTCTTACCAAGGGGTATCGTATTACCCAGTAACTGGGTTGTGGAGGTCAGATAGGCAGCCGCTCCATGTAAAATAGTTTTATTCAGTTGCATCTGGTTAGACTGGAAGCCGACCCCAACATAGTTGGGAAACGGGGTGGTACTGCGACGGGTTGGGTTGGAAAACAAGAAATTTCACGCGGATGAAGTCGCGCGGGTGTTGTATAAAAAGATTACGACTCAGTACTTACCAATTTCTTAAAATTTCGACCATTTCACACCCAAAAACTCACTAAGGCGTAAACCAATAAAAAGAAAAAAAAAAGACTAGAAACTATAACGTTTTCGAATTCAAATTTGAATTCAAATAAAGACTGTTTAATTAAGCTACCGGTTTCATTCGGCTCGCGTGCCGTCAAGCAAACATGACAAGCAAAACTGTTCGTTTGCACTGCTTTACAAGTGCTCAGTAAACATTGACGATGCTTTTCACCAAGATTCTTACGGGAAACCGTTTTTTTTTTTATTTCCGTTTCTTTAAGCCCAGGTTCGCATGGGCGCGTTTTTGCCGCGGCAATTTTTTAAATTAATTTTAATGACTTTAATTCGAGAGGGGGCTTGTGGCTAAGTAATAACATCCGCACGGGTCGATCGATCAGGTTAAGCTATGCTTGCCGCGGTTGGTTCGTGGATGGGTGACCATCTTCACATACCAAGACCGCTCCGTGCCTCGGAAAGTACCTTAAGCCGTTGGTCCCAGCTGTCATTCGTGCATCTTTGACAGTCGTTACGGGTCGTCATTAGCCCGAAAGTCTGACAACCAGTCTTACCAAGGGGTATCGTATTACCCAGTAACTGGGTTGTGGAGGTCAGATAGGCAGTCGCTCCATGTAAAATACTGGTATTCAGCTGCATTCGGTTAGAATGGAAGCCGACCCCAACACAGTTGGGAAAAGGCAGGCAGATGATGTTGACTTTAAATCGATATTAGATAGGGTTATTATTAGATAGGTTTAGTATTAGATAGGGCCCTGGACTGAGGTAGTCCAGGGCCCTAATTCTGTATGGTACAGACGCCAGCACATCAAGCTACTACAGTCTGTCAAATTTCTTTAATAGATTTTCAACTTTATCGCCAAAGTATAAGGTTCAAGGTTGATTGGGAAAATTTGACAGTTTCGGGTAGCTTGATGTGCTGGCGTCTGTACATAATTATAATTCTCCGGCTAATTTTACCACGTGCAAACCTCGTCAATATCGTGTCTTGTAGAAACCCCTGTTGCAAGGAATCGAAATGTCAACCGCACGGACAAAATGTACCTACGAGTATTTTGACAGAGCTCTAATTCGCTAAAGCCACTCAATGATCCCTTACTTCGTAAACACGTCAATTCCTTATCTCATCACGCCAACCTCGCGTTCATTTCCCGCGTTTTCGTTTGTTTTGTTATAGAGAATACGTTAATAGCAGATATCGTGATTAGCTAATAGTAATATGTATATTTAATAAAAATTCATGCGCGGAAAATCAGTTCAATTTATTACTTTTATAAAATTACAAAAGTGGAAAAAAATGGTTGGAACAAAACATGAATGGCAGAGAGAGAGTGTTGCTAGACATCAAAAACGTTAAGCTTGATCACAGTGTTGCAACTTAATGTTGTAATTGTAATCGATTACAATTAATCTTACTAAAAATGACAAATTATTGCAGATCGTGTGTTAAATTGACATAAAATTAAGTTTAAGCATGATTTTACAATTTACTTTTACAAAGGTATTGACTTAGTTTCGAAGTAAGGAATCTTTAAGTGTTCATAGGGAATTAGGGCCCTGCTCGAAGCTTATGACGTGCCAAAATGCAACAATACCTACAAATGTCTTTACTTTTCTATAATTAATAATCTTCTTTGCTCGGGTTCGTACGGGTACGTTTTTCTCGTGGCGATTTTTTTCGATTTTTTTCGCGCACTGGATTTTCAACACACTGTTTAGCGCCGAGAGGTGAAAATCCAACAGACTAACAGTGCGTTTCTTTGACGGGCTGGGATGCCGTCTGTTGAATTCTCAAAGCTCGGTTCAACACCGAGAGTTGAAAATCCAGTGCGCGATAAAAACCCGCCGCGATATCTTAACGTTCGTGCGAACGTGGGTTAAGTTGTGTTACGGTTTTAGGTTTAGAGGCTTTGAAGTAGGTGCTTTATTTAAGTTTCTTAAAATCTATGCTGATTTTTATTGAATTTGTTTTGGAAAAAGTGTGGAGTTTCGATAATGGTTTCGCAAACAATGACCAAAAGTGAAAAATAAATGAAAAAGCTTATAAGACATAAGCTTATAAGACCTAAGCTTTTTCATTAATTAAATGTACAGGGTCAAATGAAATTACCTAGCGAAACTCTGCATACGTGATGGGTATTGATATCTAAACATGATAAAAAATATGACTGAGAAGGTACGTGTGTCTCGTTATAATCAGCCATATTTTAATTACTGTGGGCGTACTATGTGTAGTGTTAGTTATTGCGCAATAGGAAAACGGTTTACAGTTCAAATCAGATTATAATTTTACGAACAGTTTAACCCTTATGTTCATACCCGGGTACCCGGGTGCCCACTGCGATGTATTTTCGTGATAAAAACTGACAAATAATGAAAAAAAAACAATTTGACCTCCCAGATCCTCGTTATTGAGGTGAAAAGCCAACAAATCATGTATTTATTTTATTTTTTTATTTCGATGGATAGTTCTTCCGTTATTTCTTTCCACTTGACTCTGAATAATTATAAACACGTCTGAATTCACCAGAAACTCAAACTATACTGAAGGGAGCTACTCGTAACATTCTCTCCACTACGCTGTAGAAACGGCGAAAATTGACCTTGACATTCCTTTCTATGAAGGAAGCAGCTGCTGTGCTCCGAACAATTGAAGTGTCTACTATCTGAGTTGCTCTTAACTTATTTTTCATGTTAAATACATTTTTACAGCATTTTCTCGTTTAAAACTCTATCAAATACTCATTAATAATTTATATTTTAGAGAAAAAAAAATTTCTAAACACTTGTTATTTAACCAAAATATTAAAAAATCTAAAAATTTCAGTAAATGGGTACCCGGGTACCCCGGGTGCCAAACGACGTTGGTAAGTTTGTGTATGAACATAAGGCTTAATCACACTAGTGCATCACACTGTAGGTACACAACTCAACGATACGGAACGCGGGACAGTTTCTGAGCACATGTTGTTCGTACGATGTCCAATGGTCAAGTTTTTGTGAGTCGCTCCGCCTCGCTGCTCGCTCTGCTCGACCCCCCACGAACTCAAGCTAGACTCTGTCCAGCGCCACCAGATGGCGCTGTCATTCTGATCAGCCAAACGAATGACGCTAGCGAAACTCCGCAGACATGATCTGTGGAGTTTCGCTAGCTAATTTAATTTGACCCTGTGTAAAACAGCTTTCGTATCGATGAGAGTCTACGCAAAAACTGTTACCATGGATTCAGTAGGTACAGACGCCAGCACATCAAGCTACTCGAAACTGTCAAATTTTCCCAATCAACTTTGAACCTAATGCTTTAGCGATAAAGTTGAAAATGTATTAAAGAAATTTGACAGATTGTAGTGGCTTGATGTGCTGGCGTCTGTATATGATTCTGAGCCTCCAAGGGTTTAAATTTTTGATCGATTATTTAAAAAAAAAAATCTGCTGTTTCACACATTTTGACCGCACAGGTATTATTTATACATGCGCTTACAGTTTTAATAAATAAATAATACTAAAGCCAAAAACCCAGTTCACGAAAAATATTAAATCTATAATAATTTGAAATGAAAAAGTTTATAGTACAGTCGTGAAGTTCCTGAGGGCAATATCATCTCAGCGACAATCAGTGTCAAAAATTTGTCATAAATGTACGGAAATTAGAAGTACTTTTGACAGAGTGAGACTGAGATCAGAATGTGAACGTTCTTAACCCGTGAGAAGGCGCGCCTAATTTTCTTACACGAGTAGGCGCGTGCGAGCAAATTGCTCACACTATCATAAAATGTTTATATTTTTAGTGTTTCTATATTTATTGGCTTATAATGTATTTAAATAAATAACACAAGGTTTAGTAAGTAAGAAAACAAGTATTTTAATCAAAACTATTGAACATAATAGCAACTTCTAACGCAAATAACAAAACAACCTAGTATTAATTAATTTTTTTGGCACGTTTCATAAAAATCACAATAAAAACTGTTCCATAACAAAAACTAAAAAGTGTTATTCATCCATTAAATCTACACTAATGTGCCTCTCGAAACACACTGAAAACATGTATTTTACATGTTCGGTGCAAAGTAATTGCTGGGCGCGTGATGAGCAAATTGCCGCACGTTGGTACATGGCCTCCACAAACGCCTTGCTGCGCGGTCGCAACGCCACTGAGCGGATCGAGAATTGCGTCAGGGGAGAGGGGGTGAATATTTAGGAAGGTACTTAAGTGCTTGAATTGGTGTGGCATGGGAAAGACAAAAAATTTTTGAATTAGATTTTTGTGTGAGCAAATTGCTCATAGCGCGCCTTCTCACGGGTTAAAATTACGAGAAATGCCCCTCTGGTGTGTAAACTGAACCCTAATTGTGTAACACACTATTACTCTCAATTTGAATAATTTTGAAGCATATTGCTAAACCATTGCTCCATATGTTCGAAAAATGTTTCTGCTTAACAACGTAAATAACGCAATGAATGTTGCTGAACTGTCAAAATGAAACCCATTGCTACTGATAGTGTGTTACGCAATTAGCCTGCTGACGAGAAGCAAAGTCCAAAACGTGACACGAACTTTGCTAATAACATTCTCAATTTCTCATATTCTGCTAGCGTTATCCGTTCAACGCATCACTTATTCCGGCCGGCGTGTTCATAGACGCGTATTTTTTATAATCGCATCTTTTTTTGTGAGTTGAGGAAAATGTTTGTGTCTATGCTATTTTCGGTACTAAGTACTTTAGACGCTGACCGGTGACCGGACTGTGTGCTAAAGTTCATGGTAATATTTGGAAGTTGAATGAATATGGTGCTTAGGAAGTAATTAAGAAAAACATTGATGACCATCATTGGCGTAGCTAGGGATTCTGTATAGGGGGGGGGGGGGGGCGTAGACGTCCATCTGAACCAACTACAGTTATCTAATGAGAGATCATAAATGATTCCTCGAGAAAAATGCAATACGTCATCATCTGCCAATAAAAATAAAATAAAACTGGGATCGGCGTATAACCGGATGCAGCTGAATACCAGTATTTTACATGGAGCGACTGCCTATTTGACCTCCACAACCCAGTTACTGGGTATAATACGATACCCCTTGGTAAGACTGGTTGTCAGATTTTCGGGCTTCTGACGACCCGTAACGACTGTCAAAAATCCACGAATGACAGCCGGGACCAACGGCTTAGCGTGCTTTCCGAGGCACGAGAAAAATGCAATACCTACGCGGTCAAAATGTATGGCAGAGCTATTTTGTTTTTATAACAGACGAAAAATTTCATCGCAGTGGTTTTCAGAATCATGCACTGAATCCGTGGTAGCAGGTTGCGCGGCGATTTCCCTGCGAGCCTGAAATGAAAACAAAGAAACGGAGGACATTTTAGCTGTATTATATTAAAAATAAAAATTAAACTAAGATGATTTGCGATAGTAAGCAGGCCGTATAATTTCAAAACCTATGCCTGCTTAATAATAACGTTTCACAAAAAAGTACAGACGCCAGCACATCAAGCTACTACAATCTGTCAGATTTCTTTAATAGATTTGCAACTTTATCGCTAAAGCATAAGGTTCAAAGTTGATTGGGAAAATCTGACAGTTTCGGGTAGCTTGATGTGCTGGCGTCTGTACATCATCATAATCAGACCACCAAAGAGATAGGCCTAAGCTAATAAAATCACCAGACATCACGAGATTCCGTTAAAAATCAAGTTTTTCATCGTTAAAACACACAAGCTCACATCTATCCGTTATTTCTCATGTTGACAGTGACAATATTATTGTCATCGAAAGTCCGCCATGTTTGTTCTGAGATTTCGCGCCAACTGAAGAAGTTTACCTTGTCTATGGTCTTTTTATTTGTTTGAACATCTGTCTTTTTTTAGTGTTTTGAATTGTCAGATTTGTGGTTTTATCGAATTAATAATATTTCTTGTAATTATCATACAATTCTAGGGAAAAAAAAATTAAAATTTTTAAATGCTTACCTAACGTGGTATACTTATTTTATTCTAGGTACAGACGCCAGCACATTAAGCTACTCGAAACTGTCAAATTATCCCAGTCAACTTTGAACCTCACGTTTCAGCGATAAAGTTGAAAATCTATCAAAGAAATTTGACAGATTGTAGTAGCTTGATGTGCTGGCGTCTGTACATCTTCTTCACATATAATTATATCACTAATGTATAAGTAACAAAATATTGAATGACATTGTAACAGTTTCAATGCTCAGCACCCGGCTCCCGGGTAGAAAGATAATTCGTTCGCGTGCCCAGAACTCGCCTCCCGCGCCCTACATATAGGATGACTGGTAATTAGTGACCGATACTTAAACACATGATTCTACTCATGACAACAAACAACTTTTACTATGGGACCAAAACTGAAATCGCGAAAAATAAATCAGCTGTTCCCTACATTTTGGCGACTCGTACGAACATAAATGTAGGGAACAGCTGATTTTTTTTCGCGATTTCGGATTTGGTCCGATAGTGAAAGTTGTTTGTTGTCATGAGTAGAATCATGTGTCACTAATTACCAGTCACCCTATATAAATAGATATATGTGGCATGTGACCATACCCAGCACCCGCCTACCGGGCGCAAATCGTGTTACTAGGGTTGCCAAAAATAGGCAAAAAGTAAGCAAGTAATCTATTTACGTGGCAGTGAAAGTGTTAAAAGAGTAACTATATTTTCTTGCTCATTCTTCGTCACACGAAACTACTTGAATCAATTCCATTTTCTGGTAAATTTTGACGTTCAAAATTGCCTTTTATGTGGCATAATCATACTATAATGTTCCCACTTCTGGGGCACAGCCTATAACATTCCCACTTTTGGGGCACAGGTCTCCTCGCTTCGAGAGGAAGCGGGCTGTAATCCACCACGCGGGCCCAGTGCGGGTTGGTAGATGTCACATGTTTTCGAATTTTTGGTTCTAGCAAACGCTGGTTTCCTCACGATGTTTTCTTTCACCGTTTTGAGACCGTTTTATGTGCCTAAGAATTGAAATAAATGAAATGCCAAACCGTGCGAAGCCAAAAGAAAAAAAAAGAAAAAAAAAAAAAAAAATGAAATGCCTTTGACTTTACTTCTGTCAAAAACTAAATGTTTATAAACAGATCAAAGTAAGAATAATTTATTAAGTAAATGAACATTGAGAAATTCATTTAAAGTCAAATAACTTAAGCATCCGCTAATTTACATTCATACTTACATATTATTTCTTATAAGGCTTTTTTGTCTCATAATATTTCTTAAATCTGCTTTCTATTCAGTCTAATATCATTACCGTTACTTTCAATAATATAACTACAAATTAGAGCGGAGAAGATATATGAACTACAAAAAAAACACTAAAGCATGGTTTCAGAAAAAAAGGCTGTAAAAAATATGAAAGTTGATATTTTATATATGAGATGTCGAAAGTAGGTAGGTTATGTTATGCTTGACCTTAATCAATAAATGATTTAATCTACCATACTTGTGCCAAAATAGCTACAGAGCAGGCTTAAAAAAATTACAAGATTTTCTCTATTATTTGTGTTTTCAATTACCCTCAGTGTGTTCTTCAATGACAATATGTAATAGCTTAATTTAAAACATATAACAACATGGCAATTTAAAAACCATTATTGTTAACACTTGGCATGCGGGCAACGTATTTTTACGTTTTTTGCAGTCTGTCACTAGAGCGCGGGTCACGTAAAAATACGTATTTAGTAGATTTGTGGCCCGCTGCACGCGTAATTCGGCGGCGAAGTATGCCCGCATGCCAAATGTTAATAACGCCATCTGTCTTCATAAAAGAAATTTTTTGTTTTTTTTTGACTGACTGACTGGCGGCGAGTAGCAAAACTATTTCATCACATAACTTTTTAGCGGTAGCGTTGCTCTATTTTTTTTCTATATGCTTAGTAAAAACATAATTTATATAAATTACATTTTTTTGTACGGAAATCGATCGTGCCATAATATGATTAATTATTTTCAACTTTCAAGTAGGTTTTTTTTTGTCTAAATTCTTTGCATAATCTCATAAGTAGGCGACAGACATCAGGTTCAGTTATAAGTACAAATTATATTGCGTTTAACGTTAGAATCTGTGGAAATAAACTGTTATGCCGAGCACTCAAATGTGTTTAGGTACTTGATCTCTACAACGTGTAACGTTAAATGCGCAAAACCTGAAAATAGTTTGATCAGAATAACGGGCAGAATTAATTGAACCACTTTTTAATATAGGTCATATTTTAAAAAAAATCTTCATTAACAACGTTGCCGTGTCTATTTATTAATAGGTCAAGCAAGCCAATATCAGCGCGGCGCAGCGGCCCGGTGACGACTCCTCTCTCGATAAAGCGTCGTCGCAGTCGCAAGAAACGATCAGAATGGCCAGTAAAACTAAAACACCAAATAGAACCTTTGCAATTTTTTTCAATGACTTATTTTCTCTCTGAAATAGGTCAATTGAATTAATAATCAGTTGGGGTGTCTGAGGTTTTGCGCATTTAACGTTACACGTTGTATGCTCGTACTACTAATAAAGCTGAAGTGTTTGTTTGTTTGAACGCGATAATCTGTGAAAATACCAGTCGGATTTGAATTTTGCATTTGATAGGTCAATTCTCGAGGAAGACTATTAACATTACGCTAGGACGCTTAGGAGCCGAGCATAAAGAATACAAGTAAGAAAGTGCAAAAAAAGAAGTAATAGCAAGCGATGCCATACGACGGGGTGGGTCGAGAAACAAGAAAATTTACGCGGTCGAATTCGCGAGCTAGTATTACGAAACCAGTGCGTCACCGCGCCGGCAGGACCAAACATGCTGCTGAGTCCAGCAATCCCGACGACGCTTCTGTACGTGCCCAGACTGCACCACTATCGTCCAAACTAATATTTATCTTGTGTCCTTTTCTTAATGAAATAGAAAGAAAAAGATGCACTGAACTTAAATTTAGTTTAATTTGTGAACAAGGGAATCCGCGCCAATATGTACAGACGCCAGCACATCACGCTACTACAATCTGTCAGAGTTCTTTAATAGATTTTCAACTTTATCACTAAAGCATAAGGTTCAAAGTTGATTGGGAAAATCATGACAGTTTCGGGTAGCTTGATGTGCTGGCGTCTGTACATTTAAATTAAAGGTTTAGACATCAGAAATCTCCAGATTGCTTTGACAGGACTTAACTAATATTAATATTCTGTCCTTTTCTTAATGAAATAGAAAGAAAAAGATGCACTGAACTCAAATTTAGTTTCGTTTGTGAACAAGGGATTCGGCGCCATTGTTAAACTACTTTTTAAGATTGCTAATAAAAACTGAAATTGAACTTACAAAATATTGTATTTCGAGGGGCTTGTGGCTAAGTAATAACAGCCGCATGGGTCGATTGATCAGGTTAAGCTACGCTTGCCGCGGTTGGTCCGTGGATGGGTGACCATCTTCACATACCAAGACCCCTCCGTGCCTCGGAAAGCACGTTAAGCCGTTGGTCCCGGCTGTCATTCGTGGATCTTTGACAGTCGTTACGGGTCGTCAGTAGCCCGAAAGTCTGACAACCAGTCTTACCAAGGAGTATCGTATTACCTAGATACTGGGTTGTGGAGGTCAGATAGGCAGTCGCTCCACGTAAAATACTGGTATTCAGCTGCATCCGGTTAGACTGGAAGCCGACCCCAACATAGTTGGGAAAAGGCTAGGCAGATGACGATGATGAAAATATTGTATTTCAACTTCATCTCAGTGTAATCTAACGTTACCACTATTTTGTCCACAGTCGTTAATGCGGTCTATGTCAGTGGAGCAACGCTGGCAGGACCTTGCATCTCTGCTGACAATCCCGCCCCCGCCGCCCCCGGACCAGTACCAGCACTACCATCATCATCATCATCACCAGCACCCGCATCCGCATCCGCATAATATATCGTGAGTATTTCTGTCTAATCTGTTTAATCCTTTACCGCATAGGAAACCATATAATATGGTTTGACATGTTTACAGTTTATTTTACTTTGAAAAAATAAAAAACTAGCGTATAAATCCTAAAGGGGCTTGTTTTTCATAACATTAGCAATAATAAAACACAACTATTTTGTCTATCATCACATACCACTTGGAAAAAAAAAAAAAAAAAAACACTAAAATTAATTCTGAAGCTTTAATAAAGACATTACCATGAGAAAAAAAAAATTGTCACTTATTTAATATATCATGCAGTAAAGGGTTAAATAATTAATACATACAGTAAAACGGGGTGAATAGGAAATGCAGGGGTGAATCGGGACGAAACTTTAAAATGGACTTTTACATTTAAATAATATACAACGTGTAACGTTAAATGCGCAAAACCTGAAAATAGTTTGATCAGAATAACGAGCAGAATTAATTGAACCACTTTTTAATATAGGTCACATTTTTCAAAAACTCTTCATTAAAAACGTTGCCGTGTCTATTTATTAATAGGTCAAGCAAGCCAATATCAGCGCGGCGCAGCGGCCCGGTGACGACTTGGACACCCTGGTTTTATATCTTGCGAGATATTTTTGAGACGTTGTACAATTTCTTAAATTTTCCTTCATGCTTTAAACAGGCTTAGGACTGTCAACGTTGATTATGTTGGCGTATTTAATAGCAAAGCGAGCGAGCGGAGCCAGGCGATTCGCCGCGAGGCGCGATCGGAAATAATCGGAATCTCCGCTATCATCAATCGCCGCGATCAGTCGCCTCGCTATTACGCGACCCTATTATTTGACTAATACCTGATAACCTATTATTCTACAAGGTGTAACTTAAATAACGCACTACCTCTTAAGGGGTCATTGTACTCATCATTATGAACAACTTTTACTATGAGACCAACCCTGAAATCGCGAAAAAAAAATCAGCTGTTCCCTACATTTTGACGAGTTATGCGAACATAAATGTAGGGAACAGCTGATTTTTTCTTCGCGACTTCAGGTTTGGTCCCATAGTAAAAGTTGTTCATAATGATGAGTACAATGACCCCTTAAGAGGTTGTGCGTTATTTAATTTACACCTTGTATATTCGCATATCCTAATATGAATATACGTGGCTTGTATTATGATACCTGTACCTATTACGAATATATTAGTCACACCTCTACGGTGTAAGTGCTATTCTTGATCAGGAGCTCTTGCGGGGTAATTGCGTATCACAATATCAGTAGCAACGAAAAGTATAAACAAGCAATCAAATCTTCCCTCTTTATAATATTAGTGTAGATACACAATAAAGAAAGAAAGTCGAGCAAATTGTTATAAACCTCTGGGCTAGCTTTAGCGTAGTGTGCGCATGGGCGACTTTTTGATGCGACGATTTTTTTTTATCCCGCACTGGATTTTCAACTCTCGGTGTTGGACCGAGCATTGAGAATCCCACAGCGTGCATCCCGGTGAGCCAAAAAATACACTGTTGATCTGAAAGGTCATCCATTCTGGGGGCGCCGGCCACTTAGCCGATATAATTTTCTCGACTTAGGGTTGATTTTTCCAACGCCTGATATCTTTATTGGAGGAATAATTTTGAATGTTTGAGAGTTCTTCTACAACGTGTAACGTTAAATGCGCAAAACCTCAGACACCCCAACTGATTTTTAATTCAATTGACCTATTTCACAGAGAAAATAAGTCATTAAAAAAATTGTAAAGGTTTTATGTGCTGTTTTAGTTTTACTGGCCATTCTGATCGTTTCTTGCGTCTGCGACGACGCTTTATCGAGGGAGGAGTCGTTACCGGGCCGCTGCGCCGCGCTGACATTGGCTTGCTTGAACTATTAATAAATAGACACGGCAACGTTTTTAATGAAGATTTTTTGAAAAATATGACCTATATTAAAAAGTGATTCAATTAATTCTGCTCGTTATTCTGATCATACTATTTTCAGGTTTGTCGCATTTAACGTTACACGTTGTATACAAAAACTGTCAGACTTCAATTTTATTCCACGAATAAAAATTATAGTTCGATTGAAAAATCAGCCCTTGATGGAAAAAAAAATTAAGACATTAAATAAACATAATACAAAATCAAAAGCATAGTTTTTCATTAAAAACAAAAATACAGCCAAAGAACGTCGGCATAGCATGGCATAGCGGTCAAAGAGCATCCATACTTTACTATACCGTAACTTGGGGTGATTTTGCGCCTGCCAGGAATACTTTGCTCCAAATCCGAAAAACTTTGAAAGCATAATAAAAAATAAAAAAAATGCGTTTATGGTTTTATTTATTTCTGAACGCAATCAAAAGAAGTAACTGGCCTGTCAAAAAAATTGACAGGCCGCAATTGCCAGTATCACAAGAGCACGTTTTTATAATGTAAAAGAGCTTAATGATTATGCAGTGAAGGTTTGCGCCATAAACTATGTGGGGTATAATTTCCCCAGTATTCATTGTATAAGAGTTAAGGCTGATTTTATAAAGTGGCGCAAAATGTCCCCTCCAAAGGGAATACTTTGCGCCAAATTTCATTAAAAAAAAAATAATGTACCTGAATATGTGCCACTGTTGATTAGTTAATAAAAGCAGTCTAAAATATATAATCTTTCAATTAATAAGAGTCCTTTAATCTATATAGATGTACAAAACTTTTTATTTAACATTTGTTATCTTCCCAATTTCCAGAGCCCACGGCGCTGCGGGTGGCTACGGTCCGAACTACCACGCTCCTCTACCACCCGTCCCCGAGAAGCACCCTGAAGCTTACGGTGAGTTACATGATCAATCCAAACTGCAACACTTGTTTGGCAAGCCAGAGAAGTAATGGTGGCGCCACTGTCGTTTAAATTAATACGACACACTGAAGAGGATGCGCTAAAGTAGCCTTCGAAATTGAATGGGGTTTGAAAATCCGTGGCCTAACATACCTGTCCGCCATTTTGTTTGCTTCTCAAAATGGCGGCCATGCATTGAAATAATCAATCTATGTTTAAAGTAATTGAACATCTATGCAACAAGATGTAAGCCCGTTCTTTCCCGGCCACCGTAGGCGCGGGCTTGCGGACGGCGAGCAATGGGCAGCTCGCCGTCCTGTAAGGACCAGGCCCGGGTCGACGGCGCGTTGTGTTCCACGCGCGCCTCAAAGAGATGTCAGCAGTAACTGACGGGGTCCGCTGGGGCCGATGTTTGCCAGGGTCGCGGGTTGTTCGAAAGAGTTACCGTGGCCATTGGCACAGGCAACTGACGGAACACGGGTGGGTTTTAGTCGGTAAAAGTCTGACACGCCCTCCCGCTCCGCCCAGAGCGGGAGAAGTTATTTGATAATATACCAGCCAAAAAAAAAATGCCCGCTCTTGCCCGTTCTTCTCCACAGGTACTACGCTTTGGAATGGGCAACTAGCTTCATCTATCTAACTGACCGACACCTTGACAATTCAAAAGTGCTAAACTTATAATATTAACTAGCTGGGGTACCCGGCTTCGCTCAGGGAGTTGATATGAGATTCCAGAATATTTTGGAGTGCTCTCGAATACTCTCGAATGTCTCCGAACATTCCACAACATTCCAGAATGTTTTGGAATACTCTCGAATGTTCTGGACTGTTCTAGAAATTTCCAGAGGGTGAAAATTCCAGCCCTTATATCTTTAAAAGCATTCAGGAAAAACCGGCAACCTTCTTCATGGACAGGAGATAGAGGGTTACCACACCATATAACTCCCTTGATCGTACCGGGACTCATTTCTGAGTTTTAGCGGCACGCACATTGTACACTTTCTTTTATAATATACAGGGTGAAATTGAAAACATGCGACAAATCGAAATGGGAGATTGTACTCATCATTATGAACAACTTTTACCATGAGACCAAACCTGAAATTGCGAAAAAAAAATCAGCTGTTCCCTACATTTTGACGATTTATGCGAACATAAATCTAGGGAACAGCTGATTTTTTTTTTCGCGATTTCAGGTTTTATCTCATAGTAAAAGTTGTTCACAATGATGAGTACAATCTCTCATTTCGATTTGTCGCATGTTTTTAATTTCAACCTGTATATTGATTATGGTATTTTCTCACCAGGCGGCGCGGCCGCTCCACTAGATGGTGCGTACAAGGTGGAAGCCGCGCAGCATCCTCAACAACATGATTCACTTTACTATCAGGTACATTTTTCTTATTTGAAATACATTATCACTACAATCTACATGAATACATTAATCTTCATTATTTCATTTTATTTTTTGTTTTAATTGTTTAGTAGAAATACCTGTCGTTTATTTTTATGATGGTACTAAGTGGGCCTGGTGACCTGTAATACACAGGTTTTTTTCTAAAAGCTACTTCAGGCATGCTTCAGGCACCAGCTCTCACATTGTGAACTTATACAACGTGTAACGTTAAATGCGCAAAACCTCAGACACCCCAACTGATTTTTAATTCAATTGACCTATTTCAGAGAGAAAATGTCATAAAAAAAATTGTAAAGGTTTTATGTGCTGTTTTAGTTTTACTGGCCATTCTGATCGTTTCTTGCGTCTGCGACGACGCTTTATCGAGGGAGGGGTCGTCACCAGGCCGCTGCGCCGTGCTGACATTGGCTTGCTTGACCTATTAATAAATAGACACGGCAACGTTTTTAATGAAGATTTTTTGAATAATGTGACCCTTATTAAAAAGTTGTTCAATTAATTCGGCTCGTTATTCTGATCAAACTATTTTCAGGTTTTCCGCATTTAACGTTACACGTTCAAAACTGTTAAGTGCTACAAACCATTCAGAGAGAAAATAAATAAAATTATATTATTATTATTACATTCGCACTTGTGGCGCCATATCCATCGCCATATGCGAACTACGCATCACATTGATGTCACGCAAATTCCTGCATCGTGCAAGCAGAGTTCGCCGACAGAGTAGCTGTAAGAACAGCTGCGGCAAGGCTCCTTCGGAGCCTACCGAAAAACTGCGTGCTGCGAAGCCGAATACCCCGGTGTATATTTCCCGTCTCCACTACACCACCGACGCGAATGACATCGTGAAGTACGTACACCAAACGTTGAAGTACGCGCCGAGAGTGCAGCGGCTGGAGTCGCATCGCAACGTAAACTTTAAGGCGTTTGTGTTGCGCATACCAACTTGCTGCCTGCATCAGGTGATGGAAGAAAACTTTTGGCCACAGGATGTCGTATTCCGCCGTTTTCGCGGATAAGTGCCACCGGAGCGCAAAAAGACTTAGTGCAACTAAGTGTTACTAACATAGTTTTTAAGATTTATTTACTAACACAATTATTATATTGTTATATGTATATTTAAGTTAAGGTCTCTTAAGGGATCAACACGGGGGGTTGGGGGTCTTTTAAGGGATCTTTGGATCTGTATCTATGGATCTTTGTGACCTGAAAATAAATGGTTTTATAATATATTATTATTATACAACATTATTTTAGTATATGGCCAACCCGAAACACGTTTCTAGTATTTTTATGTAAAGAATCTATGTACAAAATTTCTAAACTGTATCATGAAAAATCACGAAGTTATAAGCTTGTTATGGTACCTGATTGTCCGTACAAAAAGATGGTTACCACTTAACACGTTGCCTGTCCAGAGTATTTTGGATAAGGTTGTCGTGACGTCCAATTTTTTTTGCGGCCAAACCGTTTCATTTTATGTACTTACGAAGCATATACAAATTATTTTCAATAAAATTTCTGAATTTACTGAATTTCAGCATTGCAATATTTTTAATGCACGGACGTGACAGCTAGAATACCGTGCATTACAAATAAAGCACGGACGTCACAGCAGCAGCCAAAAATGCATTATATATAATGCACGGACAGGCAACGTGTTAACACGCGCCGCCGGCCGACCGACTGTGACCTGTGTTGTTCGCATACTATTGCGGATATATACTTAGCCTCGCTCGGTGTCCAACTTTTTACCATTTTTAAAAATTTTTGGGACAAAATATAACATGGTGTAAAAACTATTGGAATCGATTTAGTTACTTATTCTGAACAAACTATATTCAGGTTTGCAGTATACTAAAAATAATGTTATATATAGGGTGACTGGTAATTAGTGACCGATACTTAAACACATGATTCTACTCATCATTACAAACAACTTTTACTATCGGACCAAATCCGAAATCGCAAAAAAAATCAACTGTTCCCTACATTTATGTTCGTACGAGTCGTCAAAATGTAGGGAACAGCTGATTTTTTTTTCGTCATTTCACTTTTTGTCCCATTATAAAACTTGTTTGTTGTCATGAGTAGAATCATGTGTTTAAGTATCGGTCACTAATTACCAGTCACCCTACATACAACTGCCCGACATGAATCATCGTGCATTTGCCCCACAATACCGTCTGGTTGGAGGATCCTTCCTTTTCTATGGAGGGTGAGCCAACTTTACACCCTGTTCGTCACACCTCTATACATCCTGGACACAAACCCGCCACACTAATATTCTCGGAGCAGTCCCTTTTTTGCTGTAAGGAAACAAAAATTCTGTCTTATTATTCTAAATTGGAGTTATCTTCAACTCCTTCAAGGAGAGGCCCGTGACTAAATAATAACAGCCGCACAGGTCGATCGGTCAGGTTAAGCTACGCTTGCCGCGGTTGGTCTGTGGATGGGTGACCATCTTTTCATAGCGAGAGAATGACAGCTGGGGCCAACGGCTTAACGTGCTTTCCCAGGCACGGAGGGGTCTTGGTATGTAAAGGTGGTCACCCATCCACGGACCAACCGTGGCAAGCGTAGCTTAACGTGATCGATCGACCCGTGCGGCTGTTATTACTTAGCCACAAGCCCATATTTATCCGAGAATCAATACAATAATAAAAATAACGCCACGAATGTTTTCTTTTACACCAGAATGCTTCAGCGGAGATGGCGGCTGGACCGACCAATCAGGACGGGTTTCTGCAATCGATCCTGAACGACGAGGATCTGCAGCTCATGGACATGGCTATGAACGAGGGTAAGTCACATATAAACCCATTTAAAAATCTATTTACTATCTTCGTTAAACAAACAAACAAAATACAGGGTTATTTTTCAAAGACCAGCCAAATCTAAGGATGTGGTACAGACCATCAAACTGAACAACTTTCTTCATTGGACTAATATCGTATTCGCGAAAAATTTATCAACTGTCCCATAAAGAACTTCAATACCTACTCGACCTAAACGTATGGGACGGCTGAATTTTTAAATTCAAATCTTTCCTCTTTATAATATTAGTGTAGATGAATTTCAAAATGGACGACGACTATATTACCTACTCTTTGTCATGTAAAATTTACTTTTAAAGGAGTTCGCCCATTTTGTTCGGCGAATTGGGATAAATAATAAAAAGTCGGCGGTCAGAAATGAATTACATTTAATTTTTATTTGAACGGTCGCAGTAGTAGAAACATTTATTTGTATGGCGACAACGCTGTAATGAATTTGAAAACAAAGATATATGTATGTACTCTCTTATCTTATCTTTCGATCCGCTATATAATATATCTCCGAATCTAAATTGTTCTCGACTGTGACGCCTTAGTGAAAAATAATGAGTTATATGTGTACTTTACAAGTATGAAATTATTATAGATAGCTGTTAAAAAAAATGTCCTTTACTTATTTATTTATTTTATTATTTATGTACAC
Organism: Eremobia ochroleuca; assembly: GCA_949629135.1. NCBI lineage: Eukaryota > Metazoa > Arthropoda > Insecta > Lepidoptera > Noctuidae > Eremobia > Eremobia ochroleuca. Next base: position 7,454,265 of record OX451414.1, read on the forward strand.
ACAGTATACAGGTTGAAATTTAAAACATGAGACAAATCGAAATGAGAGATTGTACTCATCATTGTGAACAACTTTTACTATGAGATAAAACCTGAAATCGCGAAAAAAAATCAGCTGTTCCCTACATTTATGTTCGCATAACTCGTCAAAATGTAGGGAACAGCTGATTTTTTTTTCGCAATTTCTGGTTTGGTCCCATGGTAAAAGTTGTTCATAATGATGAGTACAATCTCCCATTTCGATTTGTCGCATGTTTTCAATTTCACCCTGTATATATGGATATGACATAATTATAATTTGAGTACAAAGGTACTGCTATATTTCTTAAGAAATTTATTTTTAATTTTCTCCAGCAGACCTGCGATAGGAGAAATAAAAAAGAAACGTAGACAACATGAAGAGAAAGAATATTTATTTAATCTCAGAGATACTGGTAGTCTGTCTATAAAATGATAATAATCTCTATTTACTTTATTAATTAAAAAAAACCGTGTAGCGTGATACGTTTTTAAATCATAAAAAAAAAAACATTTTTATAAAACGCTGGGTCTCGTGGGTCTAATGGTCGCAGGTTCTACTGCTAAGCTTGAGGCCCTGGTTTCGATTTCTAGGGCAGGCAAAGCGTTACTGAGTTTTCCCATAAGGAATTTCTTAGTAGCAGTCCGGTGTCTGGATTCGTGCCCGGTTGATGGAAATAGAGTCGCCCCCCATTTTTTGTTTTTTTGTTTTTGGTCGGAAATTATCAAATAACTTCTCCCGCTCTGTTCGGAGCGGAATGGCATGTCAGACTTTTACTAACTAAAACCCACCCGTGTTCCGTCAGTTGCCCCGTGCCAAGGGCCACGGTAACTCTTTCGAACAACCCGCGACCCTGGCAGGCATCGGCCATAGCGGACCCCGTCAGTTACTGCTGACATCTCTTTGAGGCGCGCGTGGAACACAACGCGTTGTCGACCCGGGCCTGGTCCTTACCGGATGGCAAACTGCCCATTGCTCGCCGTCCGCAAGCCCGCGCCTAGGGTGGCCGGGAGTCGGCTCTTGACTCCCGACGCCCAGGGCGTCTCCTGCGGTGACTAGAGGCGTGAGGGCGCAAAGATTGCCTCTCCCTCACGCGTTCCGCCTCCTCCTTATACAACGTGTAACGTTAAATGCGCAAAACCTCAGACACCCCAACTGATTTTTAATTCAATTGACCTATTCCAGAGAGATAATAAGTCATAAAAAAAAATTGTATAGGTTTTATGTGCTGTTTTAGTTTTACTGGCCATTCTGATCGTTTCTTCCGTCTGCGACGACGCTTTATCGAGGGAGGAGTCGTCACCGGGCCGCTGCGCCGCGCTGATATTGGCTTGCTTGACCTATTAATAAATAGACACGGCAACGTTTTTAATGAAGTTTTTTTGAAAAATGTGACCTATATTAAAACGCGAATCAATTAATTCTGCTCGTTATTCTGATCAAACTATTTTCAGGTTTTGCGCATTTAACGTTACACGTTGTATTGTATTCATTGCCTATATTTTGTCCCACTGTTGGGCAAATGCTTCCCCTTTTTCCTTCCAAACCGTTTAGTTTTGAGCGATCTCTGGCCATGTTGGCCCTGCAAATCTCGTCAGATCGTCATACCACCTTCGTCGTGGTTTACCTCGACGGGCGATGTCCTCCTTCAGATGTCCAGTGATTGATGATCCTTTGCCCATCTCTCCGGGTGCATTCACGCGACGTGTCCACCCCCTCCCACTTCAGCCTGGCTGTTTATGTTGGATGTAATTCATCATCTGCCTAGCCTTTTCCCAACTATCTTGGGGTCGGCTTCCAGTCTGACCGGATGCAGCTGAATACCAGTATTTTACATGAATCGACTGCCTATCTGACCTCCACAATCCAGTTACTGGGTAATACGATACCCCTTGGTAAGACTGGTTGTCAGACTTTCGGGCTACTGACGACCCGTAACGACTGTCAAAGATCCACGAATCACAGCCGGGACCAACGGCTTAACGTGCTTTTCGAGGCACGGAGGGGTCTTGGTATGTGAACATGGTCACCCATCCACAGACCAACCGCGGCAAGCGTAGCTTATCCTGATCGATCGACCTATGAGACTATTATTATTTAGCCACGGGCCCCTTTACTTAACTTTGATGATCGTTTATAAATAAACCCAGTATTCATATGTATGAAAATTACAGGTGTCAAGAACGCATTCTCTCGTCAGCCGCACAGAAAAGACACAAAAGATCTTGTTGGGTTAGTTCGGGAAAATATTTCTAACTTCATGAAGATTATCTTTAAACCAAAACAGCTGTTAAAACGGAAATTCAAATATGGCACTATAATAAATGAAACATAATCGTCTCTTATCAATAACCTGACCAAGATGACGTAACTAATTCTAAAAAAAAACCGGTTAGTCACATCCACAGCGCCGTCGGTAGTACTTACACGATAATGGCCGAAGACATACGAATTGTCATTCTAAATTCAAACCTTATTTACTTTGTAAATAAGATAGCAGTGTTGATTTTCCGAGAGTTTATTAGGACTTACATTTGAAAGATGTATCATTTATCATTTGTAGTGGCTGTGCAGTGCTTTCCTTTGCTTTGTGCGTAAAATTCAAAAAGTTTAAACGTCAGTGGAATATTTTTTTTTCTGCGTGCAAAAGAGGTTCGATTAAATCGTGCTGAAGATAAAAAAGTAGATTTATCAGGGTCTTTCTTTAAACGTTCGATTTGATAAGAAATAATTATAAGGAAGATTATAATTAATTCGGCGAAGAATTTCATGAAAGGCTGTTGAAGCAGAATGTGTGTATTTGAAAAGCATTGACGCAAGTTATAAAACAAACATGGAAATCTATTCGTATGTGTACAGACTATTTGTAATGAAGTTCAACATTGTTAAGTGAGCCAGTGAAAAATTAAACCCAAAATAAAAATTCGCGTGTCCAGAAAGAACTTATTTTTAAAACTCCTTAAAAAAAGGAACTGTGATTTTGAAAACTTAAAAAAAAACCGTGTTGTGACCTTTTGTAAGTTTACGCGCCATATTTTGACTTTGACAGTTCGTGTTTTTTTTACTTTTTTTGTTTGTAAAGGAGTACTCATGCCATTCTTCCGCAAAAGTGGAGTCAAGAGTAGAAAGGTGCACAGGGAATGTAGTTTATGCATGTGTCGATACTGCATGGCCTTACGGAGACAGAGAACCACCTGCGATTCTTTGATAAAAGTGTCAACGTCAGTTCTTAAAAGATATAACTTTTGTTTATACTCATTCAAATATAGACTGTTTTTCGATCCTTGAAAGTTATCTAATATTAGCTTTAGATAAAACACAATGGTGGCTTGTTTGTATTAAGATCAAGAGAGCTTAGTATTTACATATTTCTTACGCGCACGCGTCACGGGAAATTCCGTCAGCGTAATGGAAATGGCGACTAAAATTATTTAACGATTACGCTGAAATATTAACGAAGATATAAGAAGAAATATACGACGCTATATTTTTTATATATAACGAGATATAAATAATAAAGATTGGAAAGATTTTTGACGATTCAACATGGATTTGACAGTTGTGAACTTTCCATATGCGCAGCCATTCTTTGCGATGGCGCCATATTTGCGGAGCCCACTGTATTATCCAGATCCGGTGGAATATCTAAATAGATATTACAAATACTATGACGGTAAGGATTCCTCTAGCTACTATTTTTAAGATTTTTAAAATTAATTACTAGGTATAGCTCGGAGACATGAATTTTAGCACTATATAAGCAAAAGGTCTGAAGGATTTCATCATTCACCAAGTCTTTTACCTGCCTAGGTTTTGACCGTCCAATATAAGTAGATGCTGCTTGCTGAATATCAATATTTTACATGGAAAGACTGCCAACTAACTTCCAACAGTACAACTACTAAGCAATACCAAAAAGCCAATTCTCGTAATTAAACGCTCGATATCTTGTCGTGTGGCGGCATCTACACCGCTACATGCGAAATACGTATCAAACTGACGTCACGCAAAATCCTGCATCGCGCAAACAGAGTTTACCGCACAGTTAGCGTTCGAGGGGCGTTCAATGTATTCTCGGTATCAGGGTGATTCACTAACGATGTGGGTAATTTGACTAATTTAAGGGTATAAAGGTAAAATTTCATATAGTTGTAATCATTCGTTTGCTAGTTGTCCTTAGTCAATAACAACAGCAGGCTAATTGCGTAACACACGGTTTCATTTTGAGTGAGTTCAACAACATTCATTGCGTTATACAACGTGTAACGCTAAATGCGCAAAACCTGAAAATAGTTTGATCAGAATAACGTGCAAAATTAATTGAACCACTTTTTAATATAGGTCACATTTTTCAAAAAATCTTCATTAAAAACGTTGCCGTGTCTATTTATTAATAGGTCAAGCAAGCCAATGTCAGCGCGGCCCAGCGGCCCGGTGACGACTCCTCCCTCGATAAAGCGTCGTCGCAGACGCGAGAAGCGATCAGAATGGCCAGTAAAACTAAAACAGCACATAAAACCTTTAAAATTTTTTTAATGACTTATTTCCTCTCTGAAATAGGTCAATTGAATTAAAAATCAGTTGAGGTGTCTGAGGTTTTGCGCATTTAACGTTACACGTTGTATACGTTGTTGAGCAGACACATTTCTCGAAAACACGGAGTAATGGATTAGCAATATGCTTCAAAATGATTCAAATTGAGTGTAATAGTGTGTTCCGCAATTAGGGCGCTGGAATGCCTAACGTGACAATGTCGAAGAAAATCGAGCACCGCGCTGTTATTAAATTCCTTACTAAACAAGGAAAAATTCAAAAACTATTCACGAAGAGTTGGTGGCTGTTTACCAAGACTCTGCACCTTCGTTATCTACGGCTAAAAAGTGGTCAAGTGAATTTAAAAGGGGCAGAGGGAGTATTGAAGACGACGTTTACTCGGGCGGCTCGGTTACTGCCTCTACGGAAGAAAATGTGAAAAAATTGAGAAGCTTATACTGGAGGATGCCTGAATGAAGATCAAAATGATAGCAGTGATGACCCACCTCTCTGTTGGTTCCGTGCACACTTCATGACCTTCTTTATCTTTCAAAAGTCAGTGCAAGATTGGTGCTGCGAATGCTCAGTGCGCCTCAAAAGCAAATGAGAATCGAGTGCTGTAGAGAGTTTTAGAGCTCTGCGTTGAAGTTCTATCAAGTAAACAAGAGTTCGTGCAGTGGCACGAGGAGATTACTGCGCCCCCTAAGAAATTCAAAGTCGCTCCGTGTACCGGCAACATCATGACCACAGTGTTTTGGGACTCAAAGAGAATTTTGCTGATTGAGTACACGAAAAAGGTGAAACCATAAACGCAGCATCCTACGCATCCACTTTACGAAATTTACGAGAAGCAATTAAAGAAGAAATACTTCACGACAACGCCGCGGTCCACACGGCGAGTGTTTCCAAGGCTGCTGTGCGAGATTGCAGTTTTGAAGAAATTAACCACCCACCCTATAGCCCGGACTTAGCCCCGAGTGATTATTATCTGCCGCCATATTTTGTCTCTGCATCACCCTAAGGTTGACTGGTAGAAAATGCCTCTGGCATTAAGTCCGCCTTTGTACAGTACTTTTTTTTTACTTGTGCATAAAGTTTTAATAAATAAATGTGTTCCCTTGTTTGAAAAAAGACTTTCGCGGGAAACGATTTTCCAACGTTGAAGAGCTCAATGCGCATTTTTCAGAGAAAGAGGAAAGTAATTTTTTACAGGGTATTGAAAAGTTAATTTCGAGGTGTAATAAATGCATTGGGGTAATGGAGGATTACGTTGAAAAATAAAAATGATTTAAATTGAACTTACGTCTTTCATGCCGATACCGAGAATACATTGAACGCCCCTTGTATATACAATGTCCCGATATCAACCGTCGGGCAATATCCCACCAGCCACGACACCTGTCTTTTCGGAGGATCCTATCTTTTCTGTGGATGACTTGAACTTTGCACCCTGCAGGGTAATTGCGTAACACACTATCAGTAGCAATGGGTTTCATTTTGACAGTTCTACAACATTCATTGCGTTATTTACGTTGTTGAGTAGACATATTTTTCCAACATATGGAGCAATGGATTAGCAATAAGCTTCAAAATTATTAAAATTGAGAATTATACACACACAGTCGTACTCTCGTGTCAGCGACTGTCAAATTCAAGGATGTAGATGAAACAATTAGAAACTCAGATTCGTTTGCGAAAGCTTATTAAAATACGGGATTTATCCCTCAGTTTCTGAACGTATAATGATTGATTTACGACGTATAATGGTTGATTGGATTTTCAACTTTCGACAAATGCGTGCACTGATTGGACAGGTCCGCTCAATCTGTGTGGTTCTTTACTCAAAAGACCATTTCAGACACCAATCTACATGGTCTTCACATGATCTGACCAAGATTATGTCTGGACTTTAAAAGAGACTGTGACCTCTGAGTTTGGTTCGGCCTTTCTTCTCAGAGTAGTCAGATAGGAAACGCCGACTTCATCTAGTTTAAAAAAAAATGTGATTGACATGTAAAAGTGTTTGTACAAACCTACTTACAGAAAATAAATCATGTGCGTTGAAAATCCAGTGTGCGAAAAAAAAAATTGCCGCGGGAAACGCGTACGTGCATATCTGAGCTAAGTCTAAGGTCACACGTACTAAGGTTCAACGTCATCTGCTCAGATAATACAAAACAAACAATGTAATTTACCATAGATAACATAAAAAAAATACTTGTCACCGTGACGGGCATAGATTCTTTAGCTCATAGATAAGATGTTACCGTTGAACTTTAAAACGCCGACTTTTCCGTTTGTAACTAGTTATTTTTTTGTATACGTAAAATTACTGATTCTGTTTATGGTATTTTATTTCTTCTACACTAATATTATAAAGAGGGGGCCCGTGGCTAAATAATAACAGCCGCACAGGTCGATTGATCAGGTTAAGCTACGCTTGCCGCGGTTGGTCTGTGGATGGGTGACCATCTTTACATACCGAGACCCCTCCGTGCCTCGGAAAGCACTTTAAGCCGTTGGTCCTGGCTGTCATTCGTAGATCTTTGACAGTCGTTACGGGTAGTCAGAAGCCCGATAATCTGACAACCAGTCTTACCTAGGGGTATCGTATTACCCAGTAACTGGGTTGTGGAGGTCAGATAGGCAGTCGCTCCATGTAAAATACTGGTATTCAGCTGCATCCGGTTAGACTGGAAGCCGACCCCAACATAGTTGGGAAAAGGCTAGGCAGATGATGACACTAATAATATAAAAAGGAAAGATTTGATTGTTTGTTTGTATTGAATAGGCTCCGAAAATACTGGACCGATTTGAAAAATTGTTTTACCATTAGAATCCGACATTATTCCTGATGAACATAGGCTACTTTTTACCGCGGGAAAATTCTTCATTCCTACGAGAAAACAAGAAAAAAAAAATTACATATTATCAAAATTAATTTAATTTCAATCATTGGACAGCGTACGTATAGCACTTAAGGGTGTTGATCGTAGATCGCATTATTTACCACACCCCACGACTACGTAAATAAATAAAAAATTAACAATCATCACTGGCCGACAATTTTTTTACATAACTTTAGATACGAGATAAAAATTTTCTGATAAGATTGTAGTACTTCCATAGCTCAGGTCTCCGATATCGTCTTTTTTGGCGCATCAGCGTGAGTTGGGAATATTTTAAAATATTTTCGTTGCATACATTTTTGTTTCTGTTCCGAACTAATTGTTCCGTTTCTTGCTTGAAATATTTATACTAGTGACGTTCAAGTTTTTTTTTTAATTTTAAGTTTGTGTCGAATTTCAAAATGGTGGACATTTTTAAGGATTTAAGGGTGGGTGCGTACATTGAAATGTCATAAAAACATTCATTTGCAAATATTTTTTTTTTTCTTAAGTTCGTTCTTAGTTCGCATGTATCGTGTGTATGTAAGTTAAATGTCAAATTTTATATTTTTGACCCGACTGCGCGACAACAAAGACAGGCTTATGTTTTTTAGGGTTCCGTACCCAAAGGGTAAAAAGGAACTCTATTACTCCCGCTCCCCTGTCCGTCCGTCCGTCTGTCACCAGGCTGTATCTCATGAACCGTGATAGACAGTTGTAATTTTCACAGATGATGTATTTCTTTTGCCGCTATAACAACAAATACTAAAAAAAAATTGAATAAAATAAATATTTAAGGTGGCTCCCATACAATGGACATGATTGTTTTGCCGTTTTTATAGATAATGGTACGGAACCCTTCGTGCGCGAAACTGACTCGTTTTAAAGTTCGTTTTAACAGGTCTTAGTGCGCAAGTCCCGAAGTGTGTGTGTTTTTTTGTCAATTTCATATTGTGTGGTCCTGTTGAGCAAGCCTGTTGTTGTATTAATGCTATGCAATACTATTTTCTTCGTTTTGTGGTCGTTGAGCTGTATGCTCTTCGGTACAAATTCAATGCAATTATTTTTCATCGTCGTTTTCCTGTCTCTTCAAGCCGTTGGTTCCGGCTGTAATTCGTGGGTCTTTGACAGTCGTTACAGGTAGTCAGAAGCCCGAAAGTTTGACAACCAGTCTTACCAAGGGGTATCGTATTACTCCGTAACTGGGTTGTAGTCAGATGAGCGGTCGCTCCATATAAACTACTGGTATTCAGCTGCATCCGGTCAGACTGGATGCCGACCCCAACAAAGTTGGGAAAAGGATAAGCAGATTGATTGAATTCCAATTCAAATTCAAAATATTTTTATTGTGGGCATATGTTAGGTACAGCCTATCTATTCTGCAACCATCTCACCGTGAAAACAAAGGTGAAGTGAGCGTGAAGTGAGTCGCCAATAGTGTCAATCCCTAGCATCAGCATGACTCACAGCTCACTCTAAGCTCACTTCACCTTAGTTATCACGGTGAGATTGTTCCAGAATCGACCGGCTGTTATTATTATGCACAATCCATTCATCGTTTCTTGGGTCTTCCTCTACTCTTATAAATTCACATTCATAGTCAAAACTTTCTTCACAACATGTCAATTCTTATATCTGTATGTTACCTATTTATCAATACTTATTTATAGAATGTGTCCGGTCATAGACTAGCGATATTCTAGGTACTTCTATTTATTTATTCCTTTATTTCAGGCAACTAAGGCCCACAGAAAAACAATACATACTACTACTAACATAATAATACTTATAAACTAAATACATACAAAATGATCACAAAAACAATACTATAATAATAAAACTACTGCACACGAAGTGTCGGCGTCGTGTTTCGCTGACTGGTGTCATGTAGCCGGCCACGAAACCGGCGATACACAACACCCTTCGGCCAGAACTCTTACTTGATGAACTTCTCGACATGATGTGTGGGAACACGCACCACGAACGACGAACGACTTGATTTTTTTCTAAATGTATCTTTGTATTTTATTTTTTAAGTGAAAACTTCTTTAGCATCGTTGTGATTTGAAATTCAATGAAACGAAAAATCGGCAGTAAAATGAGATAAACACATACATCTATAGGATTTAACGTGCGAGAGAATGAGATAGAAAGCATTATACAGTGTTTCTTATATTTGTGATCTCCTCTTTGTGCGCTGTCCGTACCCTCTCCCATCTTCATGCATTCGGAAGTATTCGTAAGTCTTCGTAAATGGTCGGTACTGCTCTGGGTGGTTCAACCAGAAACCTAATACGCTGATAGTGGTAGTACGTGCTACGCACGACGCTTGGGTCCGAGCGTTGTACGTGTCTTAGTACGTGTGTGCGCGCCTGCGTATTACGAAGCTTGGGTAAAAGCATCATAACAACCGTGGTGTATTGTACACGTGTATCGTTTACATAAATATTTCTTCATTGAAGGTTTCACGTCTATCGCGTGTGAATTGCACACGTTTTTTTTTTTTTCTTTGAATAAACTTTTTCTTTATTTGTTACAGGCATGTACACGATGCGGATGCTGGACGGCGCCAGCGCACACCATGTGCCTCACCATAATCATTCTCATATGATGATCACAGGTATGTTTGATATTGTATTTTGAGGGGCCTGTGGCTAAATAATAACAGCCGCACAGGTCGATCGATCAGGTTAAGCTACGCTTGCCGCGGCTGGTCTGTGGATGGGTGGCCATCTTTACATACTGGGACTCCTCCGTGCCTCGGAAAGCACGTTAAGCCGTTGGTCCCGGCTGTCATTCGTAGTTCTTTGACAGTCGTTACGAGTAGTCATGAGCCCGAAAGTCTGACAACCAGTCTTACCAAGGGGTATCGTATTACCCAGTAACTGGGTTGTGGAGGTCAGATAGGCAGTCGCTCCATGTAAAATACTGGTATTCAGCTGCATCCGGTTAGACTGGAAACCGACCCCAACATGGGAAAAGGCTAGGCAGATCTGATGATGACGATCACAGGTCTGTAGATAACATTTAATATCTTGTGTTTGTGTGTTGTGTATTAACTAACCATTTGGTCTCGTGGTCGCAAGCGCGACTGCTGACCGTGGGGTCCTGGGTTCGATCCCCAGGTAGGGCAAAGCGTTATTCGGTTTTACCATTAGGAATTTCTCAGTAACAGCCCGAAGTTTGGATGTTGGCGTTGCGATACCTCCGTGCTTAGGAAGGCACGTTAGGCTGTTGTATCCACGGGACCCTGGACTGCATCCCGAAAAGCCTTTAGGTAGATCCGTCCATGCTCCGTTGTCATTGACCGCCATAGCTGAAATATGGTTTGGAGGACCATTGATTCAAAAATATTGAGCCATTTTCTTGAAATATCTGAATTCTTCTAGAACTTCCCGGTTCGTGGTGGGGGAAAGGGTATATAAAGGGCACACTTCGATATACCAGTACAATTAATCTGAGAGCGGAATAATATTTCAGTAATCTAAAAATGAGTGAAGTTACGATTGAGATACGATAATATGCTCTATTATACAACGTGCAACGTTAAATGCGCAAAACCTGAAAATAGTTTGATCAGAATAACGAGCAGAATTAATTGAACCACTTTTTAATATAGGTCACATTTTTCAAAAACTCTTCATTATAAACGTTACCGTGTCTATTTATTAATAGGTCAAGCAAGCCAATGTCAGCGCGGCGCAGCGGCCCGGTGACGACTCCTCCCTCGGTAAAGCGTCGTCGCAGACGCAAGAAACGATCAGAATGGCCAGTAAAACTAAAACGGCCCATAAAACCTTTACAATTTTTTTGATGACTTATTATATCTCTGAAATAGGTCAATTGAATTAAACATCAGTTGGGGTGTCTGAGGTTTTGCGCATTTAACGTTACACGTGGTATGAGTTCCGTTTGGGTCATAGCGCGGCTGAAGCACGTCGAAACATAGTGGCTGTATTCGGTGACGATGCCCCCAGTGCAGCAACATGCAAGAGGTGGTTTGTTAGATTTCGTTCGGGAGACTACAGCGTTGAGGATAAACAGACGTCGGGTAGACCAACTGAACTGGATCTTGATCGATTACGTGCTTTTGTTGAAGCCAACCCATATTCCAACACGCGTGAAATAGCAAGTGAGCTCAACTGCAGTCAGGCCACTGCGTTCGTGGACTTCACAAATTAGGAAAAGTACAAAAATTTGGGAAATGGATACCACATCTAATATGAATGGGCTCAATACTTTTGAAGCAAGGAGATAGAAACGTCAAAAAATTCGATCCTCTATTTTGATGAGACATGACGTAACAGGAAAATTCAAAATGGCGTCCAATAAACGTCAAATGTCAAGTGTTTCATTTTTTTTTTATTTCATCTTGTTACAGAGCGGGACTCGGCATCTGACAGTGCAGTCTCATCGATGGGCTCTGAACGCGTCCCCTCGTTGTCCGATGGAGAATGGTGCGACGGCAGTGACTCTGCTCAAGAGTTCCACAGGTAAATTCAAATTCTTTATTGCATTCATGTGTACATTTAGTTGTTACAATAATAGAAAAGTTCCAACATGAAACCCGGTTAGGGCACAGCAACATATTAATAAAAATAAAATAATTTTATCATAATAATAATAAGTAATAGAGCATCTTTACATACCGAGATCCCTCCGTGCCTCGGAAAGCACGTTAAGCCGTTGGTCCCGGCTGTCATTCGTAGATCTTTGACAGTCGTTACGGGTAGTCAGAAGCCTGAAAGTCTGACAACCAGTCTTACCTAGGGGTATCGTATTACCCAGTAACTGGGCTGTGAAGGTCAGATTGGCAGTCGCTCCATGTAAAATACTGGTATTCAGCTGCATCCGGTTAGACTGGAAGCCGACCCCAACATAGTTGGGAAAAGGCTAGGCAGATGATGATGTGACCCAATGAATACATCTACACTAATATTATAACGAGGAAAGATTTTATACTATAAAATGACTGTTACATTTCTGATTTTGACGTCATAATTAAGGTACAATGTCTATGACACAGCATTTTGGCCACTATCAGTAAGATTAAACACACAATAATAACGTTTATTCTGCTTGTCATACAGCTCAAAATTCCGGCCATACGACAATTCATTTGGACGCGAGCGCGCTGCGCCTCACCAAGCGCAGAAGAAACACCATATGTTTGGAAAACGATGCTTTCAGGTAAATATTTTTATTGTTATAACTGGCTTGTTTACTAGTTTTAAATAATTTAAATTGTAATCTGTGGAAGAATGTAGTGGGTAGCATAGTATTTAAAATTTAATATTTAACCCTTTACCGCATAGGAAACCATATATGGTTTGACATGTTTACAGTTTATTTTACTCTAAAAATATAAAAAACTAGCGTATAAATCCTAATGGGGTTTGTTTTTCATATCATTAGCAATAATAAAACACAACTATTTTGTCTATCATCACAAAAAATCCGTAGATATGTACTGTTCACCTCTGCCAACCTCTTTTAGGAGATACAGGCGTGATGATATATTATATTTAAATATAATATATGCGGCATTTATGCGGCCTACCCAAATGTCCTTTCATTGGTATTGTTCGTCGAATCGTAAGGCTCCTCAAGTTCTTAGTTGAGCTGCACGATTTTTGACAAATGCGTGCACTGACTGGACAGGTCCGCTCAATCTGTGTGGTTCTTTACTCATAAGACCATTTCAGACACCAGTCTACATGGTCTTCACATGATCTTACCAAGATCTGGACTTTAAAAGAGACTGTGACCTCTGAGTTTGTTTCGGCCTTTCTTCTCAGAGTAGTCAGATAGGAAACGCCGACCTCATCTAGTTTAAAAAAAATATGATTGACATGTAAAAGTGTTTGTACAAACCTACTTACAGAAAATAAATCATTTATCATTTATAATAAATAAATAAATATACGTTTGTATTATTTACAGGAGCAACCGGCCCCCGCCCTGGACCCTGTCGGTAGACCGAGTGTCGTGAAGTACGAGTGCCCGGAGCAAGCTTATCATCATGAAAATATGCATATGCATAACGGTAAGCGTTGATTTCTTGTACATGCAGTATGGAAACCACATATCAAACTAATATTATAAAGGCGAAAGTTTGTGAGTGTGTGTGTGTGTGTGTGTATGTTTGTTACTTCTTCACGCTCAAACGGCTGGACCAATTTTGATGAAATTTGGCACACAGATAGTTTATAACCAGGATTAACTCATAAAATACTTTTTAACCCGATATTCCTACGGGATTGAGACTTATGCGGGTGAAACCGCGGGACGCAGCTAGTATGCAATAAATTGTACCACATTTACACAAAAACACTTATGCAGTATTGAAACCACATATATGGAATAAATTATAGCACATATTTTTCATCGCCTTTTCTGACGATGTTCAAAAAATGAAGGAAAATGGGTCGCGAAAAAAAATTCTGCTGTTTCCTACATTTTGACGAGTTATGCGAACATAAATGTATGAAACAGCTGATTATTTTTTTTGTTATCTCAGAGTTGGTTCCATTGAACTTTTGTATTAAACAGCTGATTTTGTTTTCGTGATTTCAGAGTTGGTCCCATAGTGAAAGTTGTTCATATTCACGAGTAGAACAACCTGTAAAAATTTGGAGCCTGAAAAAAAATCGAGTATTACCCTAATGTGTTTTTCCTTTCTTCCAGTACCAGACTTCGCCCCCCGGCCGCAGCTGCCCCCGCCACACGTCACCAACATCCACGGCCCCGCTCTAGACCTTAACACAGCGCATTCCAGCCATGCCTTAATACAGGTAATGTTGAAAATCCAGGATAAAATATTCTGGAAAAACTTTAAACGTGCTTTTTTGACCAAAATGAAATGCGGCACTGTGGCGGCATCTACATCGCCAAATGCGAACTACGCATCACACTGACGTCACGCGAAATCCTGCATCGCGCAAGCAGAGTTTACTGCTTGACTAGCATATATACAACGTTCCGACATCAATCTTCGGGCAGTTGCCTTCAGACACGACATCCGACTGGTGGGAGGATCCTTCCTTTTCTATGGAGGATGAGTGAACCTTACTCCCTGTTACTCATACCTCTTTAACACACTTACCCAGTCTTGGGACTGTCATCTGCCTAAGCTTTTCCCAACTATGTTGGGGTCGGCTTCCAGTCTAACCGGATGCAGCTGAATACCTATATTTTACATGGAGCGACTGCCTATCTGTCCCCCACAACCCAGTTACTGGGTAAATCCATACCCCTTGGTAAAACTGGTGGTCAGACTTTCGGGCTTCTAACGACTGTCAAAGATCCACTCGGTGGGACGTTTTACGGACGCTTTTAACGTGCACGTGTTCTCGTCATCGTATACATCGTTCTCACATGTATAATCTCAACTTCAATGATGTAACCAAAATTTTGTAACAATTTTTATGATTTAAAAGAGTGTCCGTGGAGTTTCTTGCCCGTTCTTCTCCACAGGTACCTACGCCTTGGAATGGGCAACTAGCTTCATCTTTCTGACTGACCGACCCCTTGACAATTCAAAAGTGCCTGTAATTGGTTTACTTGATATAAATGCTTTGAGTTTGAGTTTGGGACTTAACGAGCTTTTCGAGTCTTTGAATGAAATAGATGGCCACCCATCCACGCATCGACCTCGGCTAGCATTGCTTAACCTTGAAGATCGACCCGTGTGGACTGTGGCCGTTATTTTATAGCCACGAGCCAATTTAATGAACTCGGCTAAATTTGTAATTGTCTGTCCACAGAGCAACATTCCAAGTCCGGCCCCCCCTCGGTTCGCGTACGCCACTCCGGAGCGCGTGCGACACAACCACACGTACAGCGCGCCGCTAGCGGCCGCCGACCAGAGGCCCGCGGCTGTCAGGGACAAGAGAGGTGAGGACACATGCTAAATTGACTATTTCGAGAAAAAATTATGAAAAATAATCAGAATTTTAAAAATATCTTGATTTTCACCATGTTGCGAAAATAAATCATGAAAAGCAAAAGCAGAAAGGGGATTGAAGATTTTTATATAGAGCCTAGCATACCTTCGTCGCAACATTTTTTTTTTTTTTTTCAAAATGTTGGCCACGCATGAAACCTATACAACGTTAAATGCGCAAAACCTCAGACACCCCAACTGATTTTTAATTCAAATGACCTATTTCAGAAAGAACATAAGTCATTAAAAAAATTGTAAAGGTTTTATGAGCTGTTTTAGTTTTACTGGCCATTCTGATCGTTTATTGCGTCTGCGACGACGCTTTATCGAGGGAGGAGTCGTCACCGGGCCGCTGCTCCGCGCTGACATTGGCTTGCTTGACCTGTTAATAAATAGACACGGCAACCGTTTTTAATGAAGATTTTTTGAAAAATGTGACCTATATTGAAAAGTGGTTCAATTATTTCTGCTCGTTATTCTGATCAAACTGTTTTCAGGTTTTGCGCATTTAACGTTACACGTTGTATATATGCATAGCCGACATCAATGCAAACAGAAAAAATAATAATACCAAACACCGTAAGACTAAACCCCGATATTTTTTTTTAATTTCTTGTTGTTTAGATGTTTGAAATAATCACTCTGAAAGTTTTAAGTAATCAAACATTTATGCAACAAAACGTAAGCAAGTACAGGTTTCAAGCACGGCCGCCATTTAAAGAAAAAAAAAAAGAAAAAAAAATGGCGCACAGGTAGGTATGCCACGGTCCTTCAAAGCCTTTTGAAACAGTTGCGTGATTTAAAACTTAACAGCATTGTTAACTTATTATGTAAGTACTTATCTACTAAAAGCTTCCACAAAAATAAAAAAAATCAGTTTCAGTTTTAATATTATAATTTTAAAAAGCTCTAATTTAAAGACAATAACACAGCAATAAAGTCTATAATCGTGTGTTTCCTCCTACAGTCCGACGATTGACAGACGGCAGCATGTCAGACGGTGGCTCCTCCGCCACCAGCAGCGGACAACACCTGTCTCGAGACGAGAAGAGGGCCAAGGCATTAGGTAAGGACGAAAACTAGTTGCTTATCAAAGTACGTAGTAGTAGTCAAAGTAAGTATGTAGTAGTAGTCAAAGTAAGTACGTAGTAGTAGTCAAAGTACTTACGTAGTAGTAGTCAAAGTACTTACGTAGTAGTAGTCAAAGTAAGTACGTAGTAGTAGTCAAAGTAAGTACGTAGTAGTAGTCAAAGTAAGTACGTAACAGTAGTCAAAGTAAGTACGTAGTAGTAGTCAAAGTAAGTACGTAGTAGTAGATAAAGTAAGTACGTAGTAGTAGTCAAAGTAAGTACGTAGTAGTAGTCAAAGTAAGTACGTAGTAGTAGTCAAAGTAAGTACGTAGTAGTAGTCATAGTAAGTACACCCAAATTATTGACTGAAACACTGTCTAAGAAATTGGATTCTGTGCTATAGTATTTTTAACTCGCGAATTGTGGCGCAACAGTTGGCCTACTACACTACTACTGCTACAACAACAGTTGCTCCACAAAAAGTGTCTTATACTTAAATATGTTCCGCACTATCCGCATATTTTGCGCAACTGTTTCCCGACTATTGCGCAAGTGTTGCCCGACTATTGCGTAATTGTTACCCGACTATTGCGCAAGTGTTGCCCGATTATTGTGCAAGTGTTGCCCGACTATTGCGCAACTGTTGCCCGACTATTGCGCAAGTGTTGCCCGGCTATTGTGCAACTGTTAGCCGACTATTGCGCAAGTGTTGTCCGACAATTGCGCAACTGTTGCCAGACTATTGCGTAAGTGTTGTCCGACAATTGCGCAACTGTAGCTCACCTATTGTGCAAGTTTTGTCCTACCATTGTGCAACTGTTGGCCGACTGTTGCGCAACTGTAGCGCCGCTGTTGCTGCACAATGCCCCGCACACATTAACCTGTACAAGTGGCCGCAGGCATACCCCTGGAGGTGCAGGACATCATCAACCTGCCCATGGACGAGTTCAACGAGCGACTCTCGAAGCACGACCTGAGTGAGGCGCAGCTCTCGCTCATCAGGGACATTAGGAGGCGTGGGAAGAATAAGGTATTATTTATTTATTTATTTAACCCGGCGTCATTCTGGTTGGAAATAGTTACATGAACGTTGAGGTGGGTCAATATTACCCATATATTTAATACATGGTATTTCCATAACCTTTAAGTAAATTCGTGAATTGTGTCATTATTTCAGTATAAAGGTATTCAGGTTTTGATAATAAAACAGAAAAATAATAATTCAGAAACGTTTAGTTGAGTTTAATCAACTTTTAAAATAACTGTCAAAAATTATTTTAAAAAAATTTACAATATTTGCTCCAGTTACTGCACAGAACAGCAACAACGTCGCGTACGTACTTTCAAAAATATTAGAAATTTTAAACCAGCTGGGTAATTTTGACCCAACCTCAATGACCCCGGGTTAAAGTTAAAATGAAAGTCATTGCTACTGGTATTGTTTTACGGAAATCACTAATCAATTTCTCGATCCGCGATGCTTAGTTATGAACAGTGATCGGAATAGGCTGGGTATATTTAACTAAAGTTTAACCCTTTGACCGCCACGGACGGCTATAGCCGACAAACGAAAACGTGCCAAACACGCCACCGACGTCTACAGCCGTCAAGAAAACGAAATTTTTTAAGTACAAAATAGATCTTTTCTAATTTAGTATATTTATTTTGTACTTAACCTTCAAGCAGTCGCGCGGCATCGAATTGACCGCGATTCGATCGATCCTCGATACATTTATGATGTCAAATTGCTTACAAATTCAAAGAAAATTAGAATTTTATTTTGATTTTATAATTTTGTTTATGTCCTAACATAATGATAATGTGATAAATACAAAAAATATTAAATAATTAGTGTTTTAAATCCCTGAAATATCCTATAGGTCTTTTAGGTTACGCGCGACCGCTGGCGTTACAAATGACCGCGCGCCCGCTTGAAGGTTAAAAAATGTCGTTTACTTGACGGCTGTGGACGTCGGTGGCGTGTTTGGCACGTTTTCGTTTGTCGGCTATAGCCGTCCGTGGTGGTCAAAAGGTTAAAGAACAGACGGTAATCGGAGACTTCCTAGCTGCGCCCCGCGGTTCCATCCGCATAAGTTTCGATCCCGTGGGAATATCTGGCTAAAAAATATTCTATGCGTTAATACTGGTTATAAACTATCTGTGTGCCAAATTTCATCCAAATTGATCCTGCCGTTTGAGCGTGAAGAAGTAACTAACATACAAACACACACACACACACACACACACACACACACACACACACAAACTTTCGGCTTTATAATATTAGTCGCTCGGTCAAAAACATACTTTACTTACAGTAGCCGGCATATAACTTGGCAAGAGTCCTCCCCTTTTCCTCTCCTTTCTTTAACTTTCTTCTAAACAGACGTGTTTAAAATAAATTATGGAAATAACCGTAGGATAATTACAAGCAATCAAAGTGATATTTTTTTTGTTGCACTAAGTGTACATGCGCAAACTTATTCCCACTACGGCAAAACCTTACCAAGTTACGTGCCGCTGACTGCACCATCTATAATGTTTCCTCCACAGGTCGCAGCCCAGAACTGCCGCAAACGTAAGCTAGACCAGATCACGTCGCTGGCCGACGAGGTCCGCACGGTGCGAGACCGGAAGATCCGGACCCAGCGGGACCACAGCTCTCTGATCGCGGAGAGACAGCGCGTGAAGGAGCGCTTTGCAGCGCTGTACCGGCATGTTTTCCAGGTAAATACATTATTAACCCATTGAGGACATTTGACGTCTGAGAGACGTCATTCACTTGTTTTCCCTAGGAGCGGATGACGTGTCTAAAACGTTATTTGAGGTTAGGCATGTCATTGTAGCTTGTATCAGTCATAATAGAAGAGGCAATGACAGTATTTCGGTGAACATTATTCGCGATACACTGCCCCATTATGTCAAAAACAAGGAATATATTTTATGGTAGTGTTAGCGAAAGTAAGAGGGGCCCGTGGCTAAATAATAACAGCCGCACAGGTCGATCGATCAGGTTAAGCTACGCTTGCCGCGGTTGGTCTGTGGATGGGTGACCATCTTTACATACCGAGACCCCTCCGTGCCTCGGAAAGCACGTTAAGCCGTTGGTCCCGGCTGTCATTCGTAGATCTTTGACAGTCGTTACGGGTAGTCAGAAGCCCGAAAGTCTGACAACCAGTCTTACCTAGGGGTATCGTATTACCCAGTAACTGGGTTGTGGAGGTCAGATAGGCAGTCGCTCCATGTAAAATACTGGTATTCAGCTGCATCTGGTTAGACTGGAAGCCGACCCCAGCATAGTTGGGAAAAGGCTCGGCAGATGATGCTAGCGTAAGTAATAAGTCCGTACCAAAGGGGTTAATTCTGATCATCCCCTTTGTTTTGAGAAAATGTATTAACCTTTTGCAACCGCAAACTTTCACTATGAACTAACTCTGAGATCACAAAAAAAAAAATCAACTGTGTCATACATTTTGGTCAAGTAGGTATTGAAATTTTGTATTAAACAGCTGATTTCGTTTTCGTGATTTCAGAGTTGGACCCATAGTGAAAGTTGTTCATATTCACGAGTAGAACACCTTGTAAAAATTTGTAGCCTGTAAAAAAAAAATCATCCAGTATGTCCTTTGATAATTCCATTGAAGATTTGAATGTTTATTTTATACTAGTAGCACCCCGAGATTTCACCCGCATAAGTGTCGATCCTGTAAGAATATCGGCATAAAAAGTATCCCATGTGTTATTCTAATCTACAGTGTGAGTCTTTATAAAGTGCACATATTAAAAAGGGTGAAAATATAAACAGTTTTATCGACGGAAAAAATGTCAAAAAAAATCTAAAAAAAAAATTTAAATTTTTTATTTTTTTTACTCTCGTCTGGGTACCCCTTGCAAACAAACTGTTACTACTTTTAAACTAAATGTCATATTAAAACAAAACAAAATTAATAATGATCTCTAATAATAGGCCAAGCTAATAAAGCAATAATTTTTTGAAAAAGAAACCTCATAAATTAATTATTCGTGATTTTTTAAAGAAAATTTACCATTTCTACCATTTAAAAAAAAAAAAAAATTTGACATTTTTTCCGTCGATAAAATTGTTTATATTCTCACCCTTTTTAATATGTGCACTTTATAAAGACTCACACTGTATAAGCTATATTACTGTAAGGTTTCATCAAAATCCGTTCAGTAGTTTTTCCGTGAAAGAGTAACAAACATCTATCAATCCATCCTCACAAACTTTCGCGTTTATAATATTAGTAGGATTGACTTTTGACTATGTTGTATATTTTATGTCTTTTTTTTATTATTGTTTTATTTTTTATTTGTAACGTGCGTTTTGTTTGTGCAAAATAAACGTTTTTTCTTTCTTCTATATTATTTATGCCACAATATTAGGGCGCGTTTCCACAGAAGCGGAGCTGGGCGGAGCGGAGCGGAGACGTGTAGGAATCGTCCAATCACAGACGAGACGAGTGACGCGATGAGGATTTCAACCATTGTGATTAGCCGATACCTGCACGTCTCTGCTCCGCTTCTGTGGAAGCGCACCCTTAGGTTGAGCGCGTTACCTCAAAGGTGGAACACACTCAATTTTCCTGAAAAGTTATAAACCATTCCATTTCTCCCACAGAACCTGCGCGACCCTGAAGGTAGACCACTGTCTTCCCAGCAGTACTCTCTGCAGCAGGCGGCTGACGGCAACGTGGTGCTGGTACCTAAGATGCCACAGCACCAAGGTAACTATTTACAAACAAAAAAAAAAAAAACTTCCCCTGGCCTTAAACCAATTTATTTGGGGTCGCCGCAAAATGTCTTTTCTTTCATAATCCGCGAGTTGACTAATTTTTTTTTATTATTTAAATTGAAGCTTTTTTACCTCACTAATAGCTTGGTATAAACAGTTTTTTTTTAATATTTTTAAAAATTGAAAAGATATGAGCGTTCAAAACTCTGAATTAGACAGAGAGGGAAATACTGAATTGTGACGTCATAGTTCAGTATCGCCATATAAATTACATGCAAAACTTCGTTTTGCGAGAAAGAGATAGACAAAAAGTTTCTATAAGTTATAAGTTTTTTATTTTTCGACCGATTTCAAATTTGATTTCGAATTCTATTATTGTATTACATGTGTGGATATATTATCTACTAGAATATATAGTATTCAATATCATGCAACTACCCAATTCTTCACTATTCGTCATGTCGGTAGTCACCCTCTTTCTAATTTTTTACACAGTCCATTAAGTTTCAATTGAATGAGATTTTTTTTTTTTTCAAAAGTGATTTACGTCATCACCAGAGAGGGGCCCGTGGCTAAATAATAACAGCCGCACAGGTAGATCGATCAGGTTAAGCTACGCTTGCCGCGGTATGGTCTGTGGATGGGTGACCATCTTTATATACCGAGACCCCTCCGTGCCTCGGAAAGCACGTTAAGCCGTTGGTCCCGGCTGTCATTTATAGATCTTTGACAGTCTTTACGGGTAGTCAGAAGCCCGAAAGTCTGACAACCAGTCTTACCTAGGGGTATCGTATTAACCAGTAACTGGGCTGTGGAGGTCAGATAGGCAGTCGCTCCATGTTAAATACTGGTATTCAGCTGCATCCGGTTAGACTGGAAGCCGACCCCAACATAGTTGGGAAAAGGCTAGGCAGATGATCACCAGCCTACAGCAGTCCAGTTACTGGACATAGGTCTCTCCAATCACACGACATTCAGCTCGATTCTCAGCAACTCTCATCCAGCTGCTACCAGCCACCACACGAAGATGGATGTGATTATAACTAAATAAGTTTTGTCTTCCACAGATCACCCAATGAATCGCACAAACGAGGATGAAATGGACCGAAAAGCTAAAAGTTACGACCAGTGACCTACCGCCTACTACTCACTGTTTCCGAGATGGTAACGCACACACAGACACACGTTAAGACTCGACCATGCAATAATTGTTAACATATACAAAAGATTTACGGTTAAAAAAAATATTGAAAGGTTCATTGATGTATTGATTTGAAAAAAGTAGTTTGATAATTGTCAATTGTCAAAACTTTTGATTTCTATAATATTTTATGGTTTAAAAAAAGATGTGTCCAACAAAATGGACGGCCGGTGATTCTTATTTTCGGTCGAGAATGTCTTATTTTAGCTATTAATTGGCGCCCTTATTTTTTTTTTCTGTTTTATTTTGACGTTTGACAAATGTCAAAATGCTTGTTACCGTAAAACGGGGTGAATAGGAACGCAGGGGTGAATCGGAACGAAACTTTAAAATGGATTTTAACGTTGATGTAATATAGTTTGTAGCCAACAATTACACTTAATCGTCAACTATAATATAGTATACACATTAAGAGACATTTTGCCAAAAAACGATATTATTTAAATGTTAAAATCCATTTTAAAGTTTCGTTCCGATTCACACCTGCGTTCCTATTCACCCCGTTTTACTGTAACGGTTTTCTTTTAATGTTCTTGGTAGTTTCAATTTTGTACATACATGCCACTTACCTACATATTCAACAAAATACTATGAAAACTTGCCAACCAATAAAACTACCAATAGTGCAGTAATGGTCACAAATTGTAATCAAATATGTCTTCATTTCGGAATAAATTTCTTTTTAAACGTACCTATTTTATGATGTGTGTGTTCGTCCATTTCTTCTCAAAAATGTCCTATTTCGAAGTAAAATTGTGAACTCATGGTAATTTTTCTAGCTATTAAAATAAAGGGCAGTCCTTATGATTTTTTGCAGCTTGAATGTCCGCTGCAGTTTATAGTTAGTATAGCTTTCTCATTCTTGTAAAAGGAGGGTAGGCTACACGCAGTTTTTCTAAAAATAACGAAAAAAAAAATTGTTTGTGATACAAAAAAAGAATTCCATTTTGATTTAGTTCTCGATTAGCGATTTTAAATTTGAGTGATGTTACGTGTTTTTTACAAAAAATAAAAAATAAATGTATGTATTTCCTTAAAAAAAAACATGTATATTTGATTTGTAGTTAGAATTTTCGTTTAAGGTTTTTTTTTTTTTTGTAAAAAAACACGTACACTTTTGAAAAAAACCTATGCCTAGTTTTTTTTTTTTTGGGTTTAACAACAAAATTGTTACAAGCGAAAGTAAGAAAAAAAAAACAAAAATATTTACCACAAACGACTGATATCATATAAACCATAGATTTTAATAAAACGATTTAAAAAAAAATCACTGATGTCTATGACATCGTTATGTTGCAATAAGTAAATTTAGAAGTTTTTGTAAAATATATTTTTTTTCTCTTACATACACCTAAGTTTGTTTATTTTATGTTATGTTTTTATAATATTAGTTTTTAAGGTATCTTGTAGTTAAAATAACAGCTAAAATGATTGACCAGCAACAATAAGTAAAAATATAAATAATATAGATTAAGTTTTTTTATCAAATAACTTTTTTAGCAGGGTAGTTAAGAATTAGCTTTAAAAAAAAAACCAGTCAGAAATCTGAAAAACTCTGACAAAACGACTGAACTTAAAAAAAATCTGAATCGCTATTTATTTGTGAAGTGGTTTCATATAAAATATTAATATTCAGCTGCATCCGGTTAGACTGGAAGCCGACCACAACATAGTTGGAAATAAACTCATAACCCTTCCTTTTCCGCAGTCGGGTGAAAAAATGCAGGTTTTATGACTACCCTGTTAAAAAATGAAGTTTGTAAGTCTACCTGAACAATCTTTTAAGCTGAATAAAAATCTAACTGTATGTATATAGTTTTTATTTTTCATTTCGGTACGAAAAACAAAATAAAAATATGATATTTGTCAAAATTTATTTGTTTCGTTTTTTTTTTGGTTCCATTTTTTATGAATAGTTTTTTAAAGAAATTATTGGTAAAATTGATTGATCAGTTTTTTTTTTTAAATCTATATTCTTCAATTTTTTTTTTCCTATTACTTTTTTCTTATTGAAATATTTAAAAAGTTTTGTTACCAGAAGTGGGTACATCAATTTAATTAGGTATTTAACTACTTAACAAAACTAATAAAATAATAACATTTAAATGAAAAATAAATTAAATTTAACCAATTTTCTAATCAACTATCTAATATGAAAAGCTGTATATTTATTTGTATTTCGTTTTTTTTTTATTTACTAAAAATGAGACTTTGAATTTTGACAGATATCGTAATTATTTTCCCCTGCAAATTTTCAATCGTTAGATTCGCCCTCCCGCAACAAAAGATAGTCTCGTTTCTGTATCGTATTGACACAGTGACTTGACTTGGTTGTCAAGGAAACGCCATTATGGTTGTGCGAGTTCACTCTTCTCAGTAGGCACACTTTTTTATTCGTGTGTCTTAAGCTAGGGTTCTCTAGAAGAGCGGTTCCATCATATTATAGAGGTTTTCAGAAAATACTGTCTTCCACCAATATTTGATAGTAAGGTGTCAAAAAAAGCTCAGTATCTGGACAACGGCTATAATACGGTGAGGACAAATCTAACGATTTAAATCTTTGCTATTTTAAATATGAGTACAAAATATTAACTTGAACTTTTACTATAAAAATCCAGTTTTAAAACCTTTGTGATGATACATGAAATGTTGCTACAATAAAAAAGAAACTTCGATCAAGTACATTAAGGGGTCACCAATCCCTTTCCAAACCTTTTGACCAAACGCTTGACATTTTATGTATAATCATAATGGTTATACTTTTTAATATACAATGTAGGTTTTGAAAAAAGATATTCGAGTGACATTCCTGTCCCTTATTTTTGTCATTATTATTTTAATAATGAAAAATAACTGAAAATAAATAAATAATTTAGATACGGGTCAGAAGCCCAAAAGTCTGACAAGCAGTCTTACCAAGGGGTATCGTATTATCGAGTAACTGGGTTGTGGAGGTCAGATAGACAGTCGCTCCATGTAAAATACTGGTATTCAGCTGCATCCGGTTAGACTGGAAGCCGACCCCAACTTAGATGGGAAAAGGCTGATTTTTAACACTATATTTTTTTTTTTGTCTTTCACATTTCTCAATATCAGTATTACTATATATGGCTCTGCCAAAACAATATATTATATAAAAAAAATAACACAAAAACACGTATTTTATTTTATGCAGTGAATTATTAAAATAAAAATGACATAAATAAACTTTAAAACAAGAATATCTTTTTTTTTAAATAACTACGTTATGATCTGTAAATTTAAGCATATTTATTGTAACATTTTTTTAAAGACAACAATATTCTTGCTCGGGAATCGAACCTTAGACCTTACAAACATGTAACATAAAAAAAATCTTTGTTGTCTTTGAAAAGAAAAAAAAAACTAAAATAACTATGGTGCATATTTTTTTATTTATCAAAAAAGTAGCGCATAGAGTATCGCTTTTGAAAAAAACAATGAATTAAAACATTAAAAAAATATTTATTCGATAGGGTGGTGTTGCCAGTTCACGGCATTGTATTTATTAAAATATTTAATTTAAAATAACGTACGCCTTTGCAAAGTTTTTGAGTATTATGTTATAGTTTTTTTTTTTTTTTTTTTAATGGAGTACGTTTTAAATTAAATATATTTCACTATCGTGGGTCGTAGTGCCTGTAACCCTGAACACCGTGGTCTTTATTATTATAGATTTATTCTCTATTAGCTTCAGGCCGCGTTCTATGTTGATAAAAAGTAGCCCAAATCAAAACCTTGGTTTATAGTAGCCGGCACATAACTTGGCAAGAGTCCTCCTCTTTTCCTCTCCTTTCTTTCACTTTCTTCTAAGCAGACGTGTTTAAAATAAATTATGGAAATAACCGTAGAATAATTACAAGCAATTAAAGTGATATTTTTTTTTGTTGCACTAAGTGTACATGCGCAAACTTATTCCCACTACGGCAAAACCTTGCCAAGTTACGTGCCGCCGACTGTAACACCCTTCATAAAGTGTTTTTTTTTTTTTCGATTTTCTCAAAAGTACCATCTGTGCACATACAAGGTCTTGATTTGGCAACGACGCTTGTGTCCTTCCTTAGGGTTCAAAGTATCCCCAAACTAAATGTCATTATTACGCTAAGACCCTAAAACCTAAAACGGTAGGCGATGCGACAGGGTGGCGCGGGGAGCAAGAAATTTCACGCAGGCGAGGTCGGGCGGAAGCTATTCTTGAATAAATAAATGTATGTCGATACGACCACCGTGTTAAGGATTTAAGAAAAAAAAAAAAAAAAAAACCTTATTTTAATCAACTTCAGTTCTTAGGCAACGGGTAGAGCATTTTTAAAGTAAGTTTTAAATAAAAAAAAACTTCTTTTGCCAAGCTGTACGAGAAATGGCTGTGGGTTATTTTGTAGTGAGGTGAAAACAAATATAATTGTTAGTCATGTTTATTGTAAACTGGCTCGTTGGTCTCTAGTGGTTGCGAACGCAATTGCTTAGCATGGAGTCCTGGGTTCCCGTATCAGATACCCAGGTCGGGAAAAGTGTTATTGGTTTTTTCCATCAGGAATTTCTTCGTAGCTTCAGGAATTTCTGGATTTGTGCGTGTTTGGTGGCAATAGACTCGCCTCCTATTACGAGGAACTTGAACATAGCTGGTGAAATGTGGGTGTACAGACGCCAGCACATCAAGCTACCCGAAACTGTCAAATTTTCCCAATCAACTTTGAACCTTAAGCTTTAGCGATAAAGTTGAAAATCTACTAAAGAATTTTGACAGATTGTAGTAGCTTGATGTGCTGGCGTCTGTATTATAGGTACACCTCTGCCGAACCGTTCTGGGATTATAGGAGTGATAATGTTATTGGTATTTTTTCCCGTTTTCAACCGGTTGAATGCCGTGATTAGAAAGCCGTCGTGTCTCGCGTGGATCCGCGTTCGGCATACGAAGGATTAAATTTAAAATAAACATGACTGAAGATTAGGTTCTTCACCCTGTATAAGGATAGCTTTTTTATGATTTATCTAAGATATTCATTATGAAGCTTTTTTTTTTGCCTTAAAATGTTTATAGAATATTAAATATGGGAAGCCCTTGTGTCATTTGAAGAATGTGGCAATAGTTTTACGAGAGAAAGGGCGTGAGTTCGATGCCCACTCGTTTCAGTTTAGTCAGTGTTAAACTTGGCCAGTAAAGCTATGATTTCATGCGACAGCGATGGTTCCATGTACCGGCCGCAGTGACGGTTATCATGAAAATGGTGGCAGCGGGTTTTACTTTACGGTGTCAAAAAACCGCTCTCAAGGAAAACACTAACTTTCTTTCATAAATAACGTTTCAGTGATGTCACTGAACGGTAAATTGCGGACGCTCTGTGGCGGCCGCCGCAGTCTTAGGAAACCCTAGCTTAATATAAAAAAGGTTTTCGCGTTAATTTTTTGTGTTCATTTATTTTCGCCCACAATAAGGAAAGTATGAACAACAACCAACAACTTGAAATAAAAAAGTATGGCATTGAAATCCCATATTTAATCTTCAAAAACAAACTATAAATAACTTTTTACAATTAAAAATAGTTGCAAGAATTTTGTATTGATGTCACTATTAAGATTTTGCAAAACAATTCAAGAATATGCAAGTAAATGTTCGATAAAGCAAGACAATCTTGCGTCAACAATGTTACCATCTTGCATTATGAAATATGCACGTTTTCTTGCATATTCTTGCGTAATGCAAGAGCCTGTATATAGCAACTGGTTTATTTCTTAACGCCAGAATAATCTGTTGTATAAAACTAGATATAATTATTTTTTATTTTAACTTTATATTAAGATAAGTAAGGTAACATTAGACGCTAAGAAATAATATAAAAACACATGAAATTTTACATTTGGTTTTATTTTATTTTAGTACACTCGTTAAAATTACACCGTCCGTTCTGTAGGACTTTTACTAAATCGACACTGGCGCCGATTCTCTTGTTTGCAAACTAAAGTAAATTTAACTTCAGTGCATCTTTTTCTTTATATTTACAAAAAAAAAAAAAATACAAAAAAGTTTATTGCAGTAACATGTACATACAACTTTTACAGTAAGTCTTACATAGAGACCTCCTTTTAAGTAAAGATATACCTGTGCTAGGAGGCCCCGCTCTTCAATGACAAATTATAAAATGATAAAAGTGGTGTACCAAACCTTAATAGAATTCAAACAAAAGAGAAAAAAAAAACAAAAAAATATATGTAGTAAAAAAAAACTAAAGAAATAATAATAATAAAATAAAATTGTGTGTGTGTGTGAAGATAAATATTAGTTTAGTCCTGTCAAATTAGTCAGCGCCTGACGTAAATTGTTTTTTTTTTTTTTTTTTTATATTAGTTCCTGACGGAACAGGCTAAGGTCTGAGACCATGCTGCCTAAATGACGTAAATTGATGTATTTTTGTAGACAATTTTTTAATCACGTCTAGTCTTGTCTATGGAGTATCTTAATTTGACAGGACTAAACTAATAATATATACAACGTGTAACGTTAAATGCGCAAAACCTCAGACACCCCAACTGTTTTTTAATTCAGTTGACCTATTTCACAGAGAAAATAAGTCATTAAAAAATTATAAAGGTTTTATGCGCTGTTTTAGTTTTACTCGCCATTCTGATCATTTCTTGCGTCTGCGACGACGCTTTATCGAGGGAGGAGTCGTCACCGGGCCGCCGCGCCGCGCTGACATTGGCTTGCTTGACCTATTAATAAATAGACACGGCAACGTTGTTAATGAAGATTTTTTTGAAAAACGTGATATTAAAAAGTGGTCCAATTAATTCTGCTCGTTATTCTGATCAAACTATTTTCAGGTTTTGCGCATTTAACGTTACACGTTGTATATATTATTAGTTATAATAGGAGTGTATATTGGGAGACATGCCACTGCACCCCTGGCATCGCGCCTAGGTAACTGATATAGCCCGAAGAATTGCCAAACTTAACCCTACAGTGCATGATTTTTCTTATCGGCTTAAAAAAATTACACTAGACTGCAAATATGATACCATTTCTCGAAAAAATATTTAGAAAAATCATAACTTAATAGAAACGTATGTTTTTGGCACATCATTTGGCATTATAATGTGAATCTGTATCAATGAAATTACAAGATTACACGTAAAATAATAAATATGAACATGAACTTACTTCTACTAAGTATTTCCACTCTGAAAAATTCTATTTTATAAATTTTTTGCGATTATTATGCGCCGCTCGTTAATCGTATTCAAAGTACCTACCGATTTGAAGAAAACATAAATAAATGTTTATTGAGATCCATCCAAAATATCTGGTACTAAATTCGAAACTCAAATACATAATACATAGTTAATCTTGTAAACACCAGATTACGCTACTTGGATCGATTTTTGAAATATAAGATATTTTTCGGTATGTCACATATGTGGGACAAAATGCGCTGTAAGGGTGCGTTTCCACAGAAGCGGAGCTGCGCGGAGCGGAGCGGAGACGTGTAGGAATCGTCCAATCACAGACGAGACGAGTGACGCGATGAGGATTTCAACTATTGTGATTAGTCGATTCCTGCACGTCTCTGCTCCGCTTCGCACAGCTCCGCTTCTGTGGAAACGCACCCTTAGGTTAAGTGGCCGAGGTCGGGGTACATTGCTCGTAAGGCCCTTTCATGATGATCGGTTCAGTGGTTTAGGCGTGAAAAGGTAACCTCCGGTCGTGTCGGATTGCCGTCCCATCGGAATCTGAGAGTGAGGGAAGAGAGTGCACCTGTCTGCGCGCGCACACGCCTGCACTATAGTGTCTAAACACACTATGCCGAAGTTACGCGACCGAAGTTCAGCACAATTACGCCTGCAATGCTATTTGAATTATTGACGACACACTATGCCGAAATTACGTCGCGTCATAGCGTACAGCCTAACTTCGGTCGGGCGAAAGTTCGGGTTTCGCACCTCGAAAGTAATAACAAGATCACTTTGTTTTGCGTCTGTCTGTCCAACTGTGTAGATAACACGACACGACGCCAAGACAGCGCTCGAGACACTTAATACACACACAAAGTTTCGGAACTGAATTTCTGCCGCGTAAGTTCGGCACTTATGGTGTGTCATATCAGCCGAATACGTCGGATCGTAAAATCAGCCGCTGAACTTCGGTCGCGTAACTTCGGCATAGTGTGTTTAGGCACATAATATCTCCCGCGCCGAAGGCTAGTCTCCGCAGAGTCGGCCGCCGTGGCCGAAATACGGTCTGGAGAACTATATATTTTTTTTGTATTACTATGGGACTAACTGAGAAATCGCTAAAAACAAATCTGCTATTCCATACATTTCGTTGATTTAAGTAAACAAATGTATGGGACAGCATGTCGATTCTGTGAAAATCTCAGCGACAAAATTTGCGTGGAGTGAGCTGTCAGTGTCATCCCACTGATGCTAGGGATTGACTAAGCAAACATTTACAATCATAATCGAGATTAAAAAAATAAAATTTTATGGTAATTCTATTGATAATTTTATATAATTTCAAAACTAGTATTTTAGTTGTGAAAACATTACTATTTTGTAGGGGTTTAAAATAAAATGGCAAAACAGAAACTTACTCAGAATATATATTTTTTTTCTTTTTTTTTTTTTTTTGTTCCTTGATTACTATTTTGTGGGGGTTTCACCCACAAAATAGTAATCACAAAAACTTTTTAAACACAAAATAGTAATAATTAAATGTTTTGACAGTTAAAATACTACCTTTGAAATTATATAAAATGATCAATAG
The DNA here is from genome assembly GCA_949629135.1 of Eremobia ochroleuca. Taxonomy (NCBI): domain Eukaryota; kingdom Metazoa; phylum Arthropoda; class Insecta; order Lepidoptera; family Noctuidae; genus Eremobia; species Eremobia ochroleuca. The sequence continues at coordinate 7,485,452 of OX451414.1, forward strand.
AATTAGCATAAAAAACATGATTAAAATCTCGATTATGATTGTAAATGTGTTCTTGGTCAATCCCTAGTATCAGGCGGGATGACACTGACAGCTCACTCCACGCTCACTTCACCTAAGTTTTCACGGTGAGATGGTTACAGAATCGCACTGCAGTTTATTTTGTTTTCGCGGCTTCATATTTAGTTAAGTAAGGTAACATTAGTTGCTCAGAAATAAAACATAGCGTGACATTTTATATTTGTTTTTATTATATTGAAGTCCTTCAATAGTCCGAAACTATAGTGACCTATGCCCTAACAAAGGCCATTTCTAATACAGAAAAGGATTACATAATACAATGTATTTTTTATTTCATAATCATATAGAGCTGACACTACACTCTGTCCAGATTTATTTTACCTCTGACAGCAGCAACCTAATAGGAACCTTATTGTAAAGATGATAATGATTTTGACAGATTTGTCAGTGGCAACAAACCAACAGCAACCTTATCTGAATGAGAATAAAGATCACTGTGATTTGGACAGTGATGCAAAATCAGAGGTAAAATAAGTGCAAACGAACTGTACTTTTATACCTTCGTATTAATATAAATGTCATTTTTAATATATTATATTCTATAAGTAATACTTGTGAATGTATGGAATCGCCGATGAGAAAAGCTAGTCGAAAATTAAAATTCGTTCATCGGCCCAAGTCTTCGTATTTGCCCCGAATATTAGCATAGTTATACATAGGTACTTACAGGTAGATCAAAATAAGATAAAATACAGGGTGTTTGGTAGAAGGACCAACACAATCTTTTATGAGATTGAATATGTCATTTGCTAGCACAATTTTTTGTATAATTTTTATTATTAATTTTTAAACTAAAAAAAAAAAAATAATTAAAAGTAATATTTATTTTAATATTTATACGTAACTTACGACGTTGGTAGCACCCAAGTCATTTCCTAGAACCAATCGTACTTAAATGTAGATTGCATATAACACCAAAAACCATTGCGCTCTATTACAACCGCAAACAAAAAAGTTGTAACGTATTACGGGTGATTAAAATGAAACATGTTTTTATTCCAATTACCCACCGTGACACTTAAGACGGCTGTTGTGGGTGAAAACTAGGATAATATGACACTTCCTATAGAAAGTTGTGTCGGTCCTTCTACCAGACACCCTGTATAACAATAATAGAGCCCCATTTAGGCATTTAAATATCACTTAGGTACTAACTTTATGTACAGACGCCAGCACATCAAGCTACCCGAAACTGTCAGATTTTCCCAATCAACTTTGAACCTTATGCTTTAGCGATAAAGTTGAAAATCTATTAACCCTTTAATGCATGAAGAATTTGTTTCTCTCGGGAAAAATATATGTGCTAGGAACAAAAAAACTATAAGTATTGTTTTCGATACAATATGCATTAGTGATTCAAATTATACGTCTAATTTCTTACAAAATATTGACTGTGTTGTGGAATACTGTGAAGCAGTCTTTGGACTCTCTTGCGACAAGACAGTGAAAGTTACAAAAGTCCATGATGTCGGAACTGTCATGTGTCAAACCTCACTTTTTCGTTACAAAAATAAGTAACGGTGTGATTGAATATCCAGCCGGGCTTTACAATTTAAAAAAAAAAACAGGAAACGGTTGAGAACGCATTGTATCGTTTTCGAAACTCTATGCATTTAAGGTTTAAAGAAATCTGACAGATTGGAGTAGCTTGATGTGCTGGCGTCTGTACTATCAAGAATATGCCTGATTCCTATAATTATTCAACCGACTTTACATACTTCCGACCCGTTAGCATAATCAGTTTATAATGTCCCCACTGCTGGGACACAGGACTCCTCTCAGTGAGAGGAAGTGGGCCGTAATCCACCACGCGGGCCCAGTGCGGGTTGGTAGATGTCACATGTCTTCGAATTTTTAGGTTCTAGGACATGCCGGTTTCCTCACGATGTTTTCCTTCACCGTTTTGATGAAATAATTTACACAAAGTATAGCGCTTTTCTGGATTCGAACCTACAACTCGTAAGTCACGGTCAAAGTATAAAGAGGGGAAGTAAGTTATCTTCATACAAACGCACCGCGCGCGGCTTGTATGTGTGCGCCAAAGTATCTATGCGCGCCGCACGCACACTTAAACAAAATCTCGACCCGTTTCTCACAGCGCCAGTCGGGGCTAACACCGCACGAGGTTCACGCGTCACGGCTTTTCGGCATCGCTAAATGAATAAAAAATGTGTGATAATGATGAATCTTGTAAGAAATGTGTGATTCAATAGATATGTTTGTATTAATTAAAAATAAAAATAAATATGGTCCTTTATGTGTACATTGTGCCTATCAAAAAAAATATAATAAAAATAAATATATTAAAAATATAATATACTAGTCAGTTTTTTGTATTTTTTTTTTATGATGATATATATGATATACGAGCTCTTCACTACATAGTATAAAACAAAGGCGCTTCCCTGTCTGTCTGTCCCTATATATGCTTAGATCTTTAAAACTGTTTTTTTTTAATATTCTAATATTCGGTTTTTTTTAATAGATAGTGATTCAAGAGGAAGGTTTATATGTATAATACATGCATAATATAGTAGAGAAACACTGATAATTTTAGAGGTTTCTAATGTGATGTCGTAAATAAACACATTTTTTTGCGCTTACATTGTAAACGCTGGCTGAACCCGTCGACATAGATCAAAATAATGTACTACAGTATTGTACACCTTAAAAAGGTCTACAAAAAATCCACGATGGTATATGTCTATCTCTTAGGGATAACCCACAATAAACATTTTTTATCCTGTACTTTTTACGAGAAATAATGACCCGTGCGAAGCCGGGGCGGGTCGCTAGTAGTCTATAAATATTGGTTAGCGGTTTGGGCGACAACCGAATCTGACGAAGAGCGGACAGTCGCGCCCCCACCTCCCCGCCGCGCGCCGGTTTATTTTATCCCTTTTTTTTATAAATAATACTGCTCTGAATCTTGAATACATTTCTGTATTTGTTTTACATTTCTGTGTTGGTTTGCACTGAATTAAAATTTTGCTAAAAGTGACAACCCTGAGACAGTAGGCAATTATATCGCGGATTGGGCCGGAGATAGCCTACTTCCCCTCTTTATACTATGTCACGGTCGTTTCCACTGGGCCCGCGTCTCCTACCCGTCTCAGTAAAACCAGAGCTTTAGGCAAAGGAACCGGGAATCTTTTAAAATGGAATATTTGACAATAATTTAACCCATTCACTGCCTTTCTGAAAAGGTAACGATATTACCCAGATGTACTATGCTGCCCGCCCATGGGCGGTCTCGGCGTGAAAGTTAAAAAATATTGCCCGCCGATGGGCGTGCTCGGCGCTGAATGGTTTAAAAATTTAAAATTATTATTACATGGAAATACTCGTAAAACGAATGTGTTGGATTGAAGCCTCATCCAAAATGCTTTAGAATTTTAGATTTATACATTATTCACTACTTCTAGTCGATATAAAATAAATCTAAGTTATAATACAATAACTATATTTTGATACAATCTAGTTAATTTAATAAATCAGTTTTCGGCCTTATCGATACGTATCAAAGACAACACGGAGACACAGTATAATAAATTAAGCAGTATTACGTCTCGGCAAAGTCCTTTAAATAATTACCTACGGCCGCTCGGTAGGTAAACACGTAATAGGGTGGCTCACTGTCTTTGTCTCTTGGGTTTATTTTATTTATTTATTTATTTATCCTCACACTGGAACGCCATTCAGCAATTACAAAAACGGAGCAAAAAATTACTTCATGTGCTGGTTTCCATCCATCCTGTGCGCGGTGGATCGCGCACGCTCACGCATCGTCAAGACATTTCTCCATAGCCCCATCACTCCTTCCACATTGTGTATAATCTTTGCGAATTTTTGAAACACAATGAATTTTTCAAAATAAATACATAAAAATTGAAAAAACGGAGAATTACAAGGTGTCATCCTGACTGACGGACGACAGTATGAATGTGAGTAACTGGAAACTGGGTTGTAACTGTACTTTGTTAGTACAGCAAATTAAATTAAATTTAAAACCTAGCGATTTGTTGTAGGTTATGTCCAGTACATTAAAATGTTTTTCACAAATCCGTTATTTTGTGGTGTTAGGTTTGTTTGCTAAATAATTTCGGCACATCCGCGCGTGCGCGTCCGTTTGTAACTAAAACGCGCACTCTCGATACTGTTGAGTACTGATGTAAACCGAGATTTCGAAGCGCGTCGTTTCGACTGTTAGGTATGAAGACGTAATACTGCTTACTTTATTATACTGTGACGGAGATGCGAATTTCGAGTTTCCGTTCGATTCGACATTTTTCGAACTCAAGCGGAGCCAATATTCTATTATTTTCGGGTACCTGACGCGTAGTCGAATAGCTGACAGTAGTCCTCGCTAGTTGATAGCATGTTGAGGCGCGGCGGGCGGCGGGAAGCACCGCACGTGCTCGACGCCGGCTCGCTCCTCGTCGGCCGCCAGGTGGCGCGCGAGGACGCCGAAGATCTGAGAGTTCAACACCTGGAAGCGCCGGATGCGGTCTACCATGCGCTTGAGGGGCTGTGGGGAGAAAATCTTGCTTTAAGTAGGTTTCGGAGTACACCGAGCAGTCTTGGAGTTCAACCGAGCCACTATTAGTAATAATAATATACAGCGTGTAACGTTAAATGCGCAAAACCTGAAAATAGTTTGATCAGAATAACGAGCAGAATTAATTGAACCACTTTTTAATATAGGTCACATTTTTCAAAAAATCTTCATTAAAAACGTTGCCGTGTCTATTTATTAATAGGTCAAGGAACCCAATGTCAGCGCGGCGCAGCGGCCCGGTGACGACTCCTCGACTCGATAAAGCGTCGTCGCAGACGCAAGAAACGATCAGAATGGCCAGTAAAACTAAAACAGCACATAAAACCTTTACAATTTTTTAATGACTTATTTTCTCTCTGAAATAGGTCAATTGAATTAAAAATCAGTTGGGGTGTCTGAGGTTTTGCGCATTTGACGTTACACGCAGGGGCGTTCCTTTCATTAAAGCCAAAAAGCCCGGCTTTCAGTCAAACGTGAGCCTAACAATAAAAAATTAAAAAAAAAAAAAACTACACAAGTAAACTTGTAAATTAACCAACTCAATCATGTCGCAAGAATTGATAAGAATAATAAAAACCGCGCGCCCCGGCCGGCGGCCGCCTGCTATACGTTCGATGCAAGGTTGCCAGGTTTACATACTCGAAGAATAATATTTAAATTCCGCACAGTTTTCATCACGCGCACCGTTGTCAAACCTCTCCAATGCCGCTATTGCGACAACGCAACAATAAACATCGTCCCGTCTCGCTCGCACCAGCTGGCTTCTTATGAGGCTTCTGGACCTCTCACTATTTGTATACAAATTGTTCACGTTGTTGATAACATTAGTATGTACTTATTTTCCAAATTGTACTGATTTTTAAGCCTGGCTTTTGATTTTTTATGAATGGAACGTATCGCGAAGCGTGTGTGTGTAAATAGTATGAATGAGCGCGTCGCTGTGCAAAGCTCGATCTATGGAATGAAACAAATACAATTTCAAATTAGTTCAAGTTCGTTTCGAGCGGTTACTGGTGCATTTTTTGCTTTGACATTTTCTGTGAATTTAAGTGTTGTGATTAGTTTTGCGGTGATTATCTTTGTTTTGAAGTGATTAAAAAGTTTCTTGACATTAAAATGAACTCGGAAACGCTTGCAAATGTGCCTTGTGATGGATTAAAGTATGTGCAATCTTTACTCGGAAAGGTAAATACTTTCAAGTTTTACAGACGAATATAATCTCATTACTTCACCTAAACCTACTTTTTGAGTATTTCTCAGAAATCTAAATTACGTAATAGGCATTTCAGTCGAAAATTGCCTTCAGGGTGCCTTTCCGGAACTTTTAAAGATAGCTCATTTAATTGTGACCATTCCTGCGACAAGTTGTTTCGCGGTACGTGCTTTTGCATGTTTAATAAGTATTCACACATATTTAATTAAGAAATAAGTACTCAAGAACAAGAACGGCTTTCCGAATTATCGAAAATTGCAATAGAAAAGCAGCTGTTGGTAGAAATTAAAACGTTCACCAACTTTTTACGCCGATTGATTACGCCGTTTTGAGTTAGAATATATAATTTTTATATTTTGTAAAGTCCGCTTAATTAATTGTAAAAATTAAAGCAGGCGCCAGGATCATGTTCTCTAAATGAATTGACAAAAAACGGCTTTTATCAAAGCTACTGAAGGTAAAGTAAATCTGTCTAGTAATTTTTACCAAGCCTTCCGTGTGCGTGTGTGTGCTGTTTGTCATCTGTCTGTGATAAAGAAACGAAGATTGAAGAGTTATGGCTGTTCACATTGTGAGTAATTATATTATTATAAATATTATCAACATCGTAAACAATGTGTAGTTAGAAATCAATCAATAACTTGTACGCCATCTAGTGGCCAGATTGTAATATTTTGCCTATAGCGACTGTGAGTGAAATATGAACTAACTCGAGGAGCTCTGTTGTGCCAATAATGTTAATAGATGGCTCTTATACGTCTTATCACATTTTTTACACGAAACTGATAACTTGAAAATGAAAAAGTTGCGATTTTGTAAAGGATTACCAATACTTTGAGTATTTAATTTATATAAGAAAAAAATGGTGCTATTAAAAACATTTCATTTTAATTGCTAATAGCAAAAACTTACAATTATTATGAAATTAGAATATTAGTAAGAACTAAAACGAATCAGTCGGTAGGCACAACTTGTGACAGGCGATACGGTAGGTAGGTACTTAGTTTTTTTTTTATTTAAGTATGTTGGCTTGCCGTAAGTTAAACCACTAGGCACGCCACTGGTTACACGTTGTATGTGATGAGGGTGGTCTCAGTAAAACCACCTTTTCAGTAAAGAGTATATTAAACAAAAGTAGGAACGAAACCCTAAAATCTAATTCGCGTTACAATGGCGGCACGAGGGAGGCATGTAGCGGCTAGTGCGGTACTTTAACACGCGTCGTCTACGCAGGAAGCGTGCGGGCAGCGGACTGGCGACGCGGGACCGTGGCGCGCGCGTCGAAGGCAAGTGCCTTCCTCGCTGCGGCCCGGTGGCGAGGGAAAGAGATAGATACATTGAGTAGTTTCATACAATAAATCTTGACGGCCCGCGACCACGGGACGCTCTGACTGGCCGAGGTTGCATTCGGGTTGCTACAAATATTAATAAATCAAGATAATAGTCAAGAGCTTCGACCAACAGGCCTGTTGGTCTAGTGGTCAGTGGCCCTGACTGCTATGTTCAAGGTCGTGGGTTCGATTCCCACCCAGGACAAATGTTTGTGTGATGAGCACGATCATTTGTTCTTTGTCTGGGTGTAATTTATCTATAATATGTATGTATTTAGAAATATATATGTATGTTTATGAGTTGTCTAGTACTCATAGCACAGGCTCTGCTTAGTTTGGGACTAGATGGCGTTGTGTGAAAGTTGTCGAATATTATTATTATTATTATTAACACCCGAGGAGGCTCTTGTTGAGAAGCTGGGTCGAGGGCATGATCAATCGGATTTGAAAAATTATTTTCTAGTTTCATAGCCTAATTTTTGAGGAAGGAACATCACGCTACGACCATGAGGGACGAAAAGAGAAAAAGTCAGAAAGAATACGGAAGCGAAAACGAAGTAATAGCGCGGGCAGGTGACGCGATGCGACGGGATGGGTTTGGGGAACAAGAAGTTTTACGTGGACAAGTCGCGGGCAGAAACTAGTACAATATAAAAATCAATACTAGCGCCGATTTTGTTGTTCACAAACTAAACTAAATTTAATTTCAGTGCATCTTTTTATTTCTATTTCATCAAGAAAATGACAGAAGATAAATGAGGAGCGTCGGAACAAAAACCGATATGTCTTAATTAAGACATTTTTTTTTTTATTTTCTCTTACAAAATGTTTAATTATACACCCTTCAGGAAAGAAATTAAAAAACAGTTACATCCATCTTAAAAAAAAATATCAAAATACTGTGGCCAAATCAAACCCGACAAATACATTTTTAAATTCAACATGTTCTTGTTGTTGGATTAAAAACCGATAATTCTTATTAAGTTTTACACAATTCAACAATGGTCGGTTCAAATTCAATTCAGTTCAATACCGACATATCCATTTTGGTTTCGTCAAAAACCGATATATCCAATTGATCGCGTCAAAAACCGATATATCCATACTTGTCCGCCAAGTATCTCCCTAAATTAAGTATCTACCCTCCGTCAAGTTTCACACATCAATCGATGTCACTTTAACTGCAAATTGACATGCTATAATTTTCCACTTTTGTAACATTAAAAAACTTACAAGCTTTTTTTTAATTTGTGAAAAATATGGTAAATTCGATATATCGGTTTTCGTTCCGACGCTCCTCAAATATTAGTAATGTCAAATTAAGATACTCCATAGACAAGTTTCAAACTCAAACTCAAAGCATTTATTTCAAGTAAACAAATTACAGGCACTTTTGAATTGTCAAGGGGTCGGTCAGTCAGAAAGATGAAGCTAGTTGCCCATTCCAAGGCGTAGTAGGTATCTGTGGAGAAGAACGGGCAAGAAACTCTACGGACACTCTTTTAAATCATAAAAATTGTTACAAAATATTGGTTACATCATTCAAGTTGAAATTATACATATGAGAACGATGTAGAAAGATGTGCAGGTTAAAAGTGTCAGAAATTAAAATACTTAAGATTAAAATAAAAATAAGCCGTGGCGGCTAAGAGATGACCAGTCCCTACTGGCGGCGCCCGTTCACGAACATGACGTATGGATCAGCACCATTTAGCTCAACCATTTTGAAGGGAACTCAATGATCCAACACACGCGCCACCACCAGCGAGACATTTGAGTCATTATCTGTCTAGCCTTTTGGGGCCGGCTTCCAGTCTAACCGGATGCAGCTGAATACCAGTATTTTACATGGAGCGACTGCCTATCTGACCTCCACAACCCAGTTACTGGGTAATACGATACCCCTTGGTAAGACTGGTTGTCAGACTTTCGGGCTACTGACTACCCGTAACGACTGTCAAAGAACTACGAATGACAACCGGGACCAACGGCTTAACGTGCTTTCTGAGGCACGGAGGGGGTCTTGATATGTGAAGATGGTCACCCATCCACGGACCGACCGCGGCAAGCGTAACTTAACCTGATCGATCGACCTGTGCGGCTGTTATTACTTAGCCACAGGCGCCCCTCCGAGACATTAGAGTGAGCATGAAAAATACGTACAAAACAACGGGGAGTATATGAGATTCGGCTTCGTAAATTGTCTTTTTACACCCGTTTTGTATGTAATTTAACTAGCGTTGAAAAAAGCAGGAAAAATTCCCGTTTCTTTCCAATTCCGTTGTTTTTTTCAATGTTTCATTCGAAAGTTTCAAGAAAATTTGTCAATATATATTTCATGTTTTTTTTTCAATAAAACCGAAAAAAACCGAAAAATATGAAAGAAACGGGAAACTCATGTTTTTTTTTATTCAAATCCGTTCTTACTATATTTAACTTAAGATATTCTATGCTTTATCTCTTTCCATAATAATACGTACTAATAAAATGGAGGGTAGAATGAAAAAATATATCGGCGAGATAAGCGCGCCCGCCCCCACTTTTGTGCATCTGTGTATTTCACCTATTAAAATATATTTCAATTTCAATAAAACTTGTTTATTTCAACTTTTCAAAACATCAAGCGAAACATTCGAAAGAATCCTGTTTCTTTCCAAAGTATACCTTCCGTCAATTTTTCTATGTAACATGCGAAAAAAACCGAAAAAAACCACAATTTGTTTTTTTTTCGTGAAAAACACAAATTGTTATTTTCGGCATTTTCAACGCTAAATTTAACCGGTCAAGCACCGCGAGCGGGCTCTTTTAGATATATAGCGGACGATTTTAAGCCTTATCTTTACTACAAATAAAGTTTTTTTTTTTTTTAATTATACAAAACATTTTCAAGACATAAAAAAAAGAAACTTTAACATACCTCACAAACCATCGCGGGTTTAAAAGAGGTATGCCAGACACGGCAACTCGGTGCCACAATGATATTGATTCTACATTTAACAGAATTAAGGCAATAGTATATTAGATACTGGTATTGGTACTAAAAAGACACTTCCTAGACTGTACAACAGTCCAGAAAGTATCTCTTTAGTACCTTCGAGCAATTCTTCACATGTAATTTGTCGCAGATTTCTGACGGTAAGTCATTCATAATAGACGGTAGCGTGCATTCCCACGTCCTTGATCCATAGATATTATTAGATTTGGGTATCTTAAATGTGGGTAGGCCTGACAAACGACGCAACGATTTTAGCCTTTCGTATTTTTGAACTGTACCAAGATTCTGGTAATTTTCGCTTAGAACGCGTAATTTTACCTTGTCAAAGACATTTACAATTAGACAGTGCTTAAATAAACCCGTGTCATCATCTTGGAATTCTTGTTTTATTCTTCTACGTACAATTGGGTAGTTGCATGATATTGAATACTATATATTCTAGTAGATAATATATCCACACATGTAATACAATAATAGAATTCGAAATCAAATTTGAAAACGGTCGAAAAATAAAAAACTTATAACTTATAGAAACTTTTTGTCTATCTCTTTCTAACGAAGTTTTGTATGTAATTTATATGGCGATACTGAACTATGACGTCACAATTCAGTATTTCCCTCTCTGTCTAATTGAGAGTTTTGAACGCTCATATCTTTTCAATTTTTAAAAATATTAAAATTTGTTTATACCAGCTATTAGTGAGGTAAAAAAGCTTCAATTTAAATAATAAAAAAAAATTAGTCAACTCGCGGATTTTCGCTTAGAACGCGTAATTTTACCTTGTCAAAGACATTTACAATTAGACAGTGCTTAAATAAACCCGTGTCATCATCTTGGAATTCTTGTTTTATTCTTCTAGGTACAATTGTCAGAATTTTAAATCGGTCGGTGTTTAC